>OX328126.1:3120701-3720701 GCA_946811695.1 Gonocerus acuteangulatus
GGGGGGGGGAACACGCATCAGATAGCTGTCATGATACATACACTTTGAGAATGGCTCCTTGAGTCGAGGTTATGGGTGTATTTTTTCTCCCTATATAGGAGGGGGGGGGGGGGGAACACACATCAGATAGCTGTCATGATACATACACTTTGAGAATGGCTCCTTGAGTCGAGGTTATGGGTGTATTTTTCCCCCTATATAGGAGGGGGGGGGAACACACATCAGATAGCTGTCATGATACATACACTTTGAGAATGGCTCCTTGAGTCGAGGTTATGGGTGTATTTTTTCTCCCTATATAGGAGGGGGGGGGGAACACGCATCAGATAGCTGTCATGATACATACACTTTGAGAATGGCTCCTTGAGTCGAGGTTATGGGTGTATTTTTTCTCCCTATATATGAGGGGGGGGGGGGGAACACACATCAGATAGCTGTCATGATACATACACTTTGAGAATGGCTCCTTGAGTCGAGGTTATGGGTGTATTTTTTCTCCCTATATAGGAGGGGGGGGGGGAACACACATCAGATAGCTGTCATGATACATACACTTTGAGAATGGCTCCTTGAGTCGAGGTTATGGGCGTATTTTTTCTCCCTATATAGGAGGGGGGGGGGGAACACGCATCAGATAGGTGTCATGATACATACACTTTGAGAATGGCTCCTTGAGTCGAGGTTATGGGTGTATTTTTTCTCCCTATATAGGAGGGGGGGGGGAACACACATCAGATAGCTGTCATGATACATACACTTTGAGAATGGCTCCTTGAGTCGAGGTTATGGGTGTATTTTTTCTCCCTATATAGGAGGGGGGGGGAACACACATCAGATAGCTGTCATGATACATACACTTTGAGAATGGCTCCTTGAGTCGAGGTTATGGGTGTATTTTTTCTCCCTATATAGGAGGGGGGGGGGGGGAACACGCATCAGATAGCTGTCATGATACATACACTTTGAGAATGGCTCCTTGAGTCGAGGTTATGGGTGTATTTTTTCTCCCTATATAGGAGGGGGGGAGGGAACACACATCAGATAGCTGTCATGATACATACACTTTGAGAATGGCTCCTTGAGTCGAGGTTATGGGTGTATTTTTTCTCCCTATATAGGAGGGGGGGGGGAACACACATCAGATAGCTGTCATGATACATACACTTTGAGAATGGCTCCTTGAGTCGAGGTTATGGGTGTATTTTTTCTCCCTATATAGGAGGGGGGGGGAACACGCATCAGATAGCTGTCATGATACATACACTTTGAGAATGGCTCCTTGAGTCGAGGTTATGGGTGTATTTTTTCTCCCTATATAGGAGGGGGGGGGGAACACACATCAGATAGCTGTCATGATACATACACTTTGAGAATGGCTCCTTGAGTCGAGGTTATGGGTGTATTTTTTCTCCCTATATAGGGGGGGGGGGAACACACATCAGATAGCTGTCATGATACATAAAAACGTATTTACATATACTAAATGTTGATGCAACACGACAGCCGGGATAAAAAGATTTGATTTTGATTAATAAATGAAAATATTTTCGAATTAATCGGCTCCAAGTGTTAGTGATTTGTTACTAATGGAGTTGTTGAAACAGCTGTTTTATAAAAGAAATCCCCAATCTAATGAATGCAGATTCATTCCGCTCAGGTTTGTTCTGTTTGAGAAAAAACGAAACGTGATTTGCACAAATTACAGTAATCTCGCCTTTCAAGGCTATTTAACATGTTTTCCTTCTATTACGGACACTCAAGGAAAGAAAAACAACAAATCTGCCTTATGAGCAATAACTTCATTTTTTTGGTATACTTTTTCTACCTCGGTTCCTTCTAAATGTTTAATACTGGTAGACGTTACACATTCCATATATCTTTCATTTATTTGTGCTACTTGTGCGTAATACCTATATTTACATTTTTTGACGGTTGTAAGTGAATAATAGATTTTTTTTTTTTAATATTAATTGCAATGGAAAAGGTTTTTGAGCAGATTTTCCTTGTATAATTCCAACTTGGCAATATTTCTGAAAAATACAGTATTAAATATGAATCCTCGCAACGAAACTCTCGCTATTAAAAAAAAGTCCGTCACGCAGGAGCTGCATAACTAACCACTTTCCTCAGAATTTGTGTAGGGTATGCTGCATTCCTGAACAATTTGCTTTAAATAACCTATATAAATAATCTATATAAATAACCTACATAAATAACCTATATAAATAGCCTATATAAATAACCTACATAAATAATCTATATAAATAAAATAAAAACTGAACTTTTACATATTCAATGTCCAACTGTTTCAATTATTAATTTTGTAAATAATTTACTTCCAGAGTTATGTTTATACATGATATTACACTACTTAATAAATATACGAAAACTTCATATTTTCGTCTTTTGGACTGACGCAGGCAGAGGATACAACCCCCCTAGTGGTAGAAAGCGCTCCTCGCGGCGGCTTTGTGAACCTACGTCTGGTGGGCTAATTCTAATGAAACATAGTAGGAAGTAAACCCTCCTTTCCGATTGACAGATTTAGTTCATTTTTACAACAGTTCTTTCTCATGAGTAGGGACCGGATTTTTAGGATAAAATAAGCACCCAATTAGGTTTTTGCAAAAGGCATAATAGATCTTTTTAGGTTTTTATTTAAAAATCCATTTTAGGTTTTTTTAGGTGATAAAAATGTTTTGAATAGGTCCCAAAAATAGGTCTTTTTAGGTTTTTTTATTTATTTTAGGTTCTAAAAATAAGTTCAACCTATTATAATTTATCATTAATAATTTTGATTAATTTATAATTGATAATTTAATATGTGTACAAAGTGAAATTATTATTTTATAGAATAGTATATTGTGAAGGGGGAAAAAAGATGAGCAACTAAAAATAAAACGGAAATACGGAGTTATTATTTTAAAAAAAGAATAAGTAGTCCAAATATTCAACAAAACATTTATTTAAAAAACAAAGTGAATGAATATTATGTGTATGTCTAGGTCATTCCATCGTTATTTAGGTGATTTTAGGTGATATCATCCTCAATAGGTGATTTTAGGTGATATCATCCTCAATAGGTGATTTTAGGTTATATCATCCTCAATAGGTGATTTTAGGTTATATCATCCTCAATAGGTGATTTTAGGTGATATCATCCTCAATAGGTGATTTTAGGTGATATCATCCTCAATAGGTGATTTTAGGTGATATCATCCTCAATAGGTGATTTTAGGTGATATCATCCTCAATAGGTGATTTTAGGTTATATCATCCTCAATAGGTGATTTTAGGTGATATCATCCTCAATAGGTGATTTTAGGTTATATCATCCTCAATAGGTTATTTTAGGATCTTCCAAATTTGCATGAATGATGCTACAAGACACGAATCATATAAAAACCCGATCATTATCATGTTTAGAAGAAAGGAAAAAAATAGGTGAAAACCTAAGAATCCGGTCCCTACTCATGAGTTACCCACGATGTATACCGCATTTCGTTAGAATACAGCAGATATTACGACCGGTATGAGTATATTAGTAATTTGGGTCCGGAGTAAACCCCCCCCCCTTCCTAATGAACCGATTTAGTTTATTTTTACAACGTATTTTTACTCTAAGAACGGAACCGAGCTAAGATGGCCCAGTGATTCGGACTTTTTCCACGTTTCTTGCTCTTCGAAGCGCTCCATGCCGTTCTTTGTCTGTTATTATACAGTATAATACGCTGTCGAAATTATCTTTTGGACATGAGTAGTAATATGTTAGAAGGTGCGAGGGTCGTCTTTATTTCACAGACACGTCAAGGGCGAGAGTAACGAGAGAATAATGGATGCTTAGAACAGTACCTGGAAGACGTTGTCCGTTCTCCAGCTCAGGTCATTTCCAGCCGACCTTCGTAATTTCTCAGGTAATACATCATTAGAACTCTTTCACTACCTGGAGAAAGTGTCTGAAGAAACCTGTCCACCTGTCCTTTCTCATTTCCGAATTATTCTTTTGGCGGAGCCTAAAAAGGTTTTGTGCACATTCATACTTTCTGTTCCTGTACTTAATTTGAGTGGATTTCGTGAGAGTTGAGGAATGCCGCTAGGATGATTTTTGTGCAAATCTAAAAATCAAGTTAACCCAGCGTAAAGTTACTCACACTATAAATAGTAGGGCAACTAGAAGGAAATTATTTTCTAATAAATGCCTCTTTTTGAGTAATTAGATATACGACTGTTTCCCTACGTGGACATTTTTAAAGCAAAGGTGTACAAATACAATACAAAGACCAAAGCTCTCTATGACAACAGAATTCGGCAAAATTACATTGAACGGCCGTCTATTATAGCCTAAAAATTTAAAAGTTAAAGCCTATCTGCTTTTCTATTGAGCCTGAGGATTCGCCAAAGACAAACTTCTCTTCCAGTCGAATGACTTTAAACGGCAAAGACCCAGAACTTCTCTAGCAGTCGTCCGTAGTAGAGGTTCGGCAGAGTTCGCAAGCAGTCGTCGAACGTAGGGCCTGGACAACATCCGACAGGTCGAGCAGCTCTTCCGCAGCAAAGATTCGGCATATTTCGACTTCTCAAGCAGTCGTCAGCCGTAGGGCCTCGACAACTTCCGACAGGTGGAGCAGTTCTTCCGTAGAATGGGTTAGGCAGCTTCAGACTTGTCTAGAAGTCGTCCGCAATAGGGTCTCGGTTGCTTTCCACTTACCCAGTTGTCATCCCCCCTAGGGGCTCGGGAGTTTTCGGATTCATACAGCAATCGTCGGCAGTAGAGGCTAGGCAGCTTTTGACTTGTCTAGCAGTCACCACAGCAGGGTCTTGTCTCCTTTTGACTTGCCCAGCTGTCGTCTGCGATAGGGACTCAGTAGCTTCCGCTTTGTCCAGCAGGCGACCATAGTTAAAGGGTTAAGTATGTTATAAAAACGCATGTTATGATTCCAAAGCATTTGACAATAGACTCCCGGTTCTTTTTTTTGCCAAATTGAGTAAGGAGCCAAAAATGGATATAAGGACGAATTTCCTAACAAAACGTGCTAAATATTTAGCCACTCCTCTGACCCAGTTCCTACAACAAAGTTCCTTGATTTTCTTCCGCGTCGGTACTTGAGATCAGAACCTGCATTATATGCAGATGAGATGCAAGCAGAACTGGCAGTACATTATCATCACGGGGATACAAATTTGAATCTCTGATAGGTTTATTCGAGGTGGAAACTGATTTATTCGGGACCAAGCCATCAGTAATGATATCCTTTGTCTTGGAATTCAATGTGGTGTAAATACTCGTTGGAACTGCTGGAGTTATTTGTGCGATGAACAGTTTGGCAAGAAGTTCAGGAACAAACCAACGACCATAGGAAGGTGAATACACTGGTACCCGTTCGATAAATAAAGGAAGCCAAAATGGAGAGGACTTGGATTGGTGACCGTCAATGAAAATCACTTTCTCTTGGATAGGACAAGAACGTCAAAAATGCCATAGAAAAATAAACTTTTCCGTTTTTATCCTGGTGTAATTTTTAATACTAGGAATAGAAACAGTTAATATTTTGTTTTGATATTTTATGAATGATTAAAACAAACACTGCAAAGTGAATTTGAAGAAAAGCAAGATTTTAGGCACCACAATGCACACCCAACTCTAAGCGGAAAATAACCTCTTTATCTCCTCATTCTTTAGAAAAAACTCTATTAAAAACATGATACTCATTTAAATTTATGGAAAAATTCATCATTTTACTAGTAAAATAAACTTTAAAAAACAACAACAACCATTTAAATAGTGGGAAAAACCGAAGAAATGACCACTCAAATAACTAAACCAACAGTTATAGCCTCCCCGCCTTTGATCACTCCCAAAATTATGTTTGTAAGAAATTTAATAAACTTTAGAATATCTGATTTCCACGACATGCCCATGTTTGGGACTAAGTATTGTTGAATCAAATTTCATTAAAGCCGGATCATTTTTGAAGCTCCTGGAGCACGAAGAGGCATATATATATATATATATATATATATATATATATATATATATATATATATATGATGTATGTATACATCATATATATCGTCCCTACTTTGTCAAACTATTAAATATGGAAAATCTCGCTTTTTGTAGAAACTCGTTAGAAATTGGCAGAAATTCATTAAATAAACTATGGAATATGACCATTTTTCAATATATTTCAATATATTACTTTGTGTTGGATAGAATATGTTGGCTCGCTAGTTAGCTCCTAATAGTCATACTTTTCAGACCAAAACTAACTTGGCAAACTAACGGAAATGGTATATTGGTTACTTTCATTTGTAGATATCACTAATATTATAGAATTAGTAGAATGAATAATATCGAATGCGTCGAATGATTAACAATATACATGGAAAAAATATGTGAAATTGTCCTTTTGTAAAGGCGCTGATTTTGGAATCTCTGTTAAAGCTTTATCTGCTCTCTTGTAAAGTAACTATCGATTTTCATATTCCATAGTTTGACATGGTAGGGACAATATATATATATATATATATATATTGAGGGGATAAACACGCTAAAAGTTGAATGAAATAGTTAAAGTATTTCGTCTTAATAACAAAGCAAAAAATAAATATATATATCTATATATATATCTATATATATATATATTACAACAAGGAATGAATTAATTTACTGCACCGTAATAAAAGTAGGACAATCACGACCCCTGTTATTATAGTAATAATAACATTGCTAATTATGATGGTATAATAGCTATGAGTGAGACTGCGACCAGAAGCAAGAATACCCGTTGCACATCCATGCATTGTATCATGGAAGCAAGATCGTGCTTTGTATTCGTGCTGGATACCACATGAAGTCCGCTAGTTCCTAGTATCTATATCTGGAGGTATAGTAGCTGGTCTCTGGTCGACACGAAGTATATTCATGCTTTTCTTCTTCGGATTATGGAATAACGGAAGGAATAAAATGTGTTTATATATATATATATACACACAACACACAAATATTATTATTGCTTCAGCCAAAAAAGTTCAAAAATAGATCCATCCCATACTTCAGAAACGTTATTACCCTGTGTCAATGTATTGTGTTTCTTTAGCAGAAGGAGAATGAAATACCTTTCGAGGAGAAAAAGAATTGCTCGAAACTAGTCAGGCAAATTAAAGATTTTATTATAATATGCAATATCTATTATATATTTGTCAAATACCACTCACTCACAGACCTATCATCGCCCAGCCCAACAAAAAAATTTGAAATTTTGCATGTACACTCCCTTTAGATTGTAAACACGCGCTAAGAAAGTTTGTCTTGTTGATATGTTTTAAGTATTTTTAGAGGGGATTGCATTTTTAGTAGATTTTAGGGAGAGCATAGACAGCGTGTGTTGCTAGAACGATAACAGGTCAGCTGTTACCGTACATTATCTATTTCATAGTATTATTTTTAATAATTAATTAATTAATTATTAAAAATAATACTAAACTATGATGGCAGTCCTTTAATTACTATAAATGAACTGTGATTTTGTCCCTCATAGAGTTTACGCTATACCTGGTGATGGTCCATCCGAGGTAATAATATACCGAACCCTTGCACAGCCTCCTCACTCGTCAGCATCCCCTCATAGAGTTTACGCTATACCTGGTGATGGTCCATCCGAGGTAATAATATACCGAACCCTTGCACAGCCTCCTCGCCCATCAGCATCCCATCAGCTTGAAAATTTAATGCTGACTTTAAAAAGTAATGGAAAGTTGAAAAATAATGCATACAAGAAAAAGATTTTTGTTTTTCTACATATAACACGTTTTTATCGGTGAAAAAAAAGAAAAGAAAACTGTAAACGGGCTGACATACCTGCGGTCCACACATCTGGGCCGAGTTCTCAGGAACTGGTGTGAACTGACTGCTACAGGTAAGCCAGCCCTTATAAACCCTTCACCCCAACCTCTGCTCGAGCTGGTGGCCTTTCAAGATTTACCGTGTCAGATGCTAGACCTTGCAGGATATACATGGGCGTATATAAGGGGGGGGGGAGCTGAGGGGGCAGCAGCCCATTCCCGAAATTTTGATTTGTTAAGAACATTTCATGTAAAAGAAACCTATAACTACGAAAAATGTTTTCTATATTTACCCTGGTCTACTAGATGCCCAGAAGACCTTAAAATCCACCATTTTACACTAAAATGTTTAAAATATTGCCTACACCCCAAATGCCTAGGTGCTACCAGCCCCCCCCCGAAATTATTTTCTATACACGCTAGTGGGCCTTACAATTATCCTTGGGATCCCCAGAGACTCCCACATATCACATTTCTACCAGGAGCTAAATTGGCTATTCCCTCTTTATCGTCGACAGTACTTCCTCGACTCAGTCCTTTACCAAGTAATTCAATCCCGAAGACCTTCTTATGATTTTCAACTTCTTAAATTTAAATCCTCTGTTCACTCCCGTAACACCCGATCTCGTCCTTCCGATCTTTATTCCTTCCCACCGAACAGCAATATTCGAAAAATCATTCGTCACCCGTGCCACCTCGCTATGGAATTCTTTACCTCTGTCTGTCCGCCATTCTACCAACCTAGAAACCTTTAAATCCCGACTCTTCCGCCACCTTCTATCCCTCCAAGTTTTACCCAATCCCTAGTCTATATTGAAGCTTTACACTATATACTCATGCTCATAGCATTTATTAGTTTTTAAGTTTATATATAAAATTCATAATTATTTTGTAGTTTCAAAATTATTCCTATGGGACTTGTGTCCCGGAATAAGAATAAAAGTTTTCATTTCATTACAATATGTATATTAAATATGTCATCAGTTATTCAACGAAACAATCAAGCGAACCCAACAATCTTATATAAATTTTAACGCCCATTATAGTTAACTCAGTATTTTAGGACGGGTTATCTATAAGCCACCATCCTTTTCAAGCCTGGATAGGGTTAATGTATTTTCTTTTTTCCTATGAAAAGCTACCACCCCTAGTGGGAATCGAACCCAACAATCTGAATCTTCGTAATTTTATTTTCACCTAAAAAGTAATAAAAGAGAATTAACAAAGTCAATTCATTTATTTGTTCTTGCTCTACATGTTTCACACCTTAGGTGCCTCTTCAGGAGCCAAAAAATCAATAAACTAAAACATACAGCCTAATTGTATTAAGGCTAACCTTCCCGTACAATAGCCACGTACAATTATTATAATGGACTTATCTTGTTCTGGATGATCGATTTTTGTAATCTATCGATTTTCCACAGCTGATCGACTCGATGATTAGGTAGTAGTAACCCCATATTGGACATGGCCATTGTACAGGAAGGTCCATGTAGAGCTAGTACAAATAAAATAAATTGAATTTCTTAATTCTCTTTTATTGACCTTCCACATGAAAAATATTGGATTGATGAAGATTGGGTCACTTTAAAATATAAATAAAAAATAATAAGAATTATATTGTAAACAGCGAATCATCATTATGTCAAATAAATATATTTTAAAGACTAGCATTAAAACTTCATCTAAAACCTTAATTGACTAAAGAGCAATAAACCTAACTCAGAAGTAATTTATCTAAAAAATGTAAATAATTTAATGAATGAATGCGTATTATTATTACACGGTATTATTATTAAATAAAGCCGTGGGAAAGGATGGGAGCCATTATTTCGAAACCGTTACCTTATAAAGCTTTAAACACACATTATACCTCCGGAAATAAGATATTCCCTTATTTATTAGCCTTCCTGAAGGTTATCGGCGAAAATATCAATAACGGTATTAGAGAAATGACTTGAAGAAATATCTCGAAGCCCGCAGCACTTTGAAGAGCATTATAATGGGAGAAAGGAGGAACTGATGGACTTTTTCGGCGGATTTCAGAGTCATCTTCGTCCCACCTCTTGGTGAAGAAATGAAGATATCTAAGTTCATGGGGGTCTCCCGTGGTCTAGTGGCTAGCGTCTTGGTTTCATAAGCGGGTGATGGTGGTTTCAATTCCCATCCGACGGCAGGAATTTTTTCATCCCACGGCTCGCTGGTAAAATTCCTCGCTGCACCCTGGATGTCGGCGCTAATGACCTAGATGTTGGTGCGCCGTAAAAAAAAAAGAAAAAAAAATCTAAGTTCATGATGAATTGAAGGAAGCAATCTTCATGAGCAGAATGTATCGAATTGTATACAGAAAAATGAATTATATCAGTGTGGCAGCTTGCGCGACAAAAAACTAACCTAGCCAGTGTAACCTCCTCCTGTTATCAACCTTACAAGCTCAGCGTCAGTGTTGCCACAGTATAAAAATAACAGACAAAGTAATAATTTTCCAGGTAGCACACTACAAAGCAACCCTGCGTCACCAGACCAGTGCAGACCAGTGTGTTAATGGCATCTACCTGTGCATGTGCTCTCCTGGTGTTAAAAAATCTTAATCAGATATTATATATTCATTCTTTATTATTACCTCGAAGAACATTTTTTTTTTTTATCATTTATCATTATCTTACTTTTAATTCGTCCACAGAGTCTTATTTTATTTTATTTCGAATGATTATAGTGAACTTTCATTTGACCAAGTTGTATTACTTTTTATGCCACTACCGGTTCACTAAATCAGTATATACTTCCTGGTATATCAGGGATTAATACAAAATACTATATGATCGGATAATTTTGAAATTGGACTGAAAATAAAAATAGAATTTTATATAAAAGCAACGATTATAAAAGAAATTAAATGTTATTATTTTTAACAGAAATTATTAAGTAAGGAAAATACGATACTATTCTAATAGCATATTTTACTGAACACTAGACAGTGGTAGAATAAAGGGGCCTCCCTGTGGTCTAGTGGCTAGCGCCTTAGATTCTCTTGCGGGAGATGGTAGATTCGAGTCCCATCGGCGGTAGGAATTTTCTGATCTCAGGGCCCGTTGAGAAAATTCTTGGCTTCACCATTTCGGTGCTAACGGCCCAGATGGCGGTGCGCCGAAAAAAATTATAATAATGAATAAAAATAGTAAAATACAATAAAATAAGACATGAGGATACTGTTCACTAGAATTCAATAAAATATGTTTGCAGATGTCTATTAAAATCAAAAATGTCTTGTGATGTAAAAAAAAAAAGGTTGTTTTAGAAGTGCCCCCGAAGAGGTGCGCAGGTACGAAACATGTCGGGCCAGAAATTACAATAATGTAGTTATAAAGAAGAAAAGTGTTCTGTTTTATAAATAAAGGAATACATTAGATTGGGTCATCCTGAAATAGGATTACATATGCATTTCGTGTACATTCTAAGTTGGAGACCAAAAAGTTGTATGAAGTAGGTAACAAATGTATTCACTCCTCATATGTATTTTTATTAAAGTTTTAAATAATTTAGTGTGCGGTATGCGCCAAATTCCATATACCATTTATCTTAGGAAAAAGTATATTTGAGAGCTGAATAAAGCTTTTACCTTTTTCCTATACATGTATATGTGTGTGTATATATATATATATGTGTGTGTATATATATATATATATATATATATATGTATATATATATATATATGTATATATATCCCGCATAACAGACTACAAAATGATCCGATTCAATGATATTTGCACTAAATACTTTGTCAATCGAAAGATCCAGAAGCAGCGGAAATTCAAACCACCGGAAAACTACATTTTAGGCGAAATGTCTAAGTTAAGATGTGTAGGAGTTATAGTTTTGCGTTACTAGGCTTCCATGTAAACGGATAACAGGTATTTGCGTTACTAGGCTTCCATGTAAACGGATAACAGGTATTTGCGTTACTAGGCTTCCATGTATACGGATAACAGGTATTTGCGTTACTAGGCTTCCATGTATACGGATAACAGGTATTTGCGTTACTAGGCTTCCATGTATACGGATAACAGGTATTTGCGTTACTAGGCTTCCATGTAAACGGATAACAGGTATTTGCGTTACTAGGCTTCCATGTAAACGGATAACAGGTATTTGCGTTACTAGGCTTCCATGTATACGGATAACAGGTATTTGCGTTACTAGGCTTCCATGTAAACGGATAACAGGTATTTGCGTTACTAGGCTTCCATGTAAACGGATAACAGGTATTTGCGTTACTAGGCTTCCATGTATACGGATAACAGGTATTTGCGTTACTAGGCTTCCATGTATACGGATAACAGGTATTTGCGTTACTAGGCTTCCATGTAAACGGATAACAGGTATTTGCGTTACTAGGCTTCCATGTAAACGGATAACAGGTATTTGCGTTACTAGGCTTCCATGTATACGGATAACAGGTATTTGCGTTACTAGGCTTCCATGTATACGGATAGCAGGTATTTGCGTTACTAGGCTTCCATGTATACGGATAACAGGTATTTGCGTTACTAGGCTTCCATGTAAACGGATAACAGGTATTTGCGTTACTAGGCTTCCATGTAAACGGATAACAGGTATTTGCGTTACTAGGCTTCCATGTATACGGATAACAGGTATTTGCGTTACTAGGCTTCCATGTATACGGATAACAGGTATTTGCGTTACTAGGCTTCCATGTATACGGATAACAGGTATTTGCGTTACTAGGCTTCCATGTATACGGATAACAGGTATTTGCGTTACTAGGCTTCCATGTATACGGATAACAGGTATTTGCGTTACTAGGCTTCCATGTAAACGGATAACAGGTATTTGCGTTACTAGGCTTCCATGTAAACGGATAAGAGGTATTTGCGTTACTAGGCTTCCATGTATACGGATAACAGGTATTTGCGTTACTAGGCTTCCATGTATACGGATAACAGGTATTTGCGTTACTAGGCTTCCATGTATACGGATAACAGGTATTTGCGTTACTAGGCTTCCATGTATACGGATAACAGGTATTTGCGTTACTAGGCTTCCATGTATACGGATAACAGGTATTTGCGTTACTAGGCTTCCATGTATACGGATAACAGGTATTTGCGTTACTAGGCTTCCATGTAAACGGATAACAGGTATTTGCGTTACTAGGCTTCCATGTAAACGGATAACAGGTATTTGCGTTACTAGGCTTCCATGTAAACGGATAACAGGTATTTGCGTTACTAGGCTTCCATGTATACGGATAACAGGTATTTGCGTTACTAGGCTTCCATGTATACGGATAACAGGTATTTGCGTTACTAGGCTTCCATGTAAACGGATAACAGGTATTTGCGTTACTAGGCTTCCATGTAAACGGATAACAGGTATTTGCGTTACTAGGCTTCCATGTAAACGGATAGCAGGTATTTGCGTTACTAGGCTTCCATGTATACGGATAACAGGTATTTGCGTTACTAGGCTTCCATGTAAACGGATAACAGGTATTTGCGTTACTAGGCTTCCATGTAAACGGATAACAGGTATTTGCGTTACTAGGCTTCCATGTAAACGGATAACAGGTATTTGCGTTACTAGGCTTCCATGTATACGGATAACAGGTATTTGCGTTACTAGGCTTCCATGTATACGGATAACAGGTATTTGCGTTACTAGGCTTCCATGTAAACGGATAACAGGTATTTGCGTTACTAGGCTTCCATATAAACGGATAACAGGTATTTGCGTTACTAGGCTTCCATGTATACGGATAACAGGTATTTGCGTTACTAGGCTTCCATGTATACGGATAACAGGTATTTGCGTTACTAGGCTTCCATGTAAACGGATAACAGGTATTTGCGTTACTAGGCTTCCATGTATACGGATAACAGGTATTTGCGTTACTAGGCTTCCATGTAAACGGATAACAGGTATTTGCGTTACTAGGCTTCCATGTAAACGGATAACAGGTATTTGCGTTACTAGGCTTCCATGTATACGGATAACAGGTATTTGCGTTACTAGGCTTCCATGTATACGGATAACAGGTATTTGCGTTACTAGGCTTCCATGTATACGGATAACAGGTATTTGCGTTACTAGGCTTCCATGTATACGGATAACAGGTATTTGCGTTACTAGGCTTCCATGTAAACGGATAACAGGTATTTGCGTTACTAGGCTTCCATGTAAACGGATAACAGGTATTTGCGTTACTAGGCTTCCATGTAAACGGATAACAGGTATTTGCGTTACTAGGCTTCCATGTATACGGATAGCAGGTATTTGCGTTACTAGGCTTCCATGTATACGGATAGCAGGTATTTGCGTTACTAGGCTTCCATGTAAACGGATAGCAGGTATTTGCGTTACTAGGCTTCCATGTATACGGATAACAGGTATTTGCGTTACTAGGCTTCCATGTATACGGATAGCAGGTATTTGCGTTACTAGGCTTCCATGTATACGGATAACAGGTATTTGCGTTACTAGTCTTCCATGTATACGGATAACAGGTATTTGCGTTACTAGGCTTCCATGTATACGGATAACAGGTATTTTGTGTGAGAAATCGAATGAAATTAGTTTTAAATCAATGTCAGTATCAAATTTCCAGAAATATCGAAATGAATTTGTTTAGGGTTCTAAAAAAGGAGAGATTGGTTTGCAAATGTAATATGTACAATTGTTGGTTGAGATTTGAGAAGAATCTACAAAAAAGAATTATCAACAGAAATGACCAATATGGGCTGTTTTAAATGTTTACAAAATCCTGTTTTGTTAAAATTAATTATTCTAAATCCTAATAATTTTCCTGTAAAAACGATTGAATTTTGACAGGATTATCACAAAGCGGAGAAAATTGTTGGTTTCGGTTCGCTATGAGTTTGCACATAGCATGAAAACACGACCTTTTTTTTTTTTTTTTTTTTTTTTTTTTTTTGCGAATCGGACTTTTGTGATCTTTCTCCGACAACTACAAACATTCCGAAAATGGCCTAAAGTGCTAATATAGAAAACAGTATGTCCTTGTTAGCAATGCTGGAGATGATAACGGAAGCTCGACAAAAATAAATCTTGGATGTAAAAAACGAAAACGAACATCAAAGTCGGTCGCCGACAGGGCGATACCGACAGGAAACGGGACATTACTGTTCTCGCCTTCCTGACCACAACAGCTGCCGGTTTCTGGGACTTTTTTTTTTTATTAGCCAAGACGCCCATAAATATTCAAGCCTTAATGGTATTGTGTAAAAAAGGCTTGCTTGAATTAAAACGCCGGTGATACAACTAACGGGGAGGAATTGATAAAAACGGTACAGGACATTGGTATCCGAGGTTATAACATGTTGAGGTTAGGGAACCGGAGGGTGTGGGTACAAAACCACATGGGAATAAAGGAATGGTACAACCTCAACACAGATAATAACATTGAGAAATCTTCTCAAGAAAAGGATATTCGATAAATATATGCCCGTAAAGTCAAATCGCAGGAGTTCATGGGCGTTTATAAGGGGGGCTGCAGTCCCCCGAAATTTTGATTTGATTGGTAAAAATGTTTCATAAAACCTTTAAAATTAAATTAAATAAAATTAACTTAGTTCATAAAAAATATTTTATTTTTGGTTTAATAGTGTTTTATTTGGCTAAAACTATTCCAAGTTTTAATTTTTTATTATTTCATTCCCCCCCCCGAGATTATTTCCCATATACGCCCACGCAGGAGGTGCGTCATCTTAATACGTTTCCACAAAATGTGGAAAGCTTATAGAAAGTCTCTTAAACATAGGATGACTAAAGCGGGACACTTGCCACGCTTTATATCTGCCCATAATTAGAAAAAGTCCGACTCGCAGGAACTGCATCATCTTAGCGCGGTTCCGTTCTTATCTCTAGACTCATTTAAAATGATTAAAATAGAAGCTGTTATTATTTTGGGTCCACATTTCTAGAAAGCATGAAGATTAGATAGTTAGCCGTCGAGGTGATAAGTAAAGATGGAATGGTTGGGATTCGGCTAAAGAAACCTCAATTCGATATTTGTTAAAAAATTCTATATTTAGGACGTTTCAGCTACTCATTGGTAGCCTTCGTCAGCATTGAAAGTGCCGGGAGGCAGAGGAGGACCAAAGTTGACAGTTCCATCTTTACTTTCAAGAAAGGTCTTATTTACGATCTTATAATATATATATATATATATATATATGTATATAAATATTTATGTATATAAATATATATATACAAATTTGAACCACCTTCATTTTCGGTCTCTAGGGGTTCTGAAACGCAAAATTTTCTAGTCGGCACTTCTGGATTGCGTCATGAGATCAACCTTATAAGCGGGGTTCCTCCCTATGGGGGAGGGAGGAACCGCGCTAAAATTAGGGAAAACATCTATTTTTCAGAAGTGCATTCACAAATAATAATATGGTCATAAACATTTCTGTTTTTTTTCCCCAGGGAAAATATGTCTTTACCCTTGGTAAGGTATGCAGGCTCTCAATACAAGTACCCAATGGAGGCTCTAAGAGACTCCTTTATTCTTAAAATTAATTAATAAGTTATTAATTAGTAATTATTAGTAGATTTTTACTTATTTCTGTTCTTGGGGTCTAGTGTTTAACGCCTTAGATTCTCATGCGGGAGATGGTGGGTTCGATTCCCACAGGCAGGAATTTTATCTGTAACGGCTCGTTGGAAAAATTCCTGGCTGAACCTTGGAAAAATTTCTATAGTTCCCCTCAATCACAAACACCACAACCTGCCATAACTAATTCTACCCGCTGAAAATAGCAGTACTAAATGAATTGCTGTTTTTAGCTCGTGCCCAAGGATTCGGTTAGTTGAAGCTACGGGCCGATGTGTAGCCGGCTAGAACAGAGAGTCCTACCGTGACTTTTCACTCAATCATCCAACCTTGTACGGTTTACGTAAAGATTACGAAAAAGACCAGCATGATATGTACCTAGTAGGTACTACCTAGCTATATGGCTTAATGAACCACCATAATATTGGTCTGTAATATCATGCACTAGCTGGATGTCCACTCCTGAATTGTATTTTGACCGTGTTTAATTTATCGTCTGCTAGTCGAGTCCAGCTGTCTCTTGATGCACTAGCTGGATGTCCACTCCTGAGTTGTATTTTGACCGTATTTAATTTATCGTCTGCTAGTCGAGTCCAGCTGTCTTGTTGCACTAGCTGGATGTCCACTCCTGAGTTGTATTTTGACCGCGTTTAATTTTATCGTCTGCTAGTCGAGTCCAGCTATCTCTTGTTGCACTAGCTGGATGTCCACTCCTGAGTTGTATTTTGACCGTATTTAATTTATCGTCTGCTCGTCGAGTCCAGCTGTCTTGTTGCACTAGCTGGATGTCCACTCCTGAGTTGTATTTTGACCGCGTTTAATTTTATCGTCTGCTAGTCGAGTCCAGCTATCTCTTGTTGCACTAGCTGGATGTCCACTCCTGAGTTGTATTTTGACCGTGTTTAATTTATCGTCTGCTAGTCGAGTCCAGCTGTCTCTTGATGCACTAGCTGGATGTCCACTCCTGAGTTGTATTTTGACCGCGTTTAATTTTATCGTCTGCTAGTCGAGTCCAGCTATCTCTTGTTGCACTAGCTGGATGTCCACTCCTGAGTTGTATTTTGACCGTGTTTAATTTATCTTCTGCTAGTCGAGTCCAGCTGTCTCTTGATGCACTAGCTGGATGTCCACTCCTGAATTGTATTTTGACCGTGTTTAATTTATCGTCTGCTAGTCGAGTCCAGCTGTCTTGTTGCACTAGCTGGATGTCCACTCCTGAGTTGTATTTTGACCGTGTTTAATTTATCGTCTGCTAGTCGAGTCCAGCTATCTCTTGTTGCACTAGCTGGATGTCCACTCCTGAGTTGTATTTTGACCGTGTTTAATTTATCGTCTGCTAGTCGAGTCCAGCTGTCTTGTTGCACTAGCTGGATGTCCACTCCTGAGTTGTATTTTGACCGTGATTAATTTATCGTCTGCTAGTCGAGTCCAGCTGTCTCTTGATGCACTAGCTGGATGTCCACTCCTGAGTTGTATTTTGACCGCGTTTAATTTTATCGTCTGCTAGTCGAGTCCAGCTATCTCTTGTTGCACTAGCTGGATGTCCACTCCTGAGTTGTATTTTGACCGTGTTTAATTTATCGTCTGCTAGTCGAGTCCAGCTGTCTTGTTGCACTAGCTGGATGTCCACTCCTGAGTTGTATTTTGACCGTGTTTAATTTATCGTCTGCTAGTCGAGTCCAGCTGTCTTGTTGCACTAGCTGGATGTCCACTCCCGAGTTGTATTTTGACCGTGTTTAATTTATCGTCTGCTAGTCGAGTCCAGCTGTCTTGTTGCACTAGCTGGATGTCCACTCCTGAGTTGTATTTTGACCGTGTTTAATTTATCGTCTGCTAGTCGAGTCCAGCTGTCTTGTTGCACTAGCTGGATGTCCACTCCTGAGTTGTATTTTGACCGTGTTTAATTTATCGTCTGCTAGTCGAGTCCAGCTGTCTCTTGTTGCACTAGCTGGATGTCCACTCCTGAGTTGTATTTTGACCGTGTTTAATTTATCGTCTGCTAGTCGAGTCCAGCTGTCTCTTGTTGCACTAGCTGGATGTCCACTCCTGAGTTGTATTTTGACCGTGTTTAATTTATCGTCTGCTAGTCGAGTCCAGCTGTCTTGTTGCACTAGCTGGATGTCCACTCCTGAGTTGTATTTTGACCGTGTTTAATTTATCGTCTGCTAGTCGAGTCCAGCTGTCTCTTGATGCACTAGCTGGATGTCCACTCCTGAGTTGTATTTTGATCGTGTTTAATTCATCGTCTGCTAGTCGAGTCCAGCTGTCTTGTTGCACTAGCTGGATGTCCACTCCTGAGTTGTATTTTGATCGTGTTTAATTCATCGTCTGCTAGTCGAGTCCAGCTGTCTTGTTGCACTAGCTGGATGTCCACTCCTGAGTTGTATTTTGACCGTGTTTAATTTATCGTCTGCTAGTCGAGTCCAGTTATCTCTTGTTGCACTAGCTGGATGTCCACTCCTGAGTTGTATTTTGACCGCGTTTAATTTTATCGTCTGCTAGTCGAGTCCAGCTATCTCTTGTTGCACTAGCTGGATGTCCACTCCTGAGTTGTATTTTGACCGTGTTTAATTTATCGTCTGCTAGTCGAGTCCAGCTGTCTCTTGATGCACTAGCTGGATGTCCACTCCTGAGTTGTATTTTGATCGTGTTTAATTCATCGTCTGCTAGTCGAGTCCAGCTGTCTTGTTGCACTAGCTGGATGTCCACTCCTGAGTTGTATTTTGACCGTGATTAATTTATCGTCTGCTAGTCGAGTCCAGCTGTCTCTTGATGCACTAGCTGGATGTCCACTCCTGACTTGTATTTTGACCGCGTTTAATTTTATCGTCTGCTAGTCGAGTCCAGCTATCTCTTGTTGCACTAGCTGGATGTCCACTCCTGAGTTGTATTTTGATCGTGTTTAATTTGTCGTCTGCTAGTCGAGTCCAGCTGTCTCTTGATGCACTAGCTGGATGTCCACTCCTGAGTTGTATTTTGACCGTGTTTAATTTGTCGTCTGCTAGTCGAGTCCAGCTGTCTCTTGTTGCACTAGCTGGATGTCCACTCCTGAGTTGTATTTTGACCGTGTTTAATTTATCGTCTGCTAGTCGAGTCCAGCTGTCTCTTGATGCACTAGCTGGATGTCCACTCCTGAGTTGTATTTTGACCGTGTTTAATTTATCGTCTGCTAGTCGAGTCCAGCTGTCTCTTGATGCACTAGCTGGATGTCCACTCCTGAGTTGTATTTTGATCGTGTGTAATTTATCGTCTGCTAGTCGAGTCCAGCTGTCTTGTTGCACTAGCTGGATGTCCACTCCGGAGTTGTATTTTGACCGTGTTTAATTTATCGTCTGCTAGTCGAGTCCAGCTGTCTCTTGATGCACTAGCTGGATGTCCACTCCGGAGTTGTATTTTGACCGTGTTTAATTCATCGTCTGCTAGTCAAGTCCAGCTGTCTTGTCAATAGTTTATTATTGATAGGTCGAGCGACACACATTATAGTGGACCTGAGTTGAAAACTCATGCAAGCTCATAAAGCTTTTTTCGAATAGTTTAGTCGTCGAAAAGATATATTCGGTGTCCCAGATCGTCCCAAGGCTCACCCAGAGTTTAATTAATTTTATGGGCATCTGCAATGGGGAACATAAGGTGATTTGAGCATAGTACTGACCACAATATCTCCCCAGTGTGCCGTATGGTCACGAATCAGATACCTCTACAGTATTTTTACTAAGGGATTCCTGGATTTTTACGGCACTAATTTTTTTTTTTTTTTATATATTAATGAGTACCAAAAGGTGGTGAAGATATTGGCGTTCCCTGAAGTAAGCTGACTATAAGTATCTTCTAGTCCCTGTTCCACTAGCAGACTCTCCTACACCCCTAGACCTCATCAATATGTGGAGGACAACACAGCTCCCAGCTGCCTGCATTCAAGAAGGGAGTGTCTGTGTGAATCTTGAAGTAGGTTTAGTATTCTACTGTCATAGTCCTCCTAGTACTATAGCACATGTTCTAACAATGGTTCTACTCCTGTTTTATTATCTACACGTCTAGCTTTAAGACCGGATGGTGTCTATTTCGAAGAAACTGTCTCCTAGTAGGGGTCGTGTACTCACTCTTATCACTGCCTTATGAATCAATGTCTGGGCATGGAGAACCTCAAGACACTAGGAGGGATGAGGTGGATCTATCGAGGATAAGAATAGGACACACTAAACTCTCCCATGCTTATTATAGAGAATATAGGCCTGAATGCACAGATTGTAGTGAAACCCTTTCTATTAAACCCATTTTCACAGAAGCACCTACGAAGCCCTTCGGAACCGAATAGACATTCTTTGTCCTCTGTGTGATATACTCGGGCATGACTATGAATCGAGATCTTTTTTAAACAATACTAGCTGTTACCCGTCGTGTCGTGCTACACCTTCTTTCTGGGTATAGAAAAGCCTAAATAAATTAGAAACCAAATAAGTATTATTAAAATCTAATAACACGAATCTGTAACTATAGACATAAAATCGGACGAACGGTGTGGATTTGTATAAGGGACAAACATACAGACAGACAGCTGGTAGACGTTTTTGACTTAGCCTACGACACTCCTCAGATTAAGATCTACATGTGTACCGAGTTTAGTCGAAATCGGACGAACGGTGTGGACTTGTAAAAGGGACAAACATACAGACAGACAGCTGGTAGATTTTTTTGACGTAGCCTAGGAGATTTCTCGTATCAAGACCTACCATTATTCCAAGTTTGGTCAAAATCGGTCAAACGGTGTAGATTTGTATAAGGAACAAACAAACAGACAAACAGACAGACACGTGATTTTTATATACATAGATAATTAACTTGATTTGAAAGAAAAAATACACATATCAAAACATGAAATACGAGGGCTATCCAGAAAGTCGGTTACGTTTTGCTCCCTCGCCGCTAGGGCTTGGGATATCACAACCATCTTGGTGTCAGACAGTTCGTCCTTTTATTGGTTATCCAGGAGTGGTAGGAAGAGGTTCTTCTTGCTGCGCATTCCCGTATAATACTAGTTTGAAATGAGTGTCGCTATTGAAAATCCCGCGACTTGTGAAGTGTGGTTTTGTCGGATAAGATCAGTAAAGCGATTGATATTTATCGCGTTCTCTTTGAAGTTTATGAGAAGGATGTGATCACTGAAGGTGGAGTGCGTCAATGATGCATTAGGTTTAGAAATGGCCGATCTAATGTACGATGAAGAACGATGTGGACGGCCATACATTGAGACCGATGAAGAACGATGTGGACGGCCATACATTGAGACCGATGAAGAACGATGTGGACGGCCATACATTGAGACCGATGAAATTGCCACTAAAGCCGATGATAAAATTAAAGACCGACGGTTTACAATAAAAGATCTTGCGCTTAAATATTAAGACGTCTGTTGCATGAAATTGTCACTCAAGAGTTAGGTTACAACAACGTTTCTGCCCGACAACGCCCGATCACAATGCACATCGAACTCGACGAATCCTGCATGTTTTCAACTGGGAAGTGTTTCCACATCCACCTCACAGTCCGGATCCTGCTCCTACGGATTATCATCGCGTTTTAATGACGAAGCGGTACTGCGGGATGGCGTGACAAGCAGGCTGAAGTCACAGGCGGTAGAATACTATGACACTGGAATTTCAAACTGGTTCACCGCTATGAGAAGTGTCTTAATTTACATGGCGACTATGTCGAAAAATAGTGTTTTATTGTCACTTTCAAATCTATATAATAAAAAAAATTGTCTTCCTTCTTTTATACCAAAACGCAATCGACACTCTGGATTGCCCTCGTATTTTATACCAATCGACTCTCCGGATAGCCCTCGTATTTTACACCAATCGACTCTCTGGATAGCCCTCGTATTTTACACCAATCGACTCTCTGGATAGCCCTCGTATTTTATACCAATCGACTCTCTGGATAGCCCTCGTATTTTAAACCAATCGACTCTCTGGATAGCCCTAGTATTTTATACCAATCGACTCTCTGGATAGCCCTCGTATTTTATACCAATCGACTCTCTGGATAGCCCTCGTATTTTACACCAATCGACTCTCTGGATAGCCCTCGTATTTTACACCAATCGACTCTCTGGATAGCCCTAGTATTTTATACCAATCGACTCTCTGGATAGCCCTCGTATTTTATACCAATCGACTCTCTGGATAGCCCTCGTATTTTATACCAATCGACTCTCTGGATAGCCCTCGTATTTTACACCAATCGACTCTCTGGATAGCCCTCGTATTTTACACCAATCGACTCTCTGGATAGCCCTAGTATTTTATACCAATCGACTCTCTGGATAGCCCTCGTATTTTACACCAATCGACTCTCTGGATAGCCCTAGTATTTTATACCAATCGACTCTCTGGATAGCCCTCGTATTTTATACCAATCGACTCTCTGGATAGCCCTCGTATTTTATACCAATCGACTCTCTGGATAGCCCTCGTATTTTATACCAATCGACTCTCTGGATAGCCCTCGTATTTTATACCAATCGACTCTCTGGATAGCCCTCGTATTTTACACCAATCGACTCTCTGGATAGCCCTCGTATTTTATACCAATCGACTCTCTGGATAGCCCTAGTATTTTACACCAATCGACTCTCTGGATAGCCCTCGTATTTTACACCAATCGACTCTCTGGATATCCCTAGTATTTTATACCAATCGACTCTCTGGATAGCCCTCGTATTTTATACCAATCGACTCTCTGGATAGCCCTCGTATTTTATACCAATCGACTCTCTGGATAGCCCTCGTATTTTATACCAATCGACTCTCTGGATAGCCCTCGTATTTTATACCAATCGACTCTCTGGATAGCCCTCGTATTTTATACCAATCGACTCTCTGGATAGCCCTCGTATTTTACACCAATCGACTCTCTGGATAGCCCTCGTATTTTATACCAATCGACTCTCTGGATAGCCCTAGTATTTTACACCAATCGACTCTCTGGATAGCCCTCGTATTTTACACCAATCGACTCTCTGGATATCCCTAGTATTTTATACCAATCGACTCTCTGGATAGCCCTCGTATTTTATACCAATCGACTCTCTGGATAGCCCTCGTATTTTATACCAATCGACTCTCTGGATAGCCCTCGTATTTTATACCAATCGACTCTCTGGATAGCCCTCGTATTTTATACCAATCGACTCTCTGGATAGCCCTCGTATTTTACACCAATCGACTCTCTGGATATCCCTAGTATTTTATACCAATCGACTCTCTGGATAGCCCTCGTATTTTATACCAATCGACTCTCTGGATAGCCTTCGTATTTTACACCAATCGACTCTCTGGATAGCCCTAGTATTTTATACCAATCGACTCTCTGGATAGCCCTCGTATTTTACACCAATCGACTCTCTGGATAGCCCTCGTATTTTATACCAATCGACTCTCTGGATAGCCCTCGTATTTTATACCAATCGACTCTCTGGATAGCCCTCGTATTTTACACCAATCGACTCTCTGGATAGCCCTCGTATTTTATACCAATCGACTCTCTGGATAGCCCTCGTATTTTACACCAATCGACTCTCTGGATAGCCCTCGTATTTTATACCAGTCGACTCTCTGGATAGCCCTCGTATTTTACACCAATCGACTCTCTGGATAGCCCTCGTATATTATACCAATCGACTCTCTGGATAGCCCTCGTGTTTTATACCAATCGACTCTCTGGATAGCCCTCGTATTTTACACCAATCGACTCTCTGGATAGCCCTCGTATTTTATACCAATCGACTCTCTGGATAGCCCTCGTATTTTATACCAATCGACTCTCTGGATAGCCCTCGTATTTTACACCAATCGACTCTCTGGATAGCCCTCGTATTTTATACCAATCGACTCTCTGGATAGCCCTCGTATTTTATACCAATCGACTCTCTGGATCGCCCTCGTATTTTATACCAATCGACTCTCTGGATAGCCCTCGTATTTTACACCAATCGACTCTCTGGATAGCCCTCGTATTTTATACCAGTCGACTCTCTGGATAGCCCTCGTATTTTACACCAATCGACTCTCTGGATAGCCCTCGTATTTTACACCAATCGACTCTCTGGATAGCCCTCGTATTTTATACCAATCGACTCTCTGGATAGCCCCCGTATTTTACACTAATCGACTCTCTGGATAGCCCTCGTATTTTATACCAGTCGACTCTCTGGATAGCCCTCGTATTTTACACCAATCGACTCTCTGGATAGCCCTCGTATTTTACACCAATCGACTCTCTGGATAGCCCTCGTATTTTATACCGATCGACTCTCTGGATAGCCCTCGTATTTTATACCAATCGACTCGTATTTTAATTAACTTCAGTTTTATTTTATTGTTTTCTTATTAATTTGTATATTTTATTCAAACTTTGGTTTTATGATTATTGAGTACGTTTTATTTATATTAAGAATTGTACATATTATTATATCCTCGAATAATAAGGGTTTTCAAATACTTAGCTGACCGCTTCTAACTGAATTCTCTAATCCGGCGTTTTCTCTAATCCGACTGTACCCGGTCCCGACGACACCGGATTAGGGAGAATCTACTGCATATATATATATATATATATATATATATATATATATATATATATATATATATATATAAATAGGAAGAATTTTTATTTACATGCTAATTTACTGCATCACCTACCTTTAGTGGTTCGGGCTCACCAGCCCAAGGAGGTATTGGTGTTATGATGACGCTGCTGCCTCCAGTCTCGCTCACCATCACTAAAACAAACAGAACATGATTAAGTGGTGAAAACAGAGGTGGATGTCATGATTTTAATGAAATGAATTGGAAGAAAACTCATGTGAAGACCATGGAGATTAGGAACTTGTTCGCTTTTTGATTGTGTGTGATTGTCTGTTGATGGATAACATGAACACTGAATATCGGAGAATTTCCTCATATTCATACAGTCAAATATAGTATATTTATTTATTTAGATTTCAACATCCATTATTATTAACTAAGAATTTGAGGCCGGGCTATCTATAGGTTACCACCCTTTTCTAGCAAGGATAGGGCTGATGCCTTTTCGTTTTTCCAAAGAAAAGCCACCACCCCTAGTGGGAATCGAACCCACGACCCTTGCCGCGCAGAGTTAAGTGCTCACGCCTTAACACTCACGGCCACGTGGCCTCCTATATATACATTTGTGACAACACTTTTTAAAACCAAAATTATAATTTTTATTTTGCAGCGTTAACAGACCTCTCGACAGGTCCTGTATTCACAATGCCTACGAATACAAGAGACGATAAAGGCAACAGCAAATATACAGACATTCGAAAGCAATATACAGGAATATATATATTTTTTGGCGTTAATAACCTCAAAGGTTGACACGCCTTAAGCTCTCCCCCCCCCCAAAAAAAGAAAGGAAAAATTTAAAGTAACGCTATTTTTCTCAAAATGAGATATTTTACTATGACTCTTATGGCAGTATTGCCATTTTAATATTCTATGTATTTTAAAAATGGCAAAAGTTTTTATATTTAAGAACCCTGAAATTTTTCAACAATTATTTTTGTTTTGTGTTAACACGTTTCACGTAACATGACGCGTTTTCGTCTAAGAAGAATTCTTCTGTAAGGTTTTATTTTGCTCTATAAGTTTCAAGCCCTCTAGAAGCATCTTCAGGAGCAGTTGAAACTAATGATTAATACACTATTGTTTACTTGAAAGGTTTATTCGTTAGTTCTGTCCCTAATAATGAGGATTCATTCCCGTGCCGACCCCGATGTTAATTTCTAGCTTTTAGTGATTACAGGAAGTCTGGATATGATCTACCATCTGCTACTCGTGGGAAATAGCATCTGGAATAATAGACTCTTCATTAACAAGAATTATCTGCGATCTACATGTTTCATCTTACATATTCAAGTGCTTCTTCAAGAATACTTTAGTGAACTCCGAAAGAATTGAGGGTGTATCTATGGAAGAGCTTTTGAAAACATTTTCAACATATATGTATGTTATACAGGGTGATTCAGGTCTAACTAGCCCAACTCTAGAATTATGATTTTAGACATAATATCCCCAAAAAAAGTTCCTTGAAATTACGGTCCTACTTCGAAGGGAAAGGAGCAATGTCGAGTTTTATGGTTTCCATATTTTTTAAAGAATGAGAAACGATTGCTCAAAATCTTTTCAAAATAATTAAATCTAATTATGCCATCATAAAGTAGACAGAATTTCCTTTATGATAATAGTGATTTCATTACTTATAACCATTGATACAAGATACTTTCTGGACGTCCAATAATGCAATTCTCTTTTTCTCAATGAATCCCAGGATTCTCGGGAATTGTTTCCTCAGCCCCCTAATGGACTTCAGATTCAATACTTACAGGAAAACTTCTACAATAACTAACACACACACACACACACACTATATATATATATATATATATATATATATATATATATATATATATATTTCCGTTTGCCTTATAAGATTATAACTTTCCAGAAATGTTCCGAAAGGCCAATGCAAGAAATCTCCAGAAACTAAGGATGCTTTTATATTATGTTTTTTTAAAAATATTTATTTTTTTTTTTAACTTCAAGTATAAATTTGCGGAAGAATTAAAGATAATTTCCTGCCCGGATAAGACACGGCAAATGGTTAAATTTTTCCGATTCTTCAGAACCGTGCCGATGGTGAATCAATGTTCTTTGATGGATCTAATAACAGTATTTACACGGCTTTGGGAATATCGTGGGCGTGTTGGGAAATAATCCTTCGCATGTTCCTAAATAACCTTAAGATCCGACTCGAATACCTCGAGATTAAATCTAATTGTCTGGAGGTTCAAGCAATAGCCTTATTTTCCCCTGAGATTCCTGCGTTCTTCTTGTAGAATATCTTGTAATATATCTACATTAAAACGGAAATACCAGTTTGAAAAGTAATAGGAATTTAATTAACTTTATGTTAACCGTTCGAAAACCTACAAAAAGTGTATCTGTACAGCGAATGAACGCAAAAACGTGCTACGATTTTTTTCGTCAGAATTTCGCACAAAAAACAATGTTTTGGCGGAAGGAATCTGCCAATTAACGATATTGACTTTTCAAATAAGATAAAGTATTTTTTTTACACCAAATTGCATTAAAATCAGACCATTTTTGGACCAGCAAGAGAGCGAACAGACAAATTTGAACGACTGTTATTTTCGAAATGGGGGAGGAACTGCATTAAATCGGCCAATACGTAGAAAACGCGCTATCCTTGCATTTCTAGAACGTTCAGAAGCTTGAAACGGAAGCAGTTAATAATAATTTTGAGAACAATTAAAGAGCCTATCAAAGCGAGATTTTAGGCACCACAATACCAAGATGACTGAAAGCCTTAATCTTGAGTTTTAAATGTTTTTTAAGGGATTGTTGGATTATGTAAGCTTGTGTATGGTTATTTACGTCAGAAGGTCCCAACAAGAATATTGTTGCATGTTCAAAAAATCAAATTAACAAATAACACAAAAAACTATAAATAAACATGTAGAACGCCAACAGTATATAATTAAATGCAAAATAAAAATAACATATTTACATAAATTGCCTTGAGCAGAAGTGAAAATAGAAATATTAAATTTTCCAAAAATTGAGAAGGTTACTTGTAGTTTTATGAGCTGGTTATGGGTTCCTGGAGTCTGCTATGTTTGCTGAGGGTAGCTACCGCGAACAGTCCAGAGTATAGCCGTTTAAATTGGGTCTGTTTTTTACAGATGCACTCACAAGAGAAGAAGAAACAAGACTGAGGTTATAGTACTCTGTTTGAAATAGTTTAATTAGAACAGCTGGTTGCTAGATACTGCTCACTTAGGCAAGTCCCTAGCAACCATGCTTTCTGTCAGTCTCTTGCTGCTACAGTACTCCCTCCCCTAGTGACGGAGTCACTTTTCGCAAAATGACACTCTCTTCACTAGGCGACCGG
This sequence comes from Gonocerus acuteangulatus, assembly GCA_946811695.1. Classification (NCBI taxonomy): domain Eukaryota; kingdom Metazoa; phylum Arthropoda; class Insecta; order Hemiptera; family Coreidae; genus Gonocerus; species Gonocerus acuteangulatus. The sequence continues at coordinate 3,149,140 of OX328126.1, forward strand.
ACCTGGTCCTGTATGTATCAGGAGGAACAGAGGATGTCTTCTTTTGTACCGTTGCTTGCTTCTTGTTGGCTAAGGGGTTCCGAGGGGAAAGCTGGATTTTTAGTGGTCCTGGTGGTTCCTGAGACGGTTTGGATGAAATGATGGTGTTCTCTGTGTGAAATAGTTTAATTAGAACAGCTGGTTGCTAGATACTGCTCACTTAGGCAAGTCCCTAGCAACCATGCTTTCTGTCAGTCTCTTGTTGCTACAGGATAAAATATTGTTATTAAATACCTCGCACTAGTATTTCTAAAGTGACACAACTCAACTGAAAATGTGACACTTACTTTTGTAGGGGCCTTAGGATTAAGACAGGAAGAGTGACACAAGTTCCCTCTGGTGTAGAAGCTCTGAAGCTAGGTACATACACTCTTGCCTATGTAGATGGAATAGCATTAAGACAGGAAGAGTGACACAAGTTCCCTCTGGTGTAGAAGCTCTGAAGCTAGGTACATACACTCTTGCCTATGTAGATGGAATAGCATTAAGACAGGAAGAGTGACACAAGTTCCCTCTGGTGTAGAAGCTCTGAAGCTAGGTACATACACTCTTGCCTATGTAGATGGAATAGGATTAAGACAGGAAGAGTGACACAAGTTCCCTCTGGTGTAGAAGCTCTGTAGCTAGGTACATACACTCTTGCCTATGTAGAGGGAATAGCATTAAGACAGGAAGAGTGACACAAGTTCCCTCTGGTTTAGAAGCTCTGAAGCTAGGTACATACACTCTTGCCTATGTAGATGGAATAGGATTAAGACAGGAAGAGTGACACAAGTTCCCTCTGGTGTAGAAGCTCTGAAGCTAGGTACATACACTCTTGCCTATGTAGATGGAATAGGATTAAGACAGGAAGAGTGACACAAGTTCCCTCTGGTGTAGAAGGTCTGAAGCTAGGTACATACACTCTTGCCTATGTAGATGGAATAGCATTAAGACAGGAAGAGTGACACAAGTTCCCTCTGGTGTAGAAGCTCTGAAGCTAGGTACATACACTCTTGCCTATGTAGATGGAATAGCATTAAGACAGAAAGAGTGACACAAGTTCCCTCTGATGTAGAAGCTCTGAAGCTAGGTACATACACTCTTGCCTATGTAGATGGAATAGCATTAAGACAGGAAGGGTGACACAAGTTCCCTCTGGTGTAGAAGCTCTGAAGCTAGGTACATACACTCTTGCCTATGTAGATGGAATAGCATTAAGACAGGAAGAGTGACACAAGTTCCCTCTGGTGTAGAAGCTCTGTAGCTAGGTACATACACTCTTGCCTATGTAGAGGGAATAGCATTAAGACAGGAAGAGTGACACAAGTTCCCTCTGGTGTAGAAGCTCTGAAGCTAGGTACATACACTCTTGCCTATGTAGATGGAATAGGATTAAGACAGGAAGAGTGACACAAGTTCCCTCTGGTGTAGAAGCTCTGAAGCTAGGTACATACACTCTTGCCTATGTAGATGGAATAGGATTAAGACAGGAAGAGTGACACAAGTTCCCTCTGGTGTAGAAGCTCTGAAGCTAGGTACATACACTCTTGCCTATGTAGATGGAATAGCATTAAGACAGGAAGAGTGACACAAGTTCCCTCTGGTGTAGAAGCTCTGAAGCTAGGTACATACACTCTTGCCTATGTAGATGGAATAGGATTAAGACAGGAAGAGTGACACAAGTTCCCTCTGGTGTAGAAGCTCTGAAGCTAGGTACATACACTCTTGCCTATGTAGATGGAATAGCATTAAGACAGGAAGAGTGACACAAGTTCCCTCTGGTGTAGAAGCTCTGAAGCTAGGTACATACACTCTTGCCTATATAGAGGGAATAGCATTAAGACAGGAAGAGTGACACAAGTTCCCTCTAGTGTAGAAGCTCTGAAGCTAGGTACATACACTCTTGCCTATGTAGATGGAATAGGATTAAGACAGGAAGAGTGACACAAGTTCCCTCTGGTGTAGAAGCTCTGAAGCTAGGTACATACACTCTTGCCTATATAGAGGGAATAGCATTAAGACAGGAAGAGTGACACAAGTTCCCTCTGGTGTAGAAGCTCTGAAGCTAGGTACATACACTCTTGCCTATATAGAGGGAATAGCATTAAGACAGGAAGAGTGACACAAGTTCCCTCTGGTGTAGAAGCTCTGAAGCTAGGTACATACACTCTTGCCTATGTAGATGGAATAGCATTAAGACAGGAAGAGTGACACAAGTTCCCTCTGGTGTAGAAGCTCTGAAGCTAGGTACATACACTCTTGCCTATGTAGATGGAATAGCATTAAGACAGGAAGAGTGATACAAGTTCCCTCTGGTGTAGAAGCTCTGAAGCTAGGTACATACACTCTTGCCTATGTAGATGGAATAGCATTAAGACAGGAAGAGTGATACAAGTTCCCTCTGGTGTAGAAGCTCTGAAGCTAGGTACATACACTCTTGCATATGTAGATGGAATAGCATTAAGACAGGAAGAGTGACACAAGTTCCCTCTGGTGTAGAAGCTCTGAAGCTAGGTACATATAGTTTTGATGGTTCATAGAGAGATATTTACCAACTCTTCCATAGTCCTAATCGAAAAACACCGACTTTTGAGTTGACTCACTTTAGAAATACTAGTGCGATATAATACCGTTACATGTAAAAGTTACTAATACATTTTTTATTATTTTTGTTTTCGGTGCCGGTTGCAGTTTAGGTTATGGAACATATTTTTAATTAATAGTTTTTGAAGAGGTTTATTATTATCCTCTATGAATGTTTAAATATATTATTATTTTTGGTAGATTTAACATGTTATTATAGCGCCTGTTATAATTATATTGTCCTGCTGCAATTTTTGTAAATCGATCAAATGATGATTGTTACTAATTGTTGAACCTTTAGTTTTTAGTTTGTAGTTAAGAGCTATAATTGCTAATTATATCTAGAATGAGGTAATAGAATAACTAGGTAATGCTATTTTAGCTCAGAATCTAATTGGAATATCCGCTGAGGTCATAGGATATGCTTTCGATTCGTGTTACCTTGGTACTCGATGAATCATAGACAAGTTCCTAGTCTATCCGTGACTGGATAAATAGCCGAGTTAATTAGACAGATATCCGAGTTTGAAATGCAATTCCTTCTATTTGTGAGGGTGGAGAATGGATTAGTCTGCGTCAAGACTTAGTTTGATATGTTGTCAGCGATATCAGGACCTTGGAAGAGAAAGGGGGATTCAGAAGAACCGATCTCTTCAAAAATTCTATTTTTTGAGCAAGAAAGATCTGGATAAACCGATACTTAGCACATAATGTTTCATTTTATATGTTTCATGAAAGTTCAAAAAGCTTCCATTCCATTCTAAAGGCACTAATGATATGGCCAACTGCCATAGCCACGTTGAATACACCGGTTCCCGTAGATCACCGAAGTTAAGCCACGTCGGGCGTGGTCAGTACCTGAATGGGTGACCGGTCACGTGCTGTTGGCATTATAAAAGGGTGGCAACCTGTAGATAGCCCGGCGCTAATGGCCAAGTTGTAGATGCGCCGTAAACAAAAAAAAAAAAAAATATATACTCCTAATACTAATGATATGAACGGAAACGCCCTGAGATGATACACTTCCTGCGAGTCGGACTTATTTTTTTGGTCTATTTTGTTGGTGAAAAGGGTCTTCCCGTGGTCTAGTGGCTAACGTCATAGTTTCTCTTGCGGGAGATGGTGGGTTCGAGTCCCACCGGCGCACACTGGGCAAAACGACTAAGGTTTAAAAAAAAAGTTCCACAGAGTTCCAGTTCCAAATATTTTTTTTCGATAAACCTTAAGCTTCTACTTTACTGTCTTGAGACTTTCAGCTCCCCCTTCTTCCCCCTTTTAATGCAAATTTAAATTTAGTGTTAGGCAGTCAGATAGAGGCTGAAGAATCCGCGGCGCACAGTGGGCGAAAATCACCTTTTAGGTGGACAAAATTCAAAAAAATATTTTACAAATCACTTACTAAATACTGTCAAGTATTAGTAGGATGAAGGTAAAATGTAAATATTTCCTTTCTTGGATCATCAACAGGCGACGGAAGGGAATATTAATCGGACTCGAAGAAAGGGAATATTTTCCCAGTATTTTTTGCAGTTTTGTTCTTGTAATTACTTTTCCATTTTTTGAACAGAAACTATACGTGTTTACTTAAATTTCATGTTACCAATGTATATGTAATTAGCATATTGAAGTGTAGTTTACCACATGATCCACTTCAAGAACTGTCATTAGAAAATGAGGCAGACGATACTGACACGTCAGAAGAAAATGCTGAAGGAAATAGCAGTATTAAATCAGACGATAATTGATGGAGAATTCGTTTTTAGTGCATAATATAATTGTATATATTTGTTATTATTAAAAAAAAAAAAAACAAGTCAGTACAATTACTTTTTTCTTCAAGTTGTTAGTCTATTTTATGAATATATGTATTATGTTTATGTAAATAATAGATGTAAAAAGGTTCTACTTAAATGTTCCATAGATTTACAAAATGTTTTCCCAATTTTTATCTATTATGTCAAAACATTTGTATGTCTACAACATTTGTATGTTGGATATACTAATAACTATGGGCCAACGATTTTTTAAATATTTTTCCTTATCTCAGTGACCTCAAAAATATTTAAAGACACAAAAAAATAATTTTGTCGTCCTAAAAGTGGACTTTTGCCCAGTGTGCGGTGGAAGGAATTTTCCTCTTGGAAGTCGGGCTTATGGCCCAGATGTTTATGCCCGTAAAAAAAAAAAAAAAAAAAAAAAAAAAAAAAAAAAAAAAAAAAAAAAAAAGGTTAAAAAGTCGGAGCACTTGGTATTAGATAATTACGAATCACGATGATTAAATTTAAACATATTTGAGGAGCAGCTTTGTCGCAAGTTCATATTGGTTATATCGTCCCTGCTATGTCAATCTAGTTTACAAAATCACCTTTTCAGATTCTAGACTTTGCTCTTGGATTGTGGACGATACGGCTTGTGGCAACTCTAACCCCTATAGAATAGCCGGTAAAAATGAAGTTTCACACCCTCAAAACCGATTTCTTTCAAATTTTGTAGAATGACGTATTTTGATGCACTAAACACGAATACGTTAAAAAAAAAAAACTTCGCATTTAACTAGGAAAAAACTTATTAAGCACTAAAGTTCAGTGTTATGCAGGTCATGAGAGCCAATGTAAACAACTAAATTTGTGACGATTTTAAGGCATAAATGACGACTTTAAGGCATACATGCTATGCGTTTCCGCTCGCTCAAGAAGATAACAAAACCCCAGTCAATCCAACTCGCTAAAATTAATACACGCGCATGCGCAGGTATGTAACATTGGGAAACAGAGAACTCTCATTTGAAATATTCAGAAACCATTTATTCAAAAATATTGTTAATTTTAAGGGCATCCTCATCCGTCGTCACCTGTCGCTTAAGGGAATACGTGCCATGCGTTTCCGCTCGCTACGCTTGCTCAAGAAGATATCAAAACCAGTCAATCCAACTCGCTGAAATTAATAGAATTCTATTAATTATTCTATTAACTTTAGTGCTTAATAACTTCTTTCCTAGTTAAATGCGAAGGGTTTTTTTTAACGTATTCTTGTTTAGTGCATCAAAATACGTTATTTTTTTATTTATTTTTTCTTTACGGCGCATCTACGTCTAGGTCATTAGCGCCGACATCCATGGTGCAGCGAGGAATTTTACCAGCGAGCCGTGGGATGATAAAATTCCTGCCGGAGGTTGGGAATCGAACCCACCATCTCCCGCTTATGAATCCAAGGCGCTAGCCATTAGACCACGGGAGACCCCAAAAAATACGTTATTGTACAAAATTTGAAAGAAATCGGTTTTGTGGGCGTGAAACTTCATTTTTACCGAATAGCCTTTAATGCCTTAAATGAAGTATCGACTAAGACCATTTTTCAATATATTACTTCATTAATGTATAGAACATGTTGGTTTTCTAGTTTGCTCCGATTTGCATATTCGATAGTTTCACATGGTAGGGAGGATATATTTGATTTGTTAATCAAGAATAATTACCCTTCTACATAAGATATGCCGAGAACGGCTATTAGCTGTAAGCTTTCCTAGATATTTTCGAGCTAGCTGAAGCGTAGCAAGTTCTAATCAGATATAAATGTTGTAATTACCTTCGTGGATACACTAGGTAGAATTTCCGTGATTCGTGAGACTTCACGACTCCAGCCAATACTAACACCAACTAACAAATAGACCGATACATCCTCCGTTATGTCTCCTTATTGGTTAGTACTTCTAACCAGGCTAGGCATGCATTCTACAAATAGACCGATACATCCTCCGTTATGTCTCCTTATTGGTTAGTACTTCTAACCAGGCTAGGCATGCATTCTACAAATAGACCGATACATCCTCCGTTATGTCTCCTTATTGGTTAGTACTTCTAACCAGGCTAGGCATGCCTTCTACAAATAGACCGATACATCCTCCGTTATGTCTCCTTATTGGTTAGTACTTCTAACCAGGCTAGGCATGCATTCTACAAATAGACCGATACATCCTCCGTTATGTCTCCTTATTGGTTACTACTTCTAACCAGGCTAGGCATGCCTTCTACAAATAGACCGATATATCCTCCGTTATGTCTCCTTATTGGTTAGTACTTCTAACCAGGCTAGGCATGCATTCTACAAATAGACCGATACATCCTCCGTTATGTCTCCTTATTGGTTAGTACTTCTAACCAGGCTAGGCATGCATTCTACAAATAGACCGATACATCCTCCGTTATGTCTCCTTATTGGTTAGTACTTCTAACCAGGCTAGGCATGCATTCTACAAATAGACCGATATATCCTCCGTTATGTCTCCTTATTGGTTAGTACTTCTAACCAGGCTAGGCATGCATTCTACAAATAGACCGATACATCCTCCGTTATGTCTCCTTATTGGTTAGTACTTCTAACCAGGCTAGGCATGCATTCTACAAATAGACCGATACATCCTCCGTTATGTCTCCTTATTGGTTAGTACTTCTAACCAGGCTAGGCATGCATTCTACAAATAGACCGATATATCCTCCGTTATGTCTCCTTATTGGTTAGTACTTCTAACCAGGCTAGGCATGCCTTCTACAAATAGACCGATACATCCTCCGTTATGTCTCCTTATTGGTTAGTACTTCTAACCAGGCTAGGCATGCCTTCTACAAATAGACCGATACATCCTCCGTTATGTCTCCTTATTGGTTAGTACTTCTAACCAGGCTAGGCATGCATTCTACAAATAGACCGATACATCCTCCGTTATGTCTCCTTATTGGTTAGTACTTCTAAGCAGGCTAGGAATGCATTCTACAAATAGACCGATATATCCTCCGTTATGTCTCCTTATTGGTTAGTACTTCTAACCAGGCTAGGAATGCATTCTACAAATAGACCGATACATCCTCCGTTATGTCTCCTTATTGGTTAGTACTTCTAACCAGGCTAGGCATGCATTCTACAAATAGACCGATATATCCTCCGTTATGTCTCCTTATTGGTTAGTACTTCTAACCAGGCTAGGCATGCATTCTACAAATAGACCGATACATCCTCCGTTATGTCTCCTTATTGGTTAGTACTTCTAACCAGGCTAGGCATGCCTTCTACAAATAGACCGATAGATCCTCCGTTATGTCTCCTTATTGGTTAGTACTTCTAACCAGGCTAGGCATGCATTCTACAAATAGACCGATATATCCTCCGTTATGTCTCCTTATTGGTTAGTACTTCTAACCAGGCTAGGCATGCATTCTACAAATAGACCGATATATCCTCCGTTATGTCTCCTTATTGGTTAGTACTTCTAACCAGGCTAGGCATGCATTCTACAAATAGACCGATATATCCTCCGGTATGTCTCCTTATTGGTTAGTACTTCTAACCAGGCTAGGCATGCCTTCTACAAATAGACCGATACATCCTCCGTTATGTCTCCTTATTGGCTACTACTTCTAACCAGGCTAGGCATGCATTCTACAAATAGACCGATACATCCTCCGTTATGTCTCCTTATTGGTTAGTACTTCTAACCAGGCTAGGCATGCATTCTACAAATAGACCGATATATCCTCCGTTATGTCTCCTTATTGGTTAGTACTTCTAACCAGGCTAGGAATGCATTCTACAAATAGACCGATACATCCTCCGTTATGTCTCCTTATTGGTTAGTACTTCTAACCAGGCTAGGCATGCCTTCTACAAATAGACCGATACATCCTCCGTTATGTCTCCTTATTGGTTAGTACTTCTAACCAGGCTAGGCATGCATTCTACAAATAGACCGATACATCCTCCGTTATGTCTCCTTATTGGTTAGTACTTCTAACCAGGCTAGGCATGCCTTCTACAAATAGACCGATACATCCTCCGTTATGTCTCCTTATTGGTTAGTACTTCTAACCAGGCTAGGCATGCCTTCTACAAATAGACCGATACATCCTCCGTTATGTCTCCTTATTGGTTAGTACTTCTAACCAGGCTAGGCATGCCTTCTACAAATAGACCGATACATCCTCCGTTATGTCTCCTTATTGGTTAGTACTTCTAACCAGGCTAGGCATGCATTCTACAAATAGACCGATACATCCTCCGTTATGTCTCCTTATTGGTTACTACTTCTAACCAGGCTAGGCATGCATTCTACAAATAGACCGATATATCCTCCGGTATGTCTCCTTATTGGTTAGTACTTCTAACCAGGCTAGGCATGCATTCTACAAATAGACCGATACATCCTCCGTTATGTCTCCTTATTGGTTAGTACTTCTAACCAGGCTAGGCATGCATTCTACAAATAGACCGATACATCCTCCGTTATGTCTCCTTATTGGTTAGTACTTCTAACCAGGCTAGGCATGCATTCTACAAATAGACCGATACATCCTCCGTTATGTTTCCTTATTGGTTAGTACTTCTAACCAGGCTAGGCATGCATTCTACAAATAGACCGATACATCCTCCGTTATGTCTCCTTATTGGTTAGTACTTCTAACCAGGCTAGGCATGCATTCTACAAATAGACCGATACATCCTCCGTTATGTCTCCTTATTGGTTAGTACTTCTAACCAGGCTAGGCATGCATTCTACAAATAGACCGATATATCCTCCGTTATGTCTCCTTATTGGTTAGTACTTCTAACCAGGCTAGGCATGCATTCTACAAATAGACCGATACATCCTCCGTTATGTCTCCTTATTGGTTAGTACTTCTAACCAGGCTAGGCATGCATTCTACAAATAGACCGATACATCCTCCGTTATGTCTCCTTATTGGTTAGTACTTCTAACCAGGCTAGGCATGCATTCTACAAATAGACCGATACATCCTCCGTTATGTCTCCTTATTGGTTAGTACTTCTAACCAGGCTAGGCATGCATTCTACAAATAGACCGATATATCCTCCGTTATGTCTCCTTATTGGTTAGTACTTCTAACCAGGCTAGGCATGCATTCTACAAATAGACCGATACATCCTCCGTTATGTCTCCTTATTGGTTAGTACTTCTAACCAGGCTAGGCATGCATTCTACAAATAGACCGATATATCCTCCGTTATGTCTCCTTATTGGTTAGTACTTCTAACCAGGCTAGGAATGCATTCTACAAATAGACCGATACATTCTCCGTTATGTCTCCTTATTGGTTAGTACTTCTAACCAGGCTAGGCATGCCTTCTACAAATAGACCGATACATCCTCCGTTATGTCTCCTTATTGGTTAGTACTTCTAACCAGGCTAGGCATGCATTCTACAAATAGACCGATACATCCTCCGTTATGTCTCCTTATTGGTTAGTACTTCTAACCAGGCTAGGCATGCCTTCTACAAATAGACCGATACATCCTCCGTTATGTCTCCTTATTGGTTAGTACTTCTAACCAGGCTAGGCATGCCTTCTACAAATAGACCGATACATCCTCCGTTATGTCTCCTTATTGGTTAGTACTTCTAACCAGGCTAGGCATGCCTTCTACAAATAGACCGATACATCCTCCGTTATGTCTCCTTATTGGTTAGTACTTCTAACCAGGCTAGGCATGCATTCTACAAATAGACCGATACATCCTCCGTTATGTCTCCTTATTGGTTAGTACTTCTAACCAGGCTAGGCATGCCTTCTACAAATAGACCGATACATCCTCCGTTATGTCTCCTTATTGGTTAGTACTTCTAACCAGGCTAGGCATGCATTCTACAAATAGACCGATACATCCTCCGTTATGTCTCCTTATTGGTTAGTACTTCTAACCAGGCTAGGCATGCATTCTACAAATAGACCGATACATCCTCCGTTATGTCTCCTTATTGGTTAGTACTTCTAACCAGGCTAGGCATGCATTCTACAAATAGACCGATACATCCTCCGTTATGTCTCCTTATTGGTTAGTACTTCTAACCAGGCTAGGCATGCATTCTACAAATAGACCGATACATCCTCCGTTATGTCTCCTTATTGGTTAGTACTTCTAACCAGGCTAGGCATGCATTCTACAAATAGACCGATATATCCTCCGTTATGTCTCCTTATTGGTTAGTACTTCTAACCAGGCTAGGCATGCATTCTACAAATAGACCGATACATCCTCCGTTATGTCTCCTTATTGGTTAGTACTTCTAACCAGGCTAGGCATGCATTCTACAAATAGACCGATACATCCTCCGTTATGTCTCCTTATTGGTTAGTACTTCTAACCAGGCTAGGCATGCATTCTACAAATAGACCGATACATCCTCCGGTATGTCTCCTTATTGGTTAGTACTTCTAACCAGGCTAGGCATGCATTCTACAAATAGACCGATATATCCTCCGTTATGTCTCCTTATTGGTTAGTACTTCTAGTAATTCACTGAATTATCTTATTCACACAGTACATCATGAATTATTCACAGAATTATTCGTTTTCATTATTTATCATTCGTTATCATTTATTTTTAGTTGGTCTACTGATTAATCCTACTCAAACACACACATATATATACATATTTCCGGCTGCCAACATCATAATAAATCTATCATTATATGTTTATTCTGATTGATCATTCGAATAATTTGTGAATAAAACATAAACTTCATTCACAGAATAACGAATAATGAATAAAAGTAATTATTCTTCATTCATGAATAAAATAATACATTTATTCATAATTCTTTATTCATCATTCTGAATAATTTTTGCCCAACACTGGTTTATAATAATAGACGTTAAAATTGAAATAAATAAATAATACAGGATGTGAAAATGTAAATAAATATGTTTTCCTCACAGCAACAGGTTCATCCCCTCAGCAACAGGTTCATCCCCTCAGCAACAGGTTCATCCCCTCGAATTGCCTCCAGCTATGATAAGAACTATTTCCTCACAGCAACAGGTTCATCCCCTCGAATTGCCTCTAGCTATGATAAGAACTATTTCCCCTCAGCAACAGGTTCATCCCCTCGATTTGCCTCCAGCTATGATAAGAACTATTTCCTCACAGCAACAGGTTCATCCCCTCAGCAACAGGTTCATCCCCTCGATTTGCCTCCAGCTATGATAAGAACTATTTCCTCACAGCAACAGGTTCATCCCCTCGATTTGCCTCCAGCTATGATAAGAACTATTTCCCCTCAGCAACAGGTTCATCCCCTCGAATTGCCTCCAGCTATGATAAGAACTATTTCCTCACAGCAACAGGTTCATCCCCTCGAATTGCCTCCAGCTATGATAAGAACTATTTCCTCACAGCAACAGGTTCATCCCCTCGATTTGCCTCCAGCTATGATAAGAACTATTTCCTCACAGCAACAGGTTCATCCCCTCGAATTGCCTCCAGCTATGATAAGAACTATTTCCTCACAGCAACAGGTTCATCCCCTCGAATTGCCTCCAGCTATGATAAGAACTATTTCCTCACAGCAACAGGTTCATCCCCTCAGCAACAGGTTCATCCCCTTGAATTGCCTCCAGCTATGATAAGAACTATTTCCTCACAGCAACAGGTTCATCCCCTCGAATTGCCTCCAGCTATGATAAGAACTATTTCCTCACAGCAACAGGTTCATCCCCTCAGCAACAGGTTCATCCCCTCAGCAACAGGTTCATCCCCTCGAATTGCCTCCAGCTATGATAAGAACTATTTCCTCACAGCAACAGGTTCATCCCCTCGAATTGCCTCCAGCTATGATAAGAACTATTTCCTCACAGCAACAGGTTCATCCCCTCAGCAACAGGTTCATCCCCTTGAATTGCCTCCAGCTATGATAAGAACTATTTCCTCACAGCAACAGGTTCATCCCCTCGAATTGCCTCCAGCTATGATAAGAACTATTTCCTCACAGCAACAGGTTCATCCCCTCGAATTGCCTCCAGCTATGATAAGAACTATTTCCTCACAGCAACAGGTTCATCCCCTCGAATTGCCTCTAGCTATGATAAGAACTATTTCCTCACAGCAACAGGTTCATCCCCTCAGCAACAGGTTCATCCCCTTGAATTGCCTCCAGCTATGATAAGAACTATTTCCTCACAGCAACAGGTTCATCCCCTCGAATTGCCTCCAGCTATGATAAGAACTATTTCCTCACAGCAACAGGTTCATCCCCTCAGCAACAGGTTCATCCCCTCAGCAACAGGTTCATCCCCTCAAATTGCCTCCAGCTATGATAAGAACTATTTCCTCACACCAACAGGTTCATCCCCTCAGCAACAGGTTCATCCCCTTGAATTGCCTCCAGCTATGATAAGAACTATTTCCTCACAGCAACAGGTTCATCCCCTCGAATTGCCTCCAGCTATGATAAGAACTATTTCCTCACAGCAACAGGTTCATCCCCTCGAATTGCCTCCAGCTATGATAAGAACTATTTCCTCACAGCAACAGGTTCATCCCCTCGAATTGCCTCCAGCTATGATAAGAACTATTTCCTCACAGCAACAGGTTCATCCCCTCAGCAACAGGTTCATCCCCTTGAATTGCCTCCAGCTATGATAAGAACTATTTCCTCACAGCAACAGGTTCATCCCCTCGAATTGCCTCCAGCTATGATAAGAACTATTTCCTCACAGCAACAGGTTCATCCCCTCAGCAACAGGTTCATCCCCTTGAATTGCCTCCAGCTATGATAAGAACTATTTCCTCACAGCAACAGGTTCATCCCCTCAGCAACAGGTTCATCCCCTCAGCAACAGGTTCATCCCCTCGAATTGCCTCCAGCTATGATAAGAACTATTTCCTCACAGCAACAGGTTCATCCCCTCAGCAACAGGTTCATCCCCTCAGCAACAGGTTCATCCCCTTGAATTGCCTCCAGCTATGATAAGAACTATTTCCTCACAGCAACAGGTTCATCCCCTCGAATTGCCTCCAGCTATGATAAGAACTATTTCCTCACAGCAACAGGTTCATCCCCTCGAATTGCCTCCAGCTATGATAAGAACTATTTCCTCACAGCAACAGGTTCATCCCCTCGAATTGCCTCCAGCTATGATAAGAACTATTTCCTCACAGCAACAGGTTCATCCCCTCAGCAACAGGTTCATCCCCTTGAATTGCCTCCAGCTATGATAAGAACTATTTCCTCACAGCAACAGGTTCATCCCCTCGAATTGCCTCCAGCTATGATAAGAACTATTTCCTCACAGCAACAGGTTCATCCCCTCAGCAACAGGTTCATCCCCTTGAATTGCCTCCAGCTATGATAAGAACTATTTCCTCACAGCAACAGGTTCATCCCCTCGAATTGCCTCCAGCTATGATAAGAACTATTTCCTCACAGCAACAGGTTCATCCCCTCGAATTGCCTCCAGCTATGATAAGAACTATTTCCTCACAGCAACAGGTTCATCCCCTCAGCAAGAGGTTCATCCCCTTGAATTGCCTCCAGCTATGATAAGAACTATTTCCTCACAGCAACAGGTTCATCCCCTCAGCAACAGGTTCATCCCCTTGAATTGCCTCCAGCTATGATAAGAACTATTTCCTCACAGCAACAGGTTCATCCCCTCAGCAAGAGGTTCATCCCCTTGAATTGCCTCCAGCTATGATAAGAACTATTTCCTCACAGCAACAGGTTCATCCCCTCAGCAACAGGTTCATCCCCTTGAATTGCCTCCAGCTATGATAAGAACTATTTCCTCACTGCAACAGGTTCATCCCCTCAGCAAGAGGTTCATCCCCTTGAATTGCCTCCAGCTATGATAAGAACTATTTCCTCACAGCAACAGGTTCATCCCCTCAGCAACAGGTTCATCCCCTTGAATTGCCTCCAGCTATGATAAGAACTATTTCCTCACAGCAACAGGTTCATCCCCTCGAATTGCCTCCAGCTATGATAAGAACTATTTCCTCACAGCAACAGGTTCATCCCCTCAGCAAGAGGTTCATCCCCTTGAATTGCCTCCAGCTATGATAAGAACTATTTCCTCACAGCAACAGGTTCATCCCCTCGAATTGCCTCCAGCTATGATAAGAACTATTTCCTCACAGCAACAGGTTCATCCCCTCAGCAACAGGTTCATCCCCTTGAATTGCCTCCAGCTATGATAAGAACTATTTCCTCACAGCAACAGGTTCATCCCCTCGAATTGCCTCCAGCTATGATAAGAACTATTTCCTCACAGCAACAGGTTCATCCCCTCAGCAACAGGTTCATCCCCTCAGCAACAGGTTCATCCCCTCAGCAACAGGTTCATCCCCTCAGCAACAGGTTCATCCCCTCAGCAACAGGTTCATCCCCTCAGCAACAGGTTCATCCCCTCGAATTGCCTCCAGCTATGATAAGAACTATTTCCGACCCGAGAGGATGTGTGGAGTTGATGCTGAGAAAATAAACCTCTTACTGGACCACTTTCTCCTCCTTCCGCTCTCGATGAAATCCAACTCAGAAATTGGACTGAGAAATAAAGCTGATCGTTTCGTCTTTCTCAGAAAGTGGCCATCAAATCAACAGATTGATTTAAGGTTTTCTGAAATGGCCACCAATTCTGAAAAGCTAAGCAACCGAGTTTTCAAATTACTTCTTAATCATTGGACATTTTTGTTCTGAAATCTTCCATTAACACCAAATGCCTTTATTAAGAAGTATTTAATTTTAGGCTTAGGGTTTTATTTCTTTTAGTAGCCATGAAAAATGGATATTCTTAGACATTCCTTTTCAGAGAACTTATTTATTGACAATCAACATTAAAGATCGCTAGCACTTTTACTTGTTAATTATTATTGCAACTTTAAACATATTTTTGGAATGGAATTGAGACATACTTGTTATATGTAAACTCCACAATATCTAAGAAGACCATTTGAGAATATTTAATTTACCAGCGACGCTACAACTTGACTTGTAAATAATCGTGACTTCTACCTCCCTACCTCTTTGGATAGCCTCCGAGATTCTGAGTTTTGGCGCCTGTCAGGGGATTTAAAAAAAAAAACAAACCTGGTGACTGTTGTAGAAGATTTATTTATACCCATGTTAGAGTGCGTGCCGCTATTAATGTCGACACCAGTAAATGCAGTTCTCCAGATAATAAAATCATTAGTTATGGTGCACCATATATTAGTTATGGTGCACCATATATTAGTTATAGTGCACCAAATATTGTGAGTATTCACTTCAGATATGCTATTTTTAGGAGTTGTTATTTTTTGGAATGGATTATCGAATAATTATTATTATTGCTATTTCTAAATTATGTGAATGCCAAGGGATCAGTTTTGTTGTTTTTTATGATATACTAGCTGACTACCCGTGCTTCACCACGGCCGATAAGTAGACTAGCTGACTACCCGTGTTTCACCACGGCCGATAAGTAGACTAGCTGACTACCCGTGCTTCACCACGGCCGATAAGTAGACTAGCTGACTACCCGTGGTTCTCCACGGCCGATAAGTAGACTAGCTGACTACCCGTGCTTCACCACGGCCGATAAGTAGACTAGCTGACTACCCGTGCTTCACCACGGCCGATAAGTAGACTAGCTGACTACCCGTGGTTCTCCACGGCCGATAAGTAGACTAGCTGACTACCCGTGCTTCACCACGGCCGATAAGTAGACTAGCTGACTACCCGTGGTTCTCCACGGCCGATAAGTAGACTAGCTGACTACCCGTGCTTCACCACGGCCGATAAGTAGACTAGCTGACTACCCGTGTTTCACCACGGCCGATAAGTAGACTAGCTGACTACCCGTGGTTCTCCACGGCCGATAAGTAGACTAGCTGACTACCCGTGCTTCACCACGGCCGATAAGTAGACTAGCTGACTACCCGTACTTCACCACGGCCGATAAGTAGACTAGCTGAATACCCGTGCTTCACCACGGCCGATAAGTAGACTAGCTGTATACCCGTGCTTCACCACGGCCGATAAGTAGACTAGCTGTATACCCGTGCTTCACCACGGCCGATAAGTAGACTAGCTGAATACCCGTGCTTCACCACGGCCGATAAGTAGACTAGCTGACTACCCGTGCTTCACCACGGCCGATAAGTAGACTAGCTGAATACCCGTGCTTCACCACGGCCGATAAGTATTTTTTATATTGAGTTAAATAAGATATGATCGAAATTAACGCTACTACATAATTTTGTACATTTTATTATACCACGTCATACTATATGTTATTCATAAATTGATAAGTAATTAATGCATAATGTTTCTTGACGTTGGGGCGCTCCGGACCAGTGTCAAGAAAGAGCTTATTATTGCACGGACTTTAAAGTTACCCAGGAAACACCATGTGGAGGTAACCGTGCGTGTTTCCGTTGGGGAGTAAAAACAATACAACAACCGCTTAAAAAGTTAGGTAAACAGAGACAAATACACGTTGAAAAGCATAAAACTAACAAATTTGATGTTTTAATCACTTATCTCTTCGATTGACATCGCCCCAACTACCCGGCTGTCCCTCCCATGTGGCGGCCCTGCCCACCGAACATTACAACAGAATCTTATTGTAGAGAATTTAGAGTTCCCAATCATTTTCGAGATATTTTAGAAAATATACTAAGATCCGAAAACTTTGTATCACCATTCATACAATTTTTTTCCATATACTTCGTTTCTGAATACCCAAACAGAATATTAGTTTTGAAAAGTATTTCTATCAATTTTTCTGGTAAATGGCTACAGAACTCGCTTAAAAAATGGTTTCATTCGTTTTCCTACGTTAAGGAATCTTTCGCACAAATTTCGCTCCAAAAACCATGTTCCAGTAAACGGATTCAACTGATTAATGAACTTTTAAATGAGAAGAAAGATTTTTGTACCAAATGTTTTGTATCAAAATCGGACTGTTTTTGAGCCGATAAGGAACTTCTTAATAATTCAACCCCCCCCCTTAAAAGTACTTAAACATTTGAATATCAAAAAAAACTTTCTTAGCGAGTGTTTACATTCTAAACGTATTGTCCGTGCAAAATTTCAAATTTTTGTGTAAAGTGGTTCGGGATATTATTACCTCGGATGGACCATCACCAGGGCGTAAACTCTATGAGGGACAAAATCACATTTTATTTCCAGTAATTCAAGGAGTGCCATCATAGTGGAAATTAACCTCAATTAAAAATAATACTATGAAATAGATAATGTACGGTAACAGCTGTTCTGTTATCGTCCTAGCAACACACGCTGCCTAGGCTTGAATGCTCTAACCAACTAAAACTTTAAACCCCTCTAAAAATACTTAAAAATTCGAATATCAAAAAAAAATCCTTTCTTATTGAGTGCCTGCGTTGTATAGGGAGTGTCCATGAAATTTTCAAATTTTTCTGTCAAGTGGTTTGGGCTGGGGGATGATAGGTGAGTGAGTGAGTGGTATTTGACAAATATATAGTAGATATTTGTTACAATGAAATATATATATATTTTTTTATTCGTTTACTAGGTGAAATAACTTCAACCCCTTAAGTCCGTAACGTAAACTACCTCCAAAGAGGTTGGTTACAAAGAAGTACTCAATTTTAGGCTTAGGGTTTAATTCCTTTTAGACATTTATTCCTTTTACTGATATTTATTCCAAAGAGTGAACTTTTTTTTTTCATTTAATAAATTGTTATACAATGACATGTTAGGGATTATCCACTAGGATTTTCTGAGGTATAAACTAGGTTCTTAATTGACATGTTAGGGATTATCCACTAGGATTTTCTGAGGTATAAACTAGGTTCTTAATTGACATGTTAGGGATTTTCCACAAGGATTTTCTGCGGTATAAACTAGGTTCTTAATTGACATGTTAGGGATTATCCACTAGGATTTTCTGAGGTATAAACTAGGTTCTTAATTGACATGTTAGGGATTATCCACTAGGATTTTCTGCGGTATAAACTAGGTTCTTAATTGACATGTTAGGGATTATCCACTAGGATTTTCTGAGGTATAAACTAGGTTCTTAATTGACATGTTAGGGATTTTCCACTAGGATTTTCTGTGGTATAAACTAGGTTCTTAATTGACATGATAGGGATTATCCACTAGGATTTTCTGAGGTATAAACTAGGTTCTTAATTGACATGTTAGGGATTATCCACTAGGATTTTCTGAGGTATAAACTAGGTTCTTAATTGACATGTTAGGGATTATCCACTAGGATTTTCTGAGGTATAAACTAGGTTCTTAATTGACATGTTAGGGATTTTCTGCGGTATAAACTAGGTTCTTAATTGACATGTTAGGGATTATCCACTAGGATTTTCTGAGGTATAAACTAGGTTCTTAATTGACATGTTAGGGATTATCCACTAGGAGTTTCTGAGGTATAAACTAGGTTCTTAATTGACATGTTAGGGATTATCCACTAGGAGTTTTTGAGGTATAAACTAGGTTCTTAATTGACATGTTAGGGATTATCCACTAGGAGTTTCTGAGGTATAAACTAGGTTCTTAATTGACATGTTAGGGATTATCCACTAGGATTTTCTGTGGTATAAACTAGGTTCTTAATTGACATGTTAGGGATTATCCACTAGGATTTTCTGAGGTATAAACTAGGTTCTTAATTGACATGTTAGGGATTTTCCACTAGGATTTTCTGTGGTATAAACTAGGTTCTTAATTGACATGATAGGGATTATCCACTAGGATTTTCTGAGGTATAAACTAGGTTCTTAATTGACATGTTAGGGATTATCCACTAGGATTTTCTGAGGTATAAACTAGGTTCTTAATTGACATGTTAGGGATTATCCACTAGGATTTTCTGAGGTATAAACTAGGTTCTTAATTGACATGTTAGGGATTTTCTGCGGTATAAACTAGGTTCTTAATTGACATGTTAGGGATTATCCACTAGGATTTTCTGAGGTATAAACTAGGTTCTTAATTGACATGTTAGGGATTATCCACTAGGAGTTTCTGAGGTATAAACTAGGTTCTTAATTGACATGTTGGGGATTATCCACTAGGATTTTCTGAGGTATAAACTAGGTTCTTAATTGACATGTTAGGGATTTTCCACTAGGATTTTCTGTGGTATAAACTAGGTTCTTAATTGACATGATAGGGATTATCCACTAGGATTTTCTGAGGTATAAACTAGGTTCTTAATTGACATGTTAGGGATTATCCACTAGGATTTTCTGAGGTATAAACTAGGTTCTTAATTGACATGTTAGGGATTTTCCACAAGGATTTTCTGCGGTATAAACTAGGTTCTTAATTGACATGTTAGGGATTATCCACTAGGATTTTCTGAGGTATAAACTAGGTTCTTAATTGACATGTTAGGGATTATCCACTAGGATTTTCTGCGGTATAAACTAGGTTCTTAATTGACATGTTAGGGATTATCCACTAGGATTTTCTGAGGTATAAACTAGGTTCTTAATTGACATGTTAGGGATTTTCCACTAGGATTTTCTGTGGTATAAACTAGGTTCTTAATTGACATGATAGGGATTATCCACTAGGATTTTCTGAGGTATAAACTAGGTTCTTAATTGACATGTTAGGGATTATCCACTAGGATTTTCTGAGGTATAAACTAGGTTCTTAATTGACATGTTAGGGATTATCCACTAGGATTTTCTGAGGTATAAACTAGGTTCTTAATTGACATGTTAGGGATTTTCTGCGGTATAAACTAGGTTCTTAATTGACATGTTAGGGATTATCCACTAGGATTTTCTGAGGTATAAACTAGGTTCTTAATTGACATGTTAGGGATTATCCACTAGGAGTTTCTGAGGTATAAACTAGGTTCTTAATTGACATGTTAGGGATTATCCACTAGGAGTTTTTGAGGTATAAACTAGGTTCTTAATTGACATGTTAGGGATTATCCACTAGGAGTTTCTGAGGTATAAACTAGGTTCTTAATTGACATGTTAGGGATTATCCACTAGGATTTTCTGTGGTATAAACTAGGTTCTTAATTGACATGTTAGGGATTATCCACTAGGATTTTCTGAGGTATAAACTAGGTTCTTAATTGACATGTTAGGGATTTTCCACTAGGATTTTCTGTGGTATAAACTAGGTTCTTAATTGACATGATAGGGATTATCCACTAGGATTTTCTGAGGTATAAACTAGGTTCTTAATTGACATGTTAGGGATTATCCACTAGGATTTTCTGAGGTATAAACTAGGTTCTTAATTGACATGTTAGGGATTATCCACTAGGATTTTCTGAGGTATAAACTAGGTTCTTAATTGACATGTTAGGGATTTTCTGCGGTATAAACTAGGTTCTTAATTGACATGTTAGGGATTATCCACTAGGATTTTCTGAGGTATAAACTAGGTTCTTAATTGACATGTTAGGGATTATCCACTAGGAGTTTCTGAGGTATAAACTAGGTTCTTAATTGACATGTTGGGGATTATCCACTAGGAGTTTCTGAGGTATAAACTAGGTTCTTAATTGACATGTTAGGGATTATCCACTACGATTTTCTGTGGTATAAACTAGGTTCTTAATTGACATGTTAGGGATTATCCACTAGGAGTTTCTGAGGTATAAACTAGGTTCTTAATTGACATGTTAGGGATTATCCACTAGGATTTTCTGAGGTATAAACTAGGTTCTTAATTGACATGTTAGGGATTTTCCACAAGGATTTTCTGCGGTATAAACTAGGTTCTTAATTGACATGTTAGGGATTATCCACTAGGATTTTCTGAGGTATAAACTAGGTTCTTAATTGACATGTTAGGGATTATCCACTAGGATTTTCTGCGGTATAAACTAGGTTCTTAATTGACATGTTAGGGATTATCCACTAGGATTTTCTGAGGTATAAACTAGGTTCTTAATTGACATGTTAGGGATTTTCCACTAGGATTTTCTGTGGTATAAACTAGGTTCTTAATTGACATGATAGGGATTATCCACTAGGATTTTCTGAGGTATAAACTAGGTTCTTAATTGACATGTTAGGGATTATCCACTAGGATTTTCTGAGGTATAAACTAGGTTCTTAATTGACATGTTAGGGATTATCCACTAGGATTTTCTGAGGTATAAACTAGGTTCTTAATTGACATGTTAGGGATTTTCTGCGGTATAAACTAGGTTCTTAATTGACATGTTAGGGATTATCCACTAGGATTTTCTGAGGTATAAACTAGGTTCTTAATTGACATGTTAGGGATTATCCACTAGGAGTTTCTGAGGTATAAACTAGGTTCTTAATTGACATGTTAGGGATTATCCACTAGGAGTTTTTGAGGTATAAACTAGGTTCTTAATTGACATGTTAGGGATTATCCACTAGGAGTTTCTGAGGTATAAACTAGGTTCTTAATTGACATGTTAGGGATTATCCACTAGGATTTTCTGTGGTATAAACTAGGTTCTTAATTGACATGTTAGGGATTATCCACTAGGATTTTCTGAGGTATAAACTAGGTTCTTAATTGACATGTTAGGGATTTTCCACTAGGATTTTCTGTGGTATAAACTAGGTTCTTAATTGACATGATAGGGATTATCCACTAGGATTTTCTGAGGTATAAACTAGGTTCTTAATTGACATGTTAGGGATTATCCACTAGGATTTTCTGAGGTATAAACTAGGTTCTTAATTGACATGTTAGGGATTATCCACTAGGATTTTCTGAGGTATAAACTAGGTTCTTAATTGACATGTTAGGGATTTTCTGCGGTATAAACTAGGTTCTTAATTGACATGTTAGGGATTATCCACTAGGATTTTCTGAGGTATAAACTAGGTTCTTAATTGACATGTTAGGGATTATCCACTAGGAGTTTCTGAGGTATAAACTAGGTTCTTAATTGACATGTTGGGGATTATCCACTAGGAGTTTCTGAGGTATAAACTAGGTTCTTAATTGACATGTTAGGGATTATCCACTACGATTTTCTGTGGTATAAACTAGGTTCTTAATTGACATGTTAGGGATTATCCACTAGGAGTTTCTGAGGTATAAACTAGGTTCTTAATTGACATGTTAGGGATTATCCACTAGGAGTTTCTGAGGTATAAACTAGGTTCTTAATTGACATGTTAGGGATTATCCACTAGGATTTTCTGTGGTATAAACTAGGTTCTTAATTGACATGTTAGGGATTATCCACTAGGATTTTCTGTGGTATAAACTAGGTTCTTAATTGACATGTTAGGGATTATCCACTAGGAGTTTCTGAGGTATAAACTAGGTTCTTAATTGACATGTTAGGGATTATCCACTAGGAGTTTCTGAGGTATAAACTAGGTTCTTAATTGACATGTTAGGGATTATCCACTAGGATTTTCTGAGGTATAAACTAGGTTCTTAATTGACATGTTAGGGATTATCCACAAGGATTTTCTGAGGTATAAACTAGGTTCTTAATTGACATGTTGGGGATTATCCACTAGGATTTTCTGAGGTATAAACTAGGTTCTTAATTGACATGTTAGGGATTATCCACTAGGATTTTCTGCGGTATAAACTAGGTTCTTAATTGACATGTTAGGGATTATCCACTAGGATTTTCTGAGGTATAAACTAGGTTCTTAATTGACATGTTAGGGATTATCCACTAGGAGTTTCTGAGGTATAAACTAGGTTCTTAATTGACATGTTGGGGATTATCCACTAGGAGTTTCTGAGGTATAAACTAGGTTCTTAATTGACATGTTAGGGATTATCCACTAGGATTTTCTGAGGTATAAACTAGGTTCTTAATTGACATGTTAGGGATTATCCACAAGGATTTTCTGAGGTATAAACTAGGTTCTTAATTGACATGTTGGGGATTATCCACTAGGATTTTCTGAGGTATAAACTAGGTTCTTAATTGACATGTTAGGGATTATCCACTAGGATTTTCTGCCGTATAAACTAGGTTCTTAATTGACATGTTAGGGATTATCCACTAGGATTTTCTGAGGTATAAACTAGGTTCTTAATTGACATGTTAGGGATTATCCACTAGGATTTTCTGCGGTATAAACTAGGTTCTTAATTGACATGTTAGGGATTATCCACTAGGATTTTCTGAGGTATAAACTAGGTTCTTAATTGACATGTTAGGGATTATCCACTAGGATTTTCTGAGGTATAAACTAGGTTCTTAATTGACATGATAGGGATTATCCACAAGGATTTTCTGAGGTATAAACTAGGTTCTTAATTGACATGATAGGGATTATCCACAAGGATTTTCTGAGGTATAAACTAGGTTCTTAATTGACATGATAGGGATTATCCACTAGGATTTTCTGAGGTATAAACTAGGTTCTTAATTGACATGTTAGGGATTATCCACTAGGAGTTTCTGAGGTATAAACTAGGTTCTTAATTGACATGTTAGGGATTATCCACAAGGATTTTCTGAGGTATAAACTAGGTTCTTAATTGACATGTTAGGGATTATCCACTAGGAGTTTCTGAGGTATAAACTAGGTTCTTAATTGACATGTTAGGGATTATCCACAAGGATTTTCTGAGGTATAAACTAGGTTCTTAATTGACATGATAGGGATTATCCACTAGGATTTTCTGAGGTATAAACTAGGTTCTTAATTGACATGTTAGGGATTATCCACTAGGAGTTTCTGAGGTATAAACTAGGTTCTTAATTGACATGTTAGGGATTATCCACAAGGATTTTCTGAGGTATAAACTAGGTTCTTAATTGACATGATAGGGATTATCCACTAGGATTTTCTGAGGTATAAACTAGGTTCTTAATTGACATGTTAGGGATTATCCACAAGGATTTTCTGAGGTATAAACTAGGTTCTTAATTGACATGTTAGGGATTTTCTGCGGTATAAACTAGGTTCTTAATTGACATGATAGGGATTATCCACTAGGATTTTCTGAGGTATAAACTAGGTTCTTAATTGACATGTTAGGGATTATCCACAAGGATTTTCTGAGGTATAAACTAGGTTCTTAATTGACATGTTGGGGATTATCCACAAGGATTTTCTGAGGTATAAACTAGGTTCTTAATTGACATGTTAGGGATTATCCACAAGGATTTTCTGAGGTATAAACTAGGTTCTTAATTGACATGTTGGGGATTATCCACAAGGATTTTCTGAGGTATAAACTAGGTTCTTAATTGACATGTTAGGGATTTTCTGCGGTATAAACTAGGTTCTTAATTGACATGATAGGGATTATCCACTAGGATTTTCTGAGGTATAAACTAGGTTCTTAATTGACATGATAGGGATTATCCACTAGGATTTTCTGAGGTATAAACTAGGTTCTTAATTGACATGTTAGGGATTATCCACAAGGATTTTCTGAGGTATAAACTAGGTTCTTAATTGACATGTTAGGGATTTTCTGCGGTATAAACTAGGTTCTTAATTGACATGATAGGGATTATCCACTAGGATTTTCTGAGGTATAAACTAGGTTCTTAATTGACATGTTAGGGATTATCCACAAGGATTTTCTGAGGTATAAACTAGGTTCTTAATTGACATGTTGGGGATTATCCACAAGGATTTTCTGAGGTATAAACTAGGTTCTTAATTGACATGTTAGGGATTATCCACAAGGATTTTCTGAGGTATAAACTAGGTTCTTAATTGACATGTTGGGGATTATCCACAAGGATTTTCTGAGGTATAAACTAGGTTCTTAATTGACATGTTAGGGATTTTCTGCGGTATAAACTAGGTTCTTAATTGACATGATAGGGATTATCCACTAGGATTTTCTGAGGTATAAACTAGGTTCTTAATTGACATGTTAGGGATTATCCACAAGGATTTTCTGAGGTATAAACTAGGTTCTTAATTGACATGTTAGGGATTTTCTGCGGTATAAACTAGGTTCTTAATTGACATGTTAGGGATTATCCACTAGGATTTTCTGAGGTATAAACTAGGTTCTTAATTGACATGTTAGGGATTATCCACTAGGATTTTCTGAGGTATAAACTAGGTTCTTAATTGACATGTTAGGGATTTTCTGCGGTATAAACTAGGTTCTTAATTGACATGTTAGGGATTATCCACTAGGATTTTCTGAGGTATAAACTAGGTTCTTAATTGACATGTTAGGGATTATCCACTAGGAGTTTCTGAGGTATAAACTAGGTTCTTAATTGACATGTTGGGGATTATCCACTAGGAGTTTCTGAGGTATAAACTAGGTTCTTAATTGACATGTTAGGGATTATCCACTACGATTTTCTGTGGTATAAACTAGGTTCTTAATTGACATGTTAGGGATTATCCACTAGGAGTTTCTGAGGTATAAACTAGGTTCTTAATTGACATGTTAGGGATTATCCACTAGGAGTTTCTGAGGTATAAACTAGGTTCTTAATTGACATGTTAGGGATTATCCACTAGGATTTTCTGTGGTATAAACTAGGTTCTTAATTGACATGTTAGGGATTATCCACTAGGATTTTCTGTGGTATAAACTAGGTTCTTAATTGACATGTTAGGGATTATCTACTAGGAGTTTCTGAGGTATAAACTAGGTTCTTAATTGACATGTTAGGGATTATCCACTAGGAGTTTCTGAGGTATAAACTAGGTTCTTAATTGACATGTTAGGGATTATCCACTAGGATTTTCTGAGGTATAAACTAGTTTCTTAATTGACATGTTAGGGATTATCCACAAGGATTTTCTGAGGTATAAACTAGGTTCTTAATTGACATGTTGGGGATTATCCACTAGGATTTTCTGAGGTATAAACTAGGTTCTTAATTGACATGTTAGGGATTATCCACTAGGATTTTCTGCGGTATAAACTAGGTTCTTAATTGACATGTTAGGAATTATCCACTAGGATTTTCTGAGGTATAAACTAGGTTCTTAATTGACATGTTAGGGATTATCCACTAGGAGTTTCTGAGGTATAAACTAGGTTCTTAATTGACATGTTGGGGATTATCCACTAGGAGTTTCTGAGGTATAAACTAGGTTCTTAATTGACATGTTAGGGATTATCCACTAGGATTTTCTGAGGTATAAACTAGGTTCTTAATTGACATGTTAGGGATTATCCACAAGGATTTTCTGAGGTATAAACTAGGTTCTTAATTGACATGTTGGGGATTATCCACTAGGATTTTCTGAGGTATAAACTAGGTTCTTAATTGACATGTTAGGGATTATCCACTAGGATTTTCTGCCGTATAAACTAGGTTCTTAATTGACATGTTAGGGATTATCCACTAGGATTTTCTGAGGTATAAACTAGGTTCTTAATTGACATGTTAGGGATTATCCACTAGGATTTTCTGAGGTATAAACTAGGTTCTTAATTGACATGTTAGGGATTATCCACTAGGAGTTTCTGAGGTATAAACTAGGTTCTTAATTGACATGTTAGGGATTATCCACTAGGAGTTTCTGAGGTATAAACTAGGTTCTTAATTGACATGATAGGGATTATCCACAAGGATTTTCTGAGGTATAAACTAGGTTCTTAATTGACATGATAGGGATTATCCACTAGGATTTTCTGAGGTATAAACTAGGTTCTTAATTGACATGTTAGGGATTATCCACTAGGAGTTTCTGAGGTATAAACTAGGTTCTTAATTGACATGTTAGGGATTATCCACTAGGATTTTCTGCGGTATAAACTAGGTTCTTAATTGACATGTTAGGGATTATCCACTAGGATTTTCTGAGGTATAAACTAGGTTCTTAATTGACATGTTAGGGATTATCCACTAGGATTTTCTGAGGTATAAACTAGGTTCTTAATTGACATGATAGGGATTATCCACAAGGATTTTCTGAGGTATAAACTAGGTTCTTAATTGACATGATAGGGATTATCCACAAGGATTTTCTGAGGTATAAACTAGGTTCTTAATTGACATGATAGGGATTATCCACTAGGATTTTCTGAGGTATAAACTAGGTTCTTAATTGACATGTTAGGGATTATCCACTAGGAGTTTCTGAGGTATAAACTAGGTTCTTAATTGACATGTTAGGGATTATCCACAAGGATTTTCTGAGGTATAAACTAGGTTCTTAATTGACATGTTAGGGATTATCCACTAGGAGTTTCTGAGGTATAAACTAGGTTCTTAATTGACATGTTAGGGATTATCCACAAGGATTTTCTGAGGTATAAACTAGGTTCTTAATTGACATGATAGGGATTATCCACTAGGATTTTCTGAGGTATAAACTAGGTTCTTAATTGACATGTTAGGGATTATCCACTAGGAGTTTCTGAGGTATAAACTAGGTTCTTAATTGACATGTTAGGGATTATCCACAAGGATTTTCTGAGGTATAAACTAGGTTCTTAATTGACATGATAGGGATTATCCACTAGGATTTTCTGAGGTATAAACTAGGTTCTTAATTGACATGTTAGGGATTATCCACAAGGATTTTCTGAGGTATAAACTAGGTTCTTAATTGACATGTTAGGGATTTTCTGCGGTATAAACTAGGTTATTAATTGACATGATAGGGATTATCCACTAGGATTTTCTGAGGTATAAACTAGGTTCTTAATTGACATGTTAGGGATTATCCACAAGGATTTTCTGAGGTATAAACTAGGTTCTTAATTGACATGTTGGGGATTATCCACAAGGATTTTCCGAGGTATAAACTAGGTTCTTAATTGACATGTTAGGGATTATCCACAAGGATTTTCTGAGGTATAAACTAGGTTCTTAATTGACATGTTGGGGATTATCCACAAGGATTTTCTGAGGTATAAACTAGGTTCTTAATTGACATGTTAGGGATTTTCTGCGGTATAAACTAGGTTCTTAATTGACATGATAGGGATTATCCACTAGGATTTTCTGAGGTATAAACTAGGTTCTTAATTGACATGATAGGGATTATCCACTAGGATTTTCTGAGGTATAAACTAGGTTCTTAATTGACATGTTAGGGATTATCCACAAGGATTTTCTGAGGTATAAACTAGGTTCTTAATTGACATGTTAGGGATTTTCTGCGGTATAAACTAGGTTCTTAATTGACATGATAGGGATTATCCACTAGGATTTTCTGAGGTATAAACTAGGTTCTTAATTGACATGTTAGGGATTATCCACAAGGATTTTCTGAGGTATAAACTAGGTTCTTAATTGACATGTTGGGGATTATCCACAAGGATTTTCTGAGGTATAAACTAGGTTCTTAATTGACATGTTAGGGATTATCCACAAGGATTTTCTGAGGTATAAACTAGGTTCTTAATTGACATGTTGGGGATTATCCACAAGGATTTTCTGAGGTATAAACTAGGTTCTTAATTGACATGTTAGGGATTTTCTGCGGTATAAACTAGGTTCTTAATTGACATGATAGGGATTATCCACTAGGATTTTCTGAGGTATAAACTAGGTTCTTAATTGACATGTTAGGGATTATCCACAAGGATTTTCTGAGGTATAAACTAGGTTCTTAATTGACATGTTAGGGATTTTCTGCGGTATAAACTAGGTTCTTAATTGACATGTTAGGGATTATCCACTAGGATTTTCTGCGGTATAAACTAGGTTCTTAATTGACATGTTAGGGATTATCCACTAGGATTTTCTGAGGTATAAACTAGGTTCTTAATTGACATGTTAGGGATTATCCACTAGGAGTTTCTGAGGTATAAACTAGGTTCTTAATTGACATGTTAGGGATTATCCACTAGGATTTTCTGAGGTATAAACTAGGTTCTTAATTGACATGTTAGGGATTATCCACTAGGATTTTCTGAGGTATAAACTAGGTTCTTAATTGACATGTTAGGGATTATCCACTAGGATTTTCTGAGGTATAAACTAGGTTCTTAATTGACATGTTAGGGATTATCCACTAGGAGTTTCTGAGGTATAAACTAGGTTCTTAATTGACATGTTAGGGATTATCCACTAGGATTTTCTGAGGTATAAACTAGGTTCTTAATTGACATGTTAGGGATTTTCTGCGGTATAAACTAGGTTCTTAATTGACATGTTAGGGATTATCCACTAGGATTTTCTGAGGTATAAACTAGGTTCTTAATTGACATGTTAGGGATTATCCACTAGGAGTTTCTGAGGTATAAACTAGGTTCTTAATTGACATGTTAGGGATTTTCTGCGGTATAAACTAGGTTCTTAATTGACATGTTAGGGATTATCCACTAGGATTTTCTGAGGTATAAACTAGGTTCTTAATTGACATGTTAGGGATTATCCACTAGGATTTTCTGAGGTATAAACTAGGTTCTTAATTGACATGTTAGGGATTATCCACTAGGATTTTCTGAGGTATAAACTAGGTTCTTAATTGACATGTTAGGGATTATCCACTAGGAGTTTCTGAGGTATAAACTAGGTTCTTAATTGACATGTTAGGGATTATCCACTAGGATTTTCTGAGGTATAAACTAGGTTCTTAATTGACATGTTAGGGATTTTCTGCGGTATAAACTAGGTTCTTAATTGACATGTTAGGGATTATCCACTAGGATTTTCTGAGGTATAAACTAGGTTCTTAATTGACATGTTAGGGATTATCCACTAGGATTTTCTGAGGTATAAACTAGGTTCTTAATTGACATGTTAGGGATTATCCACTAGGAGTTTCTGAGGTATAAACTAGGTTCTTAATTGACATGTTAGGGATTATCTACTAGGAGTTTCTGAGGTATAAACTAGGTTCTTAATTGACATGTTAGGGATTATCCACTAGGAGTTTCTGAGGTATAAACTAGGTTCTTAATTGACATGTTAGGGATTATCCACAAGGATTTTCTGAGGTATAAACTAGGTTCTTAATTGACATGTTGGGGATTATCCACTAGGATTTTCTGAGGTATAAACTAGGTTCTTAATTGACATGTTAGGGATTATCCACTAGGATTTTCTGAGGTATAAACTAGGTTCTTAATTGACATGTTAGGGATTATCCACAAGGATTTTCTGAGGTATAAACTAGGTTCTTAATCGACATGTTGGGGATTATCCACTAGGATTTTCTGAGGTATAAACTAGGTTCTTAATTGACATGTTAGGGATTATCCACAAGGATTTTCTGAGGTATAAACTAGGTTCTTAATTGACATGTTAGGGATTATCCACAAGTATTTTCCGAGGTATAAACTAGGTTCTTAATTGACATGTTGGGGATTATCCACTAGGATTTTCTGAGGTATAAACTAGGTTCTTAATTGACATGTTAGGGATTATCCACAAGGATTTTCCGAGGTGTAAATTATTTCCACATATACTTTATTTTTGATCTTAACCTCAGCCAATTTTATTAATGAGCTAATTTCAATTCCTCATTTGACGTTTCGGCCTCAGGGCACATATATATCCACCCATAAATGTGTGGCCACGTGATCTGGGGTAACTCAAGTGTTTACAATATAAAAAAGTTTTAGTTATAGAAGATGGACAAGCCCATAGATTTAAAGTGATGACAAGCCCTTGAGGAAATAGGGTGAATATATGTGGATTTATGAAAGAAGTTTAATGAGGATGGCCCTGAGGCCGAAACATCAAATGAGGAATTGTAATTAGCTCATTAATAAATTGGCTGAGGTGAAGATCAAAAGTAAAGTATATGTGTTATACAGTATATGTGTTGGACATCATCATATTTACACATATGATAGATATTTACTAAATATCTATCATATGTGAAGCTCCATCTATCTATGAATATATCTACTATATGTAAGGATATTATTACCAAAACTGCGAGGTGTTTCAATAAAAAAATAATCAGGTAATTTATTGAAACTAGGTGTACACATTTCAAACCATTTCCTGCATTACTACACCACTAATAGGCATAAATGTCTTACCCTAAAAGGCCACGTTCATCAAACAAGAAAATTAGTAAAAAATTATAACAAATATTGGATTGTAATTGAGAGAATTATTTTTATATTAAATCATACAATGAAAGGGCGCATAATATAATTAAATAATAAATGATGATGAAAATACCCAAGAAGAACCAAACTATACTAGAACAACTGTGATAGCTAAGTATAAGAAGTTGGCTGAACAAACAAGTGGAACACTTTGCGGGAATTCCATAGGAACCGTGTCTAATTGAAATTTGTGATAAATGGAATCAATTTGTCAAAAGAAATGATGGAAATTGCTGAAAGGGGATTCCCTCCCTAGCTATAGAATAGGGGTGGTCTGGGGAGGGGGGTAATTAGGCGTTGCTTATTGGCTCGGTTCCACCTATTTCTGGGTAACCATCCCTCAACCATGGCTACGGTGGTTAAACCAACCGCTGGCTCTGAAAATCCAGGTCCAACCATCCTTCCTTCCTTCGTTTGATAGTGTCTATAATGCTCGCATATACTCACTGAATGTAACAAACTTAACACAAACAACGTATTTTGATGCACTAAACACGAATACGTTTAAAAAAAACGTCGGATTTAACTAGGAAAGAAGTTATTAAGCACTAAAGTTCACTGTTATGCAGGTTATGAGAGCTAATGTAAACAACTAAATTTGTCAACATGGGCATGCGCGGGTATGGAAACGTTCGTAATAAGGAAGTTTAATTGAAATTTACCATAAATTATCGAAATTCATCAGCAGTTATTTATCTACAATCATTTTTTTAAATAATGAAACACTCTTCACATTTCTTGTTTCGTTCATGAAAAGTAGTAGTAGTAGTAGTAGTAAGTAGTAAAGTAAATTTTATTTTATAAATGTACAAATAATAAGTCCTTGAGAAGTATTATACATCAGAAATCCCTTAATAATTAGCTAATGCCTTTATAATTATCGTTCGGGATAATATCCCGCGATATCGGGATAATATCCCGCGATATCGGGATAATATCCCGCGATATGGGCGGCGAGAAGAACATTTAGATGGATATTTAGCCGAATTTCTCTTGAAACGCGCTCATAAATATGAAGAGCTTTTAAAGGCATTTTTCAGTGCGGTTGGGGATTTGTATCCACCGATCATCCAGTCTCAAGAAGAAGAAGACGAAGAAGAAGAAAGCTAAGAGAGATGTCTTGGAGGATTAGAAGAATGTCTAGGACGACTTTAAGGTCAACATGCTATGCAAAATTAATATAATTCTATTAATTTTAGCGAGTTGGATTGACTGGGGTTTTGTTATCTTTTTGAGCGAGCGGAAACGCATAGCATGTATGCCTTAAAGTCATGTATGCCTTAAAGTCGTCACAAATTTAGTTGTTTACATTAGCTCTCATAACCTGCATAACAGTGAACTTAAGTGCTTAATAACGTCTTTCCTAGTTAAATCCGACGTTTTTTTTTTATCGTATTCGTGTTTAGTGCATCAAAATACGTTATTGTGCAAAGTTTGAAAGAAATCGGTTAGGAGGGCTGGAAACTGCATTTTTACCGTTATTTTATTTTTATAAATTAGTATAATAAGGCTATCATTATAACTGCATAAATTCTAGCAATGTTGTATTATTTCCAAAGCCAGCCCTGTAGTTTGTCGACACCCATGTTTTATTGTAAACTTTATTTGTAACAGTTAATGAGAGTTCTTCAGAAATGTAAGAGCATATCACTTTTTTTTTGCGGTTCTCCAATAAATAAGTAATTAAAAAAAAAAAAAAAATACTCTTAGACTTCCACGGACCATGTTACCTTATACCAGGTCATCCCATAAGTAATGTAGGGTTTTAATGGCGTGCTCTAAGGTATAGGATAAAATCAATGAATTTAGCTCGATATAAATTGTATTCCATCTTGTTGCATTACAGTTTGCTCACTTGAAACCAAATCTTGTTGCATTACAGTTTGCTCACTTGAAACCAAATCTTGTTGCATTACAGTTTGCTCACTTGAAACCAAATCTTGTTGCATTACAGTTTGCTCACTTGAAACCAAATCTTGTTGCATTACAGTTTGCTCACTTGAAACCAAATCTTGTTGCATTACAGTTTGCTCACTTGAAACCAAATCTTGTTGCATTACAGTTTGCTCACTTGAAACCAAATCTTGTTGTATTACAGTTTGCTCACTTGAAACCAAATCTTGTTGCATTACAGTTTGCTCACTTGAAACCAAATCTTGTTGCATTACAGTTTGCTCACTTGAAACCAAATCTTGTTGCATTACAGTTTGCTCACTTGAAACCAAATCTTGTTGCATTACAGTTTGCTCACTTGAAACCAAATCTTGTTGCATTACAGTTTGCTCACTTGAAACCAAATCTTGTTGCATTACAGTTTGCTCACTTGAAACCAAATCTTGTTGCATTACAGTTTGCTCACTTGAAACCAAATCTTGTTGCATTACAGTTTGCTCACTTGAAACCAAATCTTGTTGCATTACAGTTTGCTCACTTGAAACCAAATCTTGTTGCATTACAGTTTGCTCACTTGAAACCAAATCTTGTTGCATTACAGTTTGCTCACTTGAAACCAAATCTTGTTGCATTACAGTTTGCTCACTTGAAACCAAATCTTGTTGCATTACAGTTTGCTCACTTGAAACCAAATCTTGTTGCATTACAGTTTGCTCACTTGAAACCAAATCTTGTTGCATTACAGTTTGCTCACTTGAAACCAAATCTTGTTGCATTACAGTTTGCTCACTTGAAACCAAATCTTGTTGCATTACAGTTTGCTCACTTGAAACCAAATCTTGTTGCATTACAGTTTGCTCACTTGAAACCAAATCTTGTTGCATTACAGTTTGCTCACTTGAAACTTTAAATAAAATCAGGTCTAAACAAAGAAAAATAAAGAATAATAAATGGATAACCAGGGGTATCACTATCTCAGCGGAAAAACTTAGAATTCTCCATGAGTTGAAAAAGAAGCAACAGGATAATGATAGGGTCATCAATTACTATAAAAAATATAAAAAAGTATATAAAAGAGTAATAATTAGTGCAAAAAAACTATACTATGCTAAAACAATAAGTGATTCAGATAATAAAAATAAAGCACTTTGGAATATAATTAACGAGCAAAAAAATCGGGAAAATAAAATAAGGAGTGACATTATGCTAGAAATTGAAGGTCAAATACAGAATAATTTAGAATCGGCTGAAATATTTAATACTTATTTTACAACATTGCCAGAAATCAGTGAAACGGAAAAATCCTTTATGGAGAAAAAAATAACGATTCGTGACATGAAAAATTGTATCAATGAAAGCATATTCCTTTATCCAGTCACAGAAATTGAAGTGAAACAAATAATTAAAAAATTAAAAAATAAAAACAGTTTCGATGTAAATTATCTAAATAATGTTATATTTTTTTTTTTTTTTTTTTTTTTTTTTTTTTTTTTTTTTTTTACGGCGCATCTACACCTAGGTCAAATAATGTTATATTAAAAGAAATTGGCCCCGTAATTGAGAAACCTATCAAGAGAATAATTAATTTTTGTTTTTCTGAAGGAATATTTCCTGATGATTTGAAAATTGCTAAAATAAAGCCAGGGCAGAAAAGTAATAAAAGTAAAAAAAAAAAAAAAAAAAAAAAAAAAAAAAAAAAAAAAAAAAAAAAAAAAAAAAAAAAAAAAAAAAAAAATTGAAAATTTTCGTCCAGTAGCAATTTTACCAATAATATCAAAAATATTTGAGCAAGCCATAAGTACAAGACTAGTAAGCTGGATTGAACAAAAAAGCATTCTTGTAGAAAATCAATATGGTTTCCGTAAAAAGAAGTCGGCCGTTAATGGAATAATAAGACTGACGAATGAAATTAGGGAAAATATAGACAAGAAAGAAAAATGTATAGCTATATTTGCTGATCTTTCAAAAGCTTTCGATCTGGTTGATCATGAAATACTAATAAAAAAAAAAAAAAAAAAAAAAAAAAAAAAAAAAAAAAAAAAAAAAAAAAAAAAAAAAAAAAAAAATTACAGGATTTTGGTATTCGAGGAAACGCAAAAAACCTTTTAGAATCGTATCTAAATAATAGGAAGCAATATGTGGTAGTAAATAGCGAATGCAATAGATGAGAAATGAAAAATGTAAAGAGAGGTGTCCCACAAGGTTCTGTTTTGGGTCCGCTGCTTTTCCTAATCTACATAAATGACTTAGTGTCTTATTTAGAAAATGTTAAAGTTTTTCTCTATGCAGATGACGTAACAATTTTTGTTTCGGGAAAGACACATGAAGAAGTTAAAAGGACATCAGAACAGACACTAGACAAACTGGATACATGGATCAAAAATAATAAATTAAAACTTAATATAGAAAAAACAAAATATATACATTTTTCAGCAATAGGAACAAATGAAAAATCTTTAGATATAGCTATTGATCAAACAAAAATAGAAGAAGCAAGCAGTATAAAATTTCTGGGGCTAATACTGGATAATAATCTCAGCTGGCAGAAGCATATAGACAAGATTAAAAAAAAGCTTAACACCTCATGCTTCATAATAAAAAATCTTTCAAAGATATTGGACATAAAGGATTTAATAAATGTGTATTATGGGACTTTCGAATCACAATTATATGGCATTGAATTGTGGGGTAACAAATTGCAAGCCATCCAAATCTTCAAGATTCAAAAGAGAATTGTAAGGCACATTATGAAACTAAAAAGAAGATCATCAGCCAGGAAATACTTTGAGCAATTAGGAATTTTAACACTGCCGTCGCTGTATATTTTGGCAATAGTAAAATATGTAAAAAAAAACTTATCACAATTTAAAATTCATGGAGATGACCACTACTACTCTACACGCCAAAAAGGAAAAATCAAAATTCAGAAACATACGACAACGTTTTATAGGAAAGGAGTGGAATTTTGTGGAGGAGTTTTGTTCAATTTCCTGCCTGAGGAATTAAGAAACATCCAGCCGACCACAAGACTTATCCAGAAACTGAAAAGAATACTCCGACAAAGAACTTGTTATACAACGGAAGAATTTTTTGAAATAGATTTCACATCCGGACTGGCATCTTGACTTAAACTTGCAAAAGTAGTGTTAAATGTATTATAATATTATTATATGACTTGTCCAAGTCTCGAAAAAGAGTTATTGGAAAAAAAAAAAAAAAAAAAAAAAAAAAAAAAAAAAAAAAAAAAAAAAAAAAAAAAAACCAAATCTTGTTGCATTACAGTTTGCTCACTTGAAACCAAATCTTGTTGCATTACAGTTTGCTCACTTGAAACCAAATCTTGTTGCATTACAGTTTGCTCACTTGAAACCAAATCTTGTTGCATTACAGTTTGCTCACTTGAAACCAAATCTTTTACATGCTTACATTTGGTCACACTGTACGAGGCTCGTCTTCAAGCTTGCGGTTTCCCGCTCGAAATCGTTCAAACCACCGCTGCACTTGTCGGTCACTTATCACATATATTTCTAAAATTTGTCGATAAGTTTTAACATAATAGAAGTATATTTACTGTTATAATAAACAAAAACTGTTGACGAAAATATATTGAAAATGAGGGATTGATACTGTGCATTCAGGCCTACACTCTCTTCGAAATAGGCAAGGAAGGGTGAGATTGGTGAGTCCAATTGGACAAAACCAGATCATCTCGCCAATTGTCTCGAGATGAGGTTATCCATGTGGTTTTAGTTAATTTGGGTTGAATATGATTGAAAAGCGTTTTAAGGTGTTTTATGGATGATGTTGAGGCTTAGAGAAGATTATCATTGCTAAAATACCAAAGAAGTTATACAACGTGAGATGGTTTCAGATATCCATGCAGAAATACAAAGATTGCAAAACTCATTTCGACACCTAGACATTAGAGTCCTTCAACCTCGCTAGGTATCTAATCAGCAGTTGGTCTGTTTGGCTTACACTTAAAAACCCATTCCATTCAATTTATCCTTGAACAAATCGGATATTATAGGTCGAACCTTTTTAATTATAGGTCGTGAAGGCCGCTAAATGAAGATTTGGTCGAGCAAAGTCTATCCGAAAGGAGGGGCTTTAGTGCGGATAGCGTAATGGAGCCATTATCAAAACTGGAAATACGGGTCTTAAGCTACAGTTATTTTAATAAAATAGGCCCCTTCCGGTCTGGGAACAGTATTTCGATGTTTCCCAGGCCGGGTTTGGGGTCAGGAGTTCGAGAAGATGCAAGATGATGTAGTATTAATGTGCTGTGGGTGTCAGTCCTTCTGATGGTAGGGGACATAAACAATAGGATCATAGTCTGGGGTTGAAAGTTCACATTCTAGATAACAGAAAGCACTGTTTGGCGAGTTATTTCGTGGATGGAAGTCAATGTGTTAAAGGATGGAGCTTGCAAATCAGTCCTTGCAAAATGGACATAGAAACATGTTTTGTTTAAGTTCTGGTAATTCTCTTCGCTAATTGCGGATATTGTTTTGGCTGAAGAAGGCCAAATAGCATGCTGAAACTTATAATTACATATTTTTTTTCGGACCTCTGTTTGATTTCTTAGCCGAAACCCAACTAGTTCTTTGAGTTCCTATCGCTTCGACGGCTAACCTTTGCATTTAATTGTGCTACGACTTAAGTTTCTAAACTAAATGTTACCCATTTCCCCAGCCATGATTGACTATATCCATATGCAGATACGAATCAACACGAAACCCTTGCTACGTTCCGTTCATAGCCACTGTTGTCAGAATGACATCTGACGAGGAAAGAAAGTGCCACTAGGAAGGACAGGCCTTTACGACATGTTACGAAACACACATCACGGTTGTGACATCCCAGGATAGGCCTCACCATCTAGACAGCTTATCATAGGAAGTGTCATGTACCTTTCAGATGATGAAATACGTAGGTAGGCACCTCTGCGCGCATTATATTAAGGGTAGAAAGACTGCTTAATCATTTCATGTTCAGTCCTATAACAGGCCAGGGGGGCCCACAGGGGCAGATACTACGGAGGTATCTGATTCATGACCATAAGGCAGACTAGGGAGACGGTGTGGTCAGTAATATTCTCCGGCCACCTGATTATCCCTTTTGCAAGGTACCCTTATTAATAAATAAATTAGTGACTGGGTTGGACGGTCTGGGACCCCGAATCCAACCCGCGAACGTAGACACTAGAAGTATAGGTAATCTTTAGTGCGCTCCGAGTTTTGAACTCGGCATATTAGTCTAGTTTCACACCCCAACATAAAATGCTCACATCACAGGTCTATCATGATTAAAGAGATTTTCAAAGTGTCCGTTTCTCTCAACTGCCAAAAAGCATTCGTATATTTCATTTATAAAACATTTATATTTTTCCCAAAATTTTTTTAATTATAGATTTTTCGGTTTTCATATTTATTTTTCAATGAAGTTTTCTTCCTTTCTTTTAATAAGGAGTTCTCTTCGTTATTTTTTGTTGTCTTGAGATAAAACCACTGTGTGCTGTATTCGATTCCCTTGCCAAAATTAACTTACACTATATTTTTTTTCATTTTAATTTTATTATTATTATTTTTGTTTTTTGTGCTTTGACTGCTGAACTTCTTATGAATACATTTATTCTGCAAACTATTTAAATTGGTTCTTCCTTTTCAAGGTATACCAGACCGACCGTTAAATATAAACGTATAAATAAGCCTAAATGTACAATTTGTTTTTTTTACGGTGCACTGACAACTGGGCCATTTGCGCCGAAGAACATGATATTTACATATTTACACGCACTTAAACAGCCATTATAAAACATAACATGAGACCTCTATGAGTGGTTTATTCTCTGAAAGTATACACAATCTACTAGAACTAAGAAGATTAAGCTAAGAGATTCCAGGTCAATAGGTAATGGCTGACTCTATTAACCTTACAAAGGCTAACCCTAATCTATAGTAGATGGTGTTATTGTCATCTTAAGTCCAATCATAGATTAGATGCGGTCCATTCAGGTACCTTACGTTCGATGCTTTAGGATACTTGGTGACCTCGATTAGTGATGTAGATGTTAGGATGTAAACATAGCAGAATAGCTGAGTAGTGGGTGTTTTAAATAGTTCAGTCCTAAAGCAAGGACGAAACAATGTTTGTTTCCTGATAATGAAAAACAAACAGACAGGCAAGTGATTTATATATATATATATATATATATATATATATATATATATATATATATAAATCACGTGCCTGTCTGTTTGTTTTTTGTTTTGTTTTTCATTTATAATGGCGTGTCAACCCTTAAGGTCATTAACGCCATTCCTTTGTGTGGTCATTTTCATTATAATTTTGTTATAAATAACAATTTTGTAATAAGTATTAATATTTATACACTCTGGTTAAACTGTTATAAATAATTGTTTTATTTGCCCACATTTAGTTCAGACGACAAAAGAGAGGGGGGGGGGGGTGGAAAGAGAGATAGAGAGGGAAATGCTCAATTGCTTGTAATTAATAAATAAATAAATAAAAGTAATAAAATTACATCAAGAAAAAAAGAAAGAAAATAATAAAATGTTTTAAAAAATATATAAATATAATAATAAAAAAATAATGTATACAAGTTATAAACAAAGAAACGAGCATTTCGGTTCCTTTATGTTCTTTCTAGATTTTGTCTATCAATTTGGCGGCCATTAAAAATTCAAGAAGCCGCTAAACTTGGTTGTTACCATCACCTAGAATTTGATCTAAGGAATCAGACAGTTGGTGTTGTTCTTTCAGTTGCTCATAGGCCCGGCAATTAGTCAAGATGTGCTTCACAGTTAGCAGCACATTGCATGAGCTACAAATTGGTGGAGGGTCCTTAGACATTAGGAAGGAATGCGTGAGGTTTGTATGGCCTATTCTCATTCGGGTCAAGACTACTTCATTTCTACTTGTATTGTCTGGTTATCTGTTTGTTCCTTATACAAATCCACGTCGTTTGCCCGACTTTGATCAAAGTTGGCAAAGTGGTAGGTCTAGATCCGGGCAGTCTCGTGTATATATATATATATATATATTATATATATACGCGAATAAATGTATATATATATATATATATATATAT
Organism: Gonocerus acuteangulatus; assembly: GCA_946811695.1. Lineage (NCBI taxonomy): Eukaryota > Metazoa > Arthropoda > Insecta > Hemiptera > Coreidae > Gonocerus > Gonocerus acuteangulatus. The sequence continues at coordinate 3,189,473 of OX328126.1, forward strand.
ATATATACATTTATTCGGCAAAATTCGCTAGGGAAAAAAATCCAATATATATATATATTTCCAATGCCATGCCTATAACCATTTTGGAGTTTTGTTTATATTCGATGTTTTCCAAATGATACGAAGGATAAAAACGAAAGCGGGCTTATATGTCACTATGGTTGCAAATTGGATTTCTTTCCACGAAAAAAAAGAAACATAACAAACAATTAGAGCTAATAAAACCATCACAACCCCTCGGGCATAACAACCCCGCAGCCATCACAACCCCTCGGGCATAACAACCCCGCAGCCATCACAACCCCTCGGGCATAACAACCCCGCAGCCATCACAACCCCTCGGGCATAACAACCCCGCAGCCATCACAACCCCTCGGGCATAACAACCCCGCAGCCATCACAACCCCTCGGGCATAACAACCCCGCAGCCATCACAACCCCTCGGGCATAACAACCCCGCAGCCATCACAACCCCTCGGGCATAACAACCCCGCAGCCATCACAACCCCTCGGGCATAACAACCCCGCAGCCATCACAACCCCTCGGGCATAACAACCCCGCAGCCATCACAACCCCTCGGGCATAACAACCCCGCAGCCATCACAACCCCTCGGGCATAACAACCCCGCAGCCATCACAACCCCTCGGGCATAACAACCCCGCAGCCATCACAACCCCTCGGGCATAACAACCCCGCAGCCATCACAACCCCTCGGGCATAACAACCCCGCAGCCATCACAACCCCTCGGGCATAACAACCCCGCAGCCATCACAACCCCTCGGGCATAACAACCCCGCAGCCATCACAACCCCTCGGGCATAACAACCCCGCAGCCATCACAACCCCTCGGGCATAACAACCCCGCAGCCATCACAACCCCTCGGGCATAACAATCCCGCAGCCATCACAACCCCTCGGGCATAACAACCCCGCAGCCATCACAACCCCTCGGGCATAACAACCCCGCAGCCATCACAACCCCTCGGGCATAACAACCCCGCACGAACTAATTCACCAAGTCCCCAGGAGTTTAAGTTTGTAATATGTCGGTATGATAGAAAGCTATTCGTGTCGGAGTTTGCGTGTATACTTTACATTCCTGCATTTACAGCTGACCAATTTCTCCGCCATGATTCCTGTATACTCCAAGGGAGGTTTAGATGTATACACCACGAGCACATGGGCTTTTAATAGTCACTTCGTGATTTCCCAACCTATATTCAAGAAATTATGACTCATGTAATTTGATGACCACAGAGCAAGTTATAGTAAGGATAGAAATATTCAACAGACAGACTAACAATTCGTTTTAAACAATTTTTTTTAATTAATGAAATTTACAAGCCTTGAAGAGGTTTTGAACAGACAAGGGGACAAATCAACTAAATGATTGAAAAATCGATTTTATTTATGATTAATCAGTTATAGGATAAAATAAGTTAATCACAACTCGAGCTAATCATTAATCATAGGTCATATTAATCATATATGAAGTTAGTCATCAATCAATCGTTACTCGTCAATCATTGATAGTCTGTACTAATGATTGACATGACTAACGTTGTAAATACTTTTAGTATTAGGCGAATACCAACTTGTTTACGCATACTGTCTATACATTGGGCCTGAGAATTCCCCCCATTAATCATAGGCTAGAAGGCAGTTAGTTGTCATTCATTGGTATTGAAGAAATATGATCGATGAATCATCAATCGTTAGCCACATCCCGATTATTAATTTAATCATTAGTCATTATTAGTTAATCACAGTTTGCCTTACTCTGGATTCGAACTGTTTTTCTTTGAAATTTCTCAATATCACTAGACGTACCTCTATGAAGTGATATTGGTAAGTATAATGTAGTGATATATTTGAGGTGCTAAATAAAAATCGTTATTTTTATGAGCAATTCATAACAGATGGCGGAACAACTGTTGAGTGATCTAACTTCTCGTGCTATGTCCCGAGTAGTTTTGCCAGGGTGTTCTTCTACCAAAACACTCAGTTGGTCCTGATCAATAACAGAAGGCCTACCGCAACCTTTCTTGTGTTCGGCATCAAAATCACCAAGACAAAATGTTTAGAACCATCGCTGTACTGTACAATCACTGATGCTTCCTTCAACATTCATGTTACGCGGTTTGAGCCGCACAAAATATTGTTTTGAGATCTCAAGTTTCAGAGTTCCTTACTCATAAAGAAGTAATTCAAACGAAACTAATCTTTGAGAATAAACAACATTAATAACTATTGTTTCTAATCCATTAATTAGAGTTTAGGTTATCTTTGTTCATTTTGTTTACTTGGCAAACTAAACAACATTAATAACTATTGTTTCTAATCCATTAATTAGAGTTTAGGTTATCTTTGTTCATTTTGTTTACTTGGCAAACTAAACAACATTAATAACTATTGTTTATAATCCATTAATTAGAGTTTAGGTTATCTTTGTTCATTTTGTTTACTTGGCAAACTAAACAACATTAATAACTATTGTTTATAATCCATTAATTAGAGTTTAGGTTATCTTTGTTCATTTTGTTTACTTGGCAAACTAAACAACATTAATAACTATTGTTTATAATCCATTAATTAGAGTTTAGGTTATCTTTGTTCATTTTGTTTACTTGGCAAACTAAACACCATTAATAACTATTGTTTCTAATCCATTAATTAGAGTTTAGGTTATCTTTGTTCATTTTGTTTACTTGGCAAACTAAACAACATTAATGACTATTGTTTATAATCCATTAATTAGAGTTTAGGTTATCTTTGTTAATTTTGTTTACTTGGCAAACTAAACAACATTAATGACTATTGTTTATAATCCATTAATTAGAGTTTAGGTTATCTTTGTTAATTTTGTTTACTTGGCAAACTAAACAACATTAATAACTATTGTTTATAATCCATTAATTAGAGTTTAGGTTATCTTTGTTCATTTTGTTTACTTGGCAAACTAAACAACATTAATGACTATTGTTTATAATCCATTAATTAGAGTTTAGGTTATCTTTGTTCATTTTGTTTACTTGGCAAACTAAACAACATTAATGACTATTGTTTATAATCCATTAATTAGAGTTTAGGTTATCTTTGTTCATTTTGTTTACTTGGCAAACTAAACAACATTAATAACTATTGTTTATAATCCATTAATTAGGGTTTAGGTTATCTTTGTTTATTTTGTTTACTTGGCAAACTAAACAACATTAATAACTATTGTTTATAATCCATTAATTAGAGTTTAGGTTATCTTTGTTCATTTTGTTTACTTGGCAAACTAAACAACATTAATAACTATTGTTTATAATCCATTAATTAGAGTTTAGGTTATCTTTGATCATTTTGTTTACTTGGCAAACTAAACAACATTAATCACTATTGTTTCTAATCCATTAATTAGAGTTTAGGTTATCTTTGTTCATTTTGTTTGCTTGGCAAACTAAACAACATTAATAACTATTGTTTCTAATCCATTAATTAGAGTTTAGGTTATCTTTGTTAATTTTGTTTACTTGGCAAACTAAACAACATTAATAACTATTGTTTATAATCCATTAATTAGAGTTTAGGTTATCTTTGTTCATTTTGTTTACTTGGCAAACTAAACAACATTAATGACTATTGTTTATAATCCATTAATTAGAGTTTAGGTTATCTTTGTTCATTTTGTTTACTTGGCAAACTAAACAACATTAATGACTATTGTTTATAATCCATTAATTAGAGTTTAGGTTATCTTTGTTCATTTTGTTTACTTGGCAAACTAAACAACATTAATAACTATTGTTTATAATCCATTAATTAGGGTTTAGGTTATCTTTGTTTATTTTGTTTACTTGGCAAACTAAACAACATTAATAACTATTGTTTATAATCCATTAATTAGAGTTTAGGTTATCTTTGTTCATTTTGTTTACTTGGCAAACTAAACAACATTAATAACTATTGTTTATAATCCATTAATTAGAGTTTAGGTTATCTTTGATCATTTTGTTTACTTGGCAAACTAAACAACATTAATCACTATTGTTTATAATCCATTAATTAGAGTTTAGGTTATCTTTGTTCATTTTGTTTACTTGGCAAACTAAACAACATTAATAACTATTGTTTCTAATCCATTAATTAGAGTTTAGGTTATCTTTGTTCATTTTGTTTACTTGGCAAACTAAACAAAACCTGCATTATTCTTGCTCCAACCCAATACCAATATTGGACAAGATACATAGTTAGGAGGTTTGCAATGTTGATGCATTTATAAGTAGTAATGTAGTTTTAGTTTTATTTTAACTCTAAAACACTTTCTATCAAACTGCAGGAAACGTGAAAACTTCAACAGACCACGTGACGGGTACCAACTTTTGACCGATGGTAGCCCACCCATGTCCATTATTTTAGACTTTTTTAAAAACAAAAAAAAATAAAAATAAAACTGTATGAAGAAAAATCAAAATATTTTAATATATGTTAAAATAAAAATTGATTTGTAGAAAATAAAGCGGGAAGACAATTTTTAGTTTATTAAAAACATTTTTGTAAATTTAGTAATTACTTGGTATTATAGCTAACCTTTTTGTTGTTATTTTTTATTCGTATAGCATAAATTTAATTTGTTTAATTGTTTCTTTAAATGTTTCAATTTTTGATGTTATAGTTCATTTTTCTTTTCTTTCTTTTGCATCTTACATGTTTATAGAGCGAATCGCCCAGTTACGGGCTCTAAAACCAAATAAGTAAATAAGTAAATAGATTTATTTTTGGTGCGTAGATGACAATCGGCATAAACCCCACTGGGCAACGAACCTTAATAAATAAAGTAAAAAATCGTTTTCACGTGATATCGTTCATCGTTCGTCTTGCTGAATGATTTCTCGGACGTTTCTCTATATTTTGTCTCATACAAAACCATTCGTATCCGAATTTCCACTGGTATAAAACGTTGTTTTCTCGATTCCCAGATATATCCCTGGATTCTTAATCCTGACATTGAATAGATTGTGTGTTGAAGTGGTTAAATAGTTCCAAATTGCGCATAATTACTGTAATCAGCTGTTCGCAATCTAGATGGCAGCAATAATCGTTAATAGAACTGGTTTATTGAGCATTTCCCGCCAACTAGAGCAATCTAGATGGCAGCAATAATCGTTAATAGAACTGGTTTATTGAGCATTTCCCGCCAACTAGAGCAATCTAGATGGCAGCAATAATCGTTAATAGAACTGGTTTATTGAGCATTTCCCGCCAACTAGAGCAATCTAGATGGCAGCAATAATCGTTAATAGAACTGGTTTATTGAGCATTTCCCGCCAACTAGAGCAATCTAGATGGCAGCAATAATCGTTAATAGAACTGGTTTATTGAGCATTTCCCGCCAACTAGAGCAATCTAGATGGCAGCAATAATCGTTAATAGAACTGGTTTATTGAGCATTTCCCGCCAACTAGAGCAATCTAGATGGCAGCAATAATCGTTAATAGAACTGGTTTATTGAGCATTTCCCGCCAACTAGAGCAATCTAGATGGCAGCAATAATCGTTAATAGAACTGGTTTATTGAGCATTTCCCGCCAACTAGAGCAATCTAGATGGCAGCAATAATCGTTAATAGAACTGGTTTATTGAGCATTTCCCGCCAACTAGAGCAATCAACCATTTCCTAAAACAATTTATTGCCATTAATAAAAAAGATTATTGCTAAGGAAAACCAATTTTTTAACATTCGCTCTAATGAGTCTGACCTTTGGGATCTGTGAAAATATATTCTTACTACAATGCACCTCTGAATAAAAAAGTTATACACTCTAAATTTGTCAAAGTGAAATTTCAATCTATTTTATAATGTATTACATTTTTGGGCGAATCTAAATGAATATGTTGTCAGGAATATGTAATTCATTATTGTTTTAGATATTTATTGTATCTCATCTTTACATATGATAGAATTTTTCATAGATTGATCATAGAGGTTTAAATATGATGGGATTCTACATTCATCTATGATGGAGTTTTACATATGATAGAATTTTACAGATGGAAAATGTTTTACATATTTACAATATAAACTGCGATGTTTTACTTGTTTACAATGTTAACAACTTGCACAGAATAGAAAAAAAACTGCAGGAAAATAAGTAAATACACAATACAATAAAAAAAATAATAAAAAATCAAACCTAAGGTAGTCTAAAGCAGGTTACACACGATTCAGGCAGGCCTATCAGTTAGACCTGAACAGTCCGTCTGAAAGCTGGTCGCCTGGTCATGTATATATTCCGGTCGCCTGAACAGTCTTAACTGACAGACCGTTTGGAATATATATGCGTTCAGGCGACCAGCTTTCAGGCCGACTGTTCAGGTCTAACTGACAGGCCTGTCTGACCGTGTGTAGCCTGTTTTAGGACGTGATGGGTGAACCCAGTCGTATATAAATTAGTTTTCTAATCAGTCTATTAAATGTGTTAGTTAATATTGGTATTCAAATAAGAATTTAGTCGTATTTAGAGAATGTTATATAGTCTGAATTGTTCTGGAAATTAGAGCAATTCGTGCTCAATAAATGTGTATTATTTTAAGCGTTGAAAGAAGAAAGTAGCTGGCTACAATATGAAAACATTTAGATTCGAAAGACTTCAGAAGTTTCACATGCTGAAGTCAGAACGACCAGTCTGATGAACACATTGGTGGGAACCCTGGTACCTGAAGTCAGAACGACCAGTCTGATGAACACATTGGTGGGAACCCTGATACCTATAATCGAATTATTTATGATGCCATTATTCAAATTCTCTTGTCAATAATTGCCTTCCTAAAATTTAGGTGCCCAATTACGCGGATATTATATAAACATCCCTTGAAGTGATAAGATCCGGACGAGCGTTCGATGATTGACGGGTGCGCTATCACTGACGGATGGTAACCTTGCCAGTTTTGGCGCCCAATAACGGGTACGAGATTTTCCCGGGGGAAATATGAACCAGTTCCCGCCCTTAATTTAACGAGCACCAATTAACATATCCGCTATCCGGCCGAGAGGGAGGCGTGAGAAGCTACTCACCGATCCGGTGGATCTTCTACGGTCTCGAAGAACTAGTCTCACCATGAATGGGTTACTCCGAGGAGTCGTTCTTCTTATACAGCTCGCACAAGGATCAATGGATCCGGATCACCTTCATCTCGTATCGGTACATTTTTTTCTTTAAATTATGTAATTGATTGTACTCTCTTGTACAAGAACGAAGAAGCCTTGTAGTTCATCATTACAAAATGAACGAAGAGAGATCTAAATCTAAATGGATAATAAGTAAGAATTTTTTTGGTAGACATATAAAAAAAAAATCATTCCCATAACAGGCCACGAGGGCCCTGAAGGGCAGATAATATAGAGGTATCTGATTCCTAACTATACGGCTCACTCGGGAGATAGTGTGGTCAGTACTATACTCCGATCGCCTGATATTCCCATTGCTGCTTCGACTGCTAGGGTCATTAGCACCCAAGGTACCCATTATTAGGCGTATGGACGGTCAGAGAAGCCGATTCCTACCCATAAACGAAGACAATAGTACTATACTTGGGATTTGACCTCAGGTCCTCCAGCTTATTAGTCCGGTGCTCTACCACTGAGCTAACCTCGTCCCCCTTTTGGTAGACATAACCATTTGTAAAAAATGCTAGAAATGGGATATTAATTTATAAACGATTTGCAAATTCCTACAATAATATTTATATATTATTTATCTTCTAGTGTCGTCGTTCGAGGGTTGTATTATGTGTCCCAGACCGTCCCTAGGCCCACCCAGCCCTTAATTAATGGGTACCTGCAAAGGAGACACATCAGGTGACCGGAGCATAATACTGACCGCACTATCTCCCTAGCGAGAATTATTGCCATGAATCAGATACCTCTACAGTAAAGGGCGTTTCTTCATATACAATGGTTATTCCTGGTGATTCACTATTCTTATTGAGTCCTTCAGGATGGAACATGCGAGTGATTCGTAGTCGCATTTAATATCCCATCATTTAAAAACATTTTGGACAAACGAGGCATGGGACCTCTTGCGCCAAAGAGAAGGCCGATTACCTCCCAATTTAGGATATTATAACTTCTACGGAAATAGGGAATACACTTTTCGTAAATGGATTTTTTTTCTTTGTCAACTGATAAGGGCTGATTCTCGTCTATCTCAAACCTTACAGTCGGATCTAAAATAATTCCGATGGATGCCTGGCGATCTATGACGACAATGTCTCCTCTTCTTGTGGAACCATCTTCGGCTATGCAGCTCACTTCTTCATACACCTCAAATCCAGTTTTCTTCCCGAACAAATCAGCAAGATAGGTTCGCACCTTTTGATGTCGATTTATTCTTTGAAGTTCTGATTTCCGACACACGCCCAGGACATGGGGGAGAGAAATTAATAATATTTTGCTATTAAAAGTTTGCAATTTTTTTTTATTATCAAGTTTTATAATTATTGTTATTATTATTGCACAATTGTTCTCGCTCTGAATAGTACCTTACAGGCTGTTTACAGGAACCGAGACTTATAAATGGATGTAGCAACGAGACTCGATACAATTCTGATATAACGCCCACAAACCATGACTCAGATATCGGCCATATACAACCACCCACGCAGTGTCAGTGCGTTTTATCGAAATATATATCTAGCAGATCGTGGTACTGATGTAAAAAGTTTATTTTAAAAATAAAGTAAGACTCGGAGGAACTGCGTCATCTTAGCGCGGTTCCGTTCATATCTCTAGTGCTAATAGTAAAGGGCTAGTAGCAGTTATTGGTGGGGTTTGATCCCTCGTGAAAAATATAAAATCAAATCTCGAAGATAAAATATATTTAAGGCTCCACAACAGGAAACTGACAGTATCATGGCGACTTCCCTCACCTTCTCAACGCTCGCTCTTAGAAACACTATAACAACGTTTCGCATTTTCTTACCTTGTTTTAGTCAAATACTCGTTTTACTATTAAATGCAATTAATATGGGAAACAACCAGTTAAAACTTTAGGTAAACAGATACAAAAACCCGTTCAAAAGAGCAAAGCTAACAATTTCGAATTTTCAAGTCCTTATTTCTTCGATTGACATCGCCCCATTGAAAATTACATTAGAACATCTTTTGTAGGGAATTTAATAAGCGTTCGAATGGTTACCTTCCTCTTACCACGATTTTCCAATCTTTTCTAGATAATTTATTTATTTATACATTTCTGAGACCGCGACTATGGCAATTCATCGCAAAAAACTAATACAATATAATTAGAGATAATTTTGAAAATTTACGAAACTCCCACAACCTTTCATGCCAGTTAATGAAATATTTTATTTGGTTCCGTTTGGAGTTAAGGAAGTACTAGCCTTAACTCCAAACGGAACCAAACTTTAACTATTATAGATTAGATAAATATTATACGTATGAAACAAGTTTCAACTGAATTAATCGTTTCTGAATACCCAAACTGTAAATTAGCTTGGAAAAGTAGGTGTTTCAATGTTTCTCAAAATTACAGGTTACATATATCGCTTTACAAATTGTTTCATTCGTTTTTATACGTTATGAAACCTATAAAACGAGTACCTGCAAGCATATCAACTCGAAAACGTAAGCGTTAAGTTCCGCGAATCTTCCGGTGGAAGGATTCTGCTGGTTAACGAACCTGACCTTTCAAGATAGAAAATGGATTTTATAACACAGGTCTGCAAAATATTTTCTTATCAGTTGCATGGAATCTTTTTCCTGAATTTCATGTTTTTGGTGTGCTGATTTAAAAAATGAACACCATTTTTGCCCATCACGTGTAGTTTTATCGCAAACTATTAAAGGCGGTTTCCGTAAGAAACTCCAAAAATGTAGAAACAAAGAAAAATAGATGATTTTGGGCATCCTTGCACCTCTTCTTCTTTAATCTTATCCTCCCCTCCCTCTTCTCCCTTATCATGTCTTTCATTTCCAATCATTCCTGGGAGTGAAAGGACTATATATAAAGTGAAAATGACCTATACAATTTATAAGAATGAAAACATGCCAAAAAGTACAGAAATTGAGGTTTAACGCTGAATAACAACACAAACAATAGATATGAGGGGGGGGGGGAACAGATTAACTAAAAAAAAAAAAAAAACTAGCAGAAAAGTAATTTTTTTTTAGTATTTTATTTCGGTTTCAACTTGTAAAAATAATTACAAGCAGTTTTTTAGCTGTGGAATCGATGATATGAGTAAAAGAAAATAGAAAACAAGAATAAAATATATTTATTAGGTAATTAAACTAAAATGTAGTAATCTATAATCGATGAAAGTAGTAAAACCCCAACTAAAGTAGATCAGCACCAACAAGTAGCAGTGATTACCAAATACCTGTTATTTCTATATCTATTACTTAATGGTTCTTTGCCAATCCCCCGTCGTGATGGAGTTCCCATCAAGAGATTCTGGTCTGGTTCGGGACATTACCAGAAACTCCCTACGCTTTATCTGATTAGATTGCTGATTGCTGAATATCTGATTAGTCTTTACTCTTGATTAACAAACAGTGAATATCTGAGATAATGGAATTGAATCGCAGCGGGTGGAAACAAAATATATGATATTTTAAGTCTGCACTATCTCGAGGGAACAGCGGAACTTTTCGCAATTCTTTATTGATTATACTCCGTCCGCAAACAAAAGAACAAGATAGTGCGCATACGCATGTGTGGACCTAGCTCCCCTCCAGCCACGCCCCTTCTTGTTCTTTTGTCGGAGGGCGGGCTATAGAGCTTCTTCTCTCTTCTTCCATAGGAGCTTTTCTATCGATTCTATTTTTTTCTAATTATTATTCAGCTGAACCTCTAAATCATCTTGGAACTTTTGTACTAGGCGGAAAGTCAAATAATAAAAACTTTACTACACTGTTGCACTAACTTCAATTTGTCCCTACATTTTTAAAACCTTTTTGGTGCCCCTTCCGGGTAACAAGATTAAGTAGCATACAGAGCTTCTAGTCATATTCTAGTAGCATTTGCATCATAGACTGATAGTCCTACATAATATCCAACATATAGCAGCTACAGTTAAGTTTTGTTACAAACGTTGCATGGCACTATTTTGCCCCCACCCCTTCATTTGACCTTCCGCCAAGCACAAAAATTCGAATATTTTTTTTTTCTTTTCCAAGATTTCAAAAGTACAGAAAAGGCTTAAAATACTTGATCAAGAAGAAAAATCAATAGATATAATAATATTCTAACGGATCGCTGTCTGCACATGGAACTTATGGGGAAAATACTATTGGGGGGCTTTATCAACCCAATAGTACCCAAAACCCTGTATGTCTGCTGTCTGTGAGACACTCTATACACACTAGGGTTAGCAATCCCTAAGGTGTCAGCTTAGTGACTCTGTCAGGTGTTAGCAATCCTAGCAGCCTGTATGCTTGATCCCCGATGGCTATACCCCTATACACACTAGGGTTTAACAATCCCTAAGGGGTCAGCTTAGTGGCTCTGTCAGGTGTTAGCAATCCTAGCAGCCTGTATGCTTCATCCCCGATGGCTATACCTCTATACACACTAGGGTTCAACAATCCCTAAGGGGTCAGCTTAGTGGTTCTGTCAGGTGTTAGCAATCCTAGCAGCCTGTATGCTTGATCCCCGATGGCTATACCCCTACACACTAGGGTTAGCAATCCCTAAGGGGTCAGCTTAGTGGCTCTGTCAGGTGTTAGCAATCCTAGCAGCCTGTATGCTTGATCCCCGATGGCTATACCTCTATACACACTAGGGTTTAACAATCCCTAAGGGGTCAGCTTGGTGCTTCTGTCAGGTGTTAGCAATCCTAGCAGCCTGTATGCTTCATCCCCGATGGCTATACCTCGAATATCGTGTATAGAGAAGATTGCTGTAAAGTAGATTTTTTTTTTAAAATACCCATATGACGGTTTTTGAATTTTCATATATATATAATGAATATAGAAATTGAAAAAAACAAAAACAAAAAAAGAAACAGTCAAAATGATGAAAATTGAAAATTAATATAATCATTAGATGTAATAACTGTGTAGCATTTAAGATGCCTATTAACATTTCAGGAATAAGAAATTAAAATATATTTTCCTGGTTGCCTGAAGAAATAGCCGAATATGTTTATTTATCATGAATGTTATTTGAAAAACATCGAATTCTTAGAACGTAAATAATTATAACAATAATGTAGATGGTTTTTTTTTTGTTACATCGCTACCTTTTTTCGGTTCTGTGAAATAATTATGAATGCAAGAGGTAGTTTGATAAGATATAAATATTCTTGTATGAATTCCTAAGACTAGCTTCCCAGATGATGCTGGTGTGAGTAAATAGCCCTAGAGGTGTGGGAGAACCAGGCTAACATCAACCTACGCACATTCAGGCTATAGCAGTCTTGTAATGTTACCATCTCTAGGTATCGGGTAGAGGTTATCTCCTTCGTGTATTTATAGCGATAGAGAAAAACGTTTATATTATTGGGGGATCTTAATTGTTGGCAGTCAATTATTATTTGGAAGGCACTCTCTGATAGAGGATGGTTTTTTTTTTAATTATTTGTATGTTTGAAATCTGTACATAAATCATAAGTACAATCGTATTAAAACAGTAAAATGAAAACAAAATAATAATATAGTTTTTGTAAGAAGCCCACCATTGTTGGTACTTCTTAAGACCTATGAAATGCAGAAGCCCACCATTGTTGGTACTTCCTAAGACCTATGTAATGCAGAAGCCCACCATTGTTGGTACTTCTTAAGACCTATGAAATGCAGAAGCCCACCATTGTTGGTACTTCCTAAGACCTATGTAATGCAGAAGCCCACCATTGTTGGTACTTCTTAAGACCTATGAAATGCAGAAGCCCACCATTGTTGGTACTTCTTAAGACCTATGAAATGCAGAAGCCCACCATTGTTGGTACTTCCTAAGACCTATGTAATGCAGAAGCCCACCATTGTTGGTACTTCTTAAGACCTATGAAATGCAGAAGCCCACCATTGTTGGTACTTCCTAAGACCTATGTAATGCAGAAGCCCACCATTGTTGGTACTTCCTAAGACCTATGTAATGCAGAAGCCCACCATTGTTGGTACTTCCTAAGACCTATGTAATGCAGATTACACCTCAGACTCATCGTTTGATGTTTCGTAACTCCACTTTGAAATATTGGTTAGACTTTATTCCATCTAAGGAATGTACGTTCTAGAGTATGTTACGTTCTAGAGTATGTTACGTTCTAAGTGCATAGTAAACCATTGCGGTTGGAGTTTGCGGTGTGGCCAATTACCCGTAGAACATCTCACAACACATATGCGAATCCTGAGAAAATTATTAGTTCTACGTTAGGCTTAAACGGTACCTTTGAAGTCTGCGGTCTGCGGAAATCATTTATAGAGAGAAGTCCTCTTATTCCTTCAAATTGATAATATTAATCGGAAAAAGGCTGCGGAGTTTTTGAGAAAAAAAATTGGAAATTCGGTTCCTTTCAGATGTTTGTTACTTAAGAAATGTAGAGAACTCTAGAGTAACTTTAAGGATAGTTCTCCCAGACAATAATGCCTTAAGAAATGTAGAGACCTCTAGAGTAACTTTAAGGATAGTTCTCCCAGACGATAATGCCTTAAGAAATGTAGAGAACTCTAGAGTAACTTTAAGGATAGTTCTCCCAGACAATAATGCCTTTCCGACAGCTAAGATCAAAATTGTATCTGTTATCTTAATGATATTTAAGATTTTGGGGACCACCAAGGCACAGCAATAGCCTCAAAAAAGTACTGCAACCTATTCTCTATGGCATGAATTTTTTTAATGCCGCGCCAACTCTTAAAGTCAATTATCCTTCATACGCTCTAAGCGCATATATGCGGGCGTGAAAAACTGTAGCTTAACCGCTCTAGACGCATATATGCGGGTGTGAAACACAGTGGCCCGACCGCTCAAGACGCATATATGCGGTCTGGGTTCTGCAATCGCCACGATCGGTTTTACTCATAGTTTTTCGTATTCCTTCCTTGCAAAAACGGTCAATGGTCGATGGGGCATACAAAGAGAGGAACAATTTATTTTTTAACAACTTAATGACCGGAAAGATGTTCTAGAAGGAACGATACATATCGCTGACACCGGGAGCGCCGCGATCTTATCTCACAGTTACGGTGTAAGTAGACCTAATCCAAAGTACAGAAGAAAAACGCTGATTTGTTTAAAAAAAATATAAATAAATGAGCATTTCCGTCCGGTACGGTCTACTAATTAACGATTCCATACACAACTATAAAATGTTCAAATCGCCATCGATGCGGTGCAGCAAAAATAATAAACATTAATAATTAAGTTAGCGGCTTTTAAAAAATCAAAAAGGCCCTTCATTGTTTTGGTTTCATCGGCTGGAATTTCATTTAAGAAGTCAAAAGCTGGTGCTGTTTTTTCAGTTGTTCATAACCTCTGAAATTCGACAAGATATGTTTTACAGACAGCTGCCTCATTGCCTGAGATGGAAATTGGAGGAGGTTCCTTTGACATGAAGAAGGAATGTGTGAGGTTTGTATGGCCGATTCTCAATCGGATTAAGACTACTTCTTCTCTTCTTGCCTAATTTGTTGATGTCTTCCAAGGCTTAACACTTCCTTTTATCTCTCGGAGCTTGTTATCTCTCATTTCTCGCCAGGCGGTTCGCCATCTCCTCCATATAGGGTCATCTCCATGGGTAATTGAATTATTTTTTGTAACTTTATGTAATGGTATACATTCTTGCCAGATTGTCAACTTGCTCATTTGGACATATTTAGATGTAGAAAAATCCATACAAAAGCCACCGTTTGTCATAACCACCATACACCGAAGGTTTACAAGATCTTGAATAATCTTGGCAATCCATCTTCCGAAATGACCTAATCATTAGCCCAGAAAAGCCTTCATTTCCTAACGACATCATTAGAAGCCGAGCCGCCTCCAGACAAGATCCCCAGCCATCATAGAGCGTATTTAAATCCCCTAAGAGTATAGGCGTAAAAGGATTACAGCCTGGAGTTGTGGTGCGAGTTGATTGGCCTATTAGAAGAACGGTACCCTAGATATCATGCAAACCCGGCTCTGGGATTAGGGATTCATTCCCTAACCAATCAGACAGGATCAGCTTTAGAGTCCGTTCTTACAGAGATTGTCTTCCAAGCGAGATGATTCATTTCCACGACCAGTTACTCAATCAAGAACTGACCCACTTTGCGAATCCACTCGTCAGGTTCAAGGTCGGCGATTGCACATGAATATTCATGACCCACGTATGGAGTCAAAGGTAAATTCTTGATTCATTTTGATGAAAGGTGAAGGGTATTAATTCATAATACAAACCAAGGTGCGGAATAACCTTTCAATGCTCAAAATATACTTTTATTACATCATCTCGACGTTTCGGACTATTCATAATTTATTGACAGGACATGCGCTCCTGAAGATGGACGAATAGTCCGAAACGTCGAGATGACGTAATAAAAGTATATTCTGAGCTTTGAGGGTTATTCCGCACCTTGGTTTGTATTATGTCTTGATTAATTTTTCTAGTCCTGAGTATTCAATTTACTGTAATTGAAGCGAAAATAAAGATTTAAGGAGCTCAAGGAGTAAGGATACTAAAATATCTTTCGCAGAAAATTTTTAGAAAAATCTATATTTCGAACATTTTGGCATTTTTCGACTTACGGCCAGTATTGGAATCCAGAGTAAACACTCACTTCTAATCTACTGATTTAATAACTAACTTGGCGGCTTTTAAGAAGTCAAAAAGCCCCTTCATTGTCTTGGTTTAATTGCCTAGATTCCACAGGACCTACAAGAACTTCTTACAGAGAGTAGTCCATACACACACTCTATACTTAAATATTTAAAACACATAAACATGTATCACAGAATATGAAGAAACAAAAGAATTTTTTTTCTATTATGGAATTATTATTATTTTTATTTTCTATTATGTAATTATTACTCAATTTTACTTGGTCATTAATGGAAAACCACAACATGTAGAACCCATCATGACCTAATAAAAAATTGTAGTTAGTTTTAGTGATAAGTTATGTAAATATATTAACTATATTTCAAAAAGCAAGGCTCTAAATAATGTTTAGCACATAATTCTCAACACAAACCTCCTAACTTTTGTCGTATGCTCTTTTCAAACTTTTGTTGTATTTAGTACTATAAGTTACTGATAATTGTGAATATATAAATTTGTATTTTTTACTGTATCTTAAAAAAAAAAAGAGCAAGTCGCCGTCGTTGCGAAGCTCGTAAAATAAATAAATAATAATAATAATTGCCTAGAATTTCTACTGAACAAATTATAACAAACAAATCCATTTAATCTAATGAACAAATTATAACAAACAAATCCATTTAATCTAATGAACAAATTATAACAAAAAACATTAAAACAAAAATTAGCATAATGTATATCCTCCCTATTCTACTTTATTTTTATTATTTAAATAATATTAAACTGTTTAACAATGAATAAAATATTGCTCTAATAATAGCATTAGCTGTTACTCGGTGTACACCTACTATCGATCTTTTTTTTTTTTTTTTTATTTATTTATTTGGAATTTACAACAATGTATAAGATACATACTATCGATCTAAATGTAGAAAAGCAAAAATATATTAGAAACCAAATAAGTAATATTATAATTTATTTTGCAAATCTCTAACTATTTGGGTTCATAATTTTCAACCCATGACATCCGAACTGTAAGTCCTAGACGACTTTAACCCAGCGAATGACTCTCCCCGTGTCAAGACCTAACTGTGTGCCACGTTTGGTCAAAATCTGTCAAACGGTGTGGATTTGTATAACGAACAGTCATACAGACAGACACCTGGTAGACGTTTTTGACCTTGCCTATGACTCTCCCCGAATCAAGACCTAGATGTATGCCAAATTGTACAAACTCGGTCAAACGGTGTGGATTTGTATAGAGAACAAACAGACAAACAAACCGACAACAGGACAAAGAGATAAACAGACAGACACGTGATTTTTATACATATAGATATGTAAACTAATAATTTGGCAAATAATTAATTTAGCGCGAGTGTAAACGCCAACTTCTAGTGTAGCGATTTAATAAAGTTTCCTCGTAAGTTTGTCTAATTATCTCCGAATAATATATGGCCAATTTCCTTGCAATTAATGAAACGTTACGCTCGCTAGGGCAACATAAATAAGTTAGTCTGAGCTGGGGGTTTCCTGGTAAGCTCTCACTACTAATGAACGAATTATGCTGTTTAACCAACTCATACCATTCTTTGTTAGGGAAATGTTGTAAGTATAGTTTCTTGGGTAGATAAACGACGGTTAAGACCGCACGCTAGGGAGATAGTGTGGTCAGTTACATGATCCGGCCGCCTGATTTTTTCCTTTTCAGGTACCCATTAATAAGTTATTTGAAAGATGAGTGGACCTAGGGACGATCTGAGTCCACACATCGAAACTTTTTGGCCAACCTACTTTGGGGCCAACCTAAAAAAATATTTTTTATAAATAATTTTAGGGTAGGTCACCATTATTGTGGAGCTCTTAAAGTAAATAAATAAATAGAGTTTGAAAAATATCACTAGCTTCACAGTCCCACGATGTGACACGGAAGAGTCGGTAACTGTCACTAGCTTCACAGTCCCACGATGTGACACGGAAGAGTCGGTAAGAGTAGATGTTGGGTTTCAAGTTCCGGCAACAATGGTAATCCCATAGCAGTCTAAAGATCTTTTCTTTGTTGTTATAATAACACGATATCTTTATGGTCTGTAGATCTGGAGTTCGATATCCTGTATTTTCATATACTTTTATTCTTTTTGGTTTGTAGAATTCGCTATGATATAATCCAGGCTTCTTGGTGAAGTGAATCTTAGGGGGCACTTACATTGGTCCCGATCCGATCCGATAGCCACCGACTGTCGGAAGAAAAACAAACACGTGCATCTCAATGGAGGTGCCTATATAGGTCCAGACCCGATCC
The DNA here is from genome assembly GCA_946811695.1 of Gonocerus acuteangulatus. Classification (NCBI taxonomy): domain Eukaryota; kingdom Metazoa; phylum Arthropoda; class Insecta; order Hemiptera; family Coreidae; genus Gonocerus; species Gonocerus acuteangulatus. Next base: position 3,207,521 of record OX328126.1, read on the forward strand.
AATCCGATCTGATGACAACCGACTGTCGGCCGTTCAAACTTGTTTGTTTCTAGACCGATTTCGGACCGACAACGTAAAATGGCGCCAAACGACGTATTGTCCTTCAAAATGGTCTACAGCCTCGACATCTAAATCGATATCAATGCATTTTTTTAAAATGAAAGCTAATACAATTTAGAACAACTATGTCACATTTTTGGGTTTTGTTTCCCTTGTTTATTAAATTACGTGGAAAGATGTAGCTTTCTTATAAATAATTCTAGCTATCTTTGTTATAAATACTTTTAAAATATGAATACTAATGCTTCTCTTATCTTAGTGTAACAGTTAAAAATTAACTGTTACACTAAGATTTATATTTTCAAGACTGATATACTTCCAGAAGATTGATTTGCCTCTCAACTCCTCCTTCATACCTCCAACATTCAACCTAATCCAAGGTTTATATGCTTATTAGGTGGTATTTCTTAAATTAATCACTCATTATCACTTCACTACGAGGTCATTACTGATGAGCTGTGACTAGGACGGATCGGATCTGATCGGGACCAATTTAGGCAAGTCGGCCGCTGTCGGTCAAACTAAATCGGATTGGATCGGGAGAAGTACGGGTCCATTGTAGGTGCAGTTTAAGTAAGAACCATTAAAAATGGGACTAAGTCCCTGAATATATATACATATATATATATATATATATATATATATATATATATATATATATACAAATTATGTATATATTCATTAATATAAATTAATTTCATGGAGGGCCATTTTGGAAAAAGCGAAAGACTTACAGCTAAATAGCTTGCAATAATTGACAGAATCCCCAAAAGAAATTTATAAACATATTTTTCGCTCAGATTGAATTATTGAAGCTTAATTTTAATTACAGCAAGTATTAATTACTAAAGAGCCATCATAAAATCCTCCGGGTTCCATAGAGCTCGTGACTGTTCTGGTAGGAAGCTGCCCCCTGGGGGGGGATAATTCCTAGTGTTTGATGATGATGATGTCCAGAAGTAGACGTGGAGTAGATTCAGAACACCTACGGCTATGTTAGTCCGCCCACTTGACTTATCTTAGGAATTCTTCTCTCTTGTTGAGTATATCTCCTGGAATTCGTGAACACTCTTTCGGGGAAATCTCATTCGACACGATATTTATGCAGATTCCGTAGATATATACAATTTTACGGCGTGATAAGAACATCTTGTAGATGTGACAAACATGTCCTCGCCTTTAGGCCTCGTGTTATTTCTAAAAAGTAAAGACCTCCAAGGATATCCAGGAAAAGCTATAACACTGTCATCAAGAATGGCAAAGGTGTTTGCTATTTATTTGATGGCACATCCCCAAAAGGATATGTATGTATGTAGAGGCCCACCCAGCTATTTGTTAATTTAAATGATATCTGGAAAGGGGAAAATCAGGCGGCTGAAGCATAGAACAGACCACACTATCTCCCTTGTATACTGTACGGTCAAGAATCAGTTACCTCCTCAGTATCTGCGTCTCTGGGCCCTCCTGGCTTGTCACGGGCCTCATTTTATGTAAGTGGATTTATATATATATATATATATATATATATATATATATATATAAATTTTCATCTCACTTTTTAATTATTAAGTGTTATAAACTCACTTCTTAATTGGTTCTTTTTTTTTGTGTTAAATAACATTTATGAGTAAAATTAGTATTTTAGTAAAAGTAGGTAAGAAAATGAGAAACTTATTGGCAAGATTGGTTTCCTAGAGGGATCATTGAGATGGCGGGGGAGTCATTTCCGCTTAGGATACTGTAAGTTTCCTGTTGTGGCACCTTAAACTTCCTTCTCTTTAAGATTTAATTTATATTTTAACGAAATATCAAACGCTACCAATAACTGCTACTATTCCTTTCCTAATAGCACTAGGGATAAGAAGAGAACCACACTAAGATGACGGAGTTCCTGAGAATTGGACGTTTTTTGTCGGTATTGATATACTTCCAGAAGATTGATTTGCCTCTCAACTCCTCCTTCATACCTCCAACATTCAACCTAATCCAAGGATTATATGCTTATTAGGTAGTATTTCTTAAATTAATCACTCATTTTCACTTCACTACGAGGTCATTACTGACGAGCTGTGTCTAGATCGGATCGGATCGGGAGACATACGGGTCTAATGTAGGTACAGCCTAAGTAAGAACCATCGAAAAATTTGCCTTTATAAAGAAGAGTAGATATTTCTGGCCTCTTATTCACCACTGTGCATTGTTCGGAAATATTTATTTTTTAGAATAAAACCAATCAACGAGTGAATTCCTTGTGAAAACTAATATTTGTTTCGGTTAGTAAATATAGAGCAAAAATAAACTCAGGGAATTTCATCTTGTTAGAATGTACAAGGCGTGAAGTTTCACGGTTCGAATAGTAACTTCCCGGGAGTCGGTTTCCTTAGTTTTTATCAATTTGACAAACCAGTGTTCCCGTTGTTGGAAAACAACACTATTATTTATATAGTGGTAATATTTATTGATTTATTGACAGAAGAGGCTGTGGTGTCCCCGACTTAAGCAGTGGAAGCACAAATATAAAACTAACAAAACCTGAATTATGAATACTCGCAGAAACTGTCTAATCTTGTTTTACTTTCAAGTTCATTTCACTCCTATAAGCAATTTAAAAAACACAAGATAAATAAAAACCTATATGTATTTCATTCTTCTTCTCAATTTATTCAATTCATTTCGTTTTGAGGCATAAATATTTGATTTTGGTTTATATTTATTTGAGATCAAATGATCTAAATGAAATCAAGGTTTTACCAATATTTTAAATCAAGTGTCCTAATAACTTTATATATATATGTGTGTACATATGTATATATATATATATATATATATATATATATATATATATATATATATATATATGTATAGGTATATAGTATATATAATATGAATATAAAATATATATATATATATATATATATATATATATATATATATATGTATATATATAATATGAATATACAGTATATATATATATATATATATATATATATATATATATAATATGCAATGATATGTTAATGTTCTAACCTCTTGACGGCCTTCTGGCGAGCCAGTATCTGCTGAATCTAAACAAGGACCAGTGCATCCGATCCACGAGACATCACTACACTAACTGATTCTGTCCAGTATTTCCCCACCATCCGAGTGGAGGCCCCCACCAAGACTCGCTTGTAGATTTCACTTGCTATCAATACCACTCACACACACGGGGGGAGGGGGTGTTTCTAATGACCCCACAGCCTCCCCTAGACGATGGGTAAGTCACCTGCCTTCTTTATAGCCATATCCGAGGCCTTTCACACCGCCGTGCTGGTGTCGGTGATAGATAAAGAAAGGGTTTAGAGAGTGAATGGAATACAGCCTTCATAAATCAAACATTGAACTGGAATACGATCTGCTTTCTAAAGGTCTTGTAGAGCATTAATCACTCTCTAACTCTCGGCTGATGGTTCTATGATCATAGAGATGTGCGGCAGAGATGTATCTAACTAGGGATAGGGAAGATACAGTGATGGGTCTGGGATCATAGAGATGTGCGGCAGAGATGTATCTAACTAGGGATAGGGAAGATACAGTGATTAACAGCTGATGGGTCTAGGATCATAGAGATGTGCGGCAGAGATATATCTAACTAGGGATAGGGAAGATACAGTGATTAACAGCTGATGGGTCTAGGATCATAGAGATGTGCGGCAGAGATATATCTAACTAGGGATAGGGAAGATACAGTGATTAACAGCTGATGGGTCTAGGATCATAGAGATGTGCGGCAGAGATATATCTAACTAGGGATAGGGAAGATACAGTGATTAACAGCTGATGGGTCTAGGATCATAGAGATGTGCGGCAGAGATATATCTAACTAGGGATAGGGAAGATACAGTGATTAACAGCTGATGGGTCTAGGATCATAGAGATGTGCGGCAGAGATATATCTAACTAGGGAAAGGGAAGATACAGTGATTAACAGCTGATGGGTCTAGGATCATAGAGATGTGCGGCAGAGATATATCTAACTAGGGATAGGGAAGATACAGTGATTAACAGCTGATGGGTCTAGGATCATAGAGATGTGCGGCAGAGATGTATCTAACTAGGGATAGGGAAGATACAGTGATGGGTCTGGGATCATAGAGATGTGCGGCAGAGATGTATCTAACTAGGGATAGGGAAGATACAGTGATTAACAGCTGATGGGTCTAGGATCATAGAGATGTGCGGCAGAGATATATCTAACTAGGGATAGGGAAGATACAGTGATTACCAGCTGATGGGTCTAAGATCATAGAGATGTGCGGCAGAGATATATCTAACTAGGGATAGGGAAGATACAGTGATTAACAGCTGATGGGTCTAGGATCATAGAGATGTGCGGCAGAGATATATCTAACTAGGGATAGGGAAGATACAGTGATTAACAGCTGATGGGTCTAGGATCATAGAGATGTGCGGCAGAGATATATCTAACTAGGGATAGGGAAGATACAGTGATTAACAGCTGATGGGTCTAGGATCATAGAGATGTGCGGCAGAGATATATCTAACTAGGGATAGGGAAGATACAGTGATTAACAGCTGATGGGTCTAGGATCATAGAGATGTGCGGCAGAGATATATCTAACTAGGGATAGGGAAGATACAGTGATTAACAGCTGATGGGTCTAGGATCATAGAGATGTGCGGCAGAGATATATCTAACTAGGGATAGGGAAGATACAGTGATTAACAGCTGATGGGTCTAGGATCATAGAGATGTGCGGCAGAGATATATCTAACTAGGGATAGGGAAGATACAGTGATTAACAGCTGATGGGTCTAAGATCATAGAGATGTGCGGCAGAGATATATCTAACTAGGGATAGGGAAGATACAGTGATTAACAGCTGATGGGTCTAAGATCATAGAGATGTGCGGCAGAGATATATCTAACTAGGGATAGGGAAGATACAGTGATTAACAGCTGATGGGTCTAAGATCATAGAGATGTGCGGCAGAGATATATCTAACTAGGGATAGGGAAGATACAGTGATTAACAGCTGATGGGTCTAGGATCATAGAGATGTGCGGCAGAGATATATCTAACTAGGGATAGGGAAGATACAGTGATTAACAGCTGATGGGTCTAGGATCATAGAGATGTGCGGCAGAGATATATCTAACTAGGGATAGGGAAGATACAGTGATTAACAGCTGATGGGTCTAAGATCATAGAGATGTGCGGCAGAGATATATCTAACTAGGGATAGGGAAGATACAGTGATTACCAGCTGATGGGTCTAGGATCATAGAGATGTGCGGCAGAGATATATCTAACTAGGGAAAGGGAAGATACAGTGATTAACAGCTGATGGGTCTAGGATCATAGAGATGTGCGGCAGAGATATATCTAACTAGGGATAGGGAAGATACAGTGATTAACAGCTGATGGGTCTAGGATCATAGAGATGTGCGGCAGAGATATATCTAACTAGGGATAGGGAAGATACAGTGATTAACAGCTGATGGGTCTAGGATCATAGAGATGTGCGGCAGAGATATATCTAACTAGGGATAGGGAAGATACAGTGATTAACAGCTGATGGGTCTAAGATCATAGAGATGTGCGGCAGAGATATATCTAACTAGGGATAGGGAAGATACAGTGATTAACAGCTGATGGGTCTAAGATCATAGAGATGTGCGGCAGAGATATATCTAACTAGGGATAGGGAAGATACAGTGATTACCAGCTGATGGGTCTAGGATCATAGAGATGTGCGGCAGAGATATATCTAACTAGGGATAGGGAAGATACAGTGATTAACAGCTGATGGGTCTAGGATCATAGAGATGTGCGGCAGAGATATATCTAACTAGGGATAGGGAAGATACAGTGATTAACAGCTGATGGGTCTAAGATCATAGAGATGTGCGGCAGAGATATATCTAACTAGGGAAAGGGAAGATACAGTGATTAACAGCTGATGGGTCTAGGATCATAGAGATGTGCGGCAGAGATATATCTAACTAGGGATAGGGAAGATACAGTGATTAACAGCTGATGGGTCTAGGATCATAGAGATGTGCGGCAGAGATATATCTAACTAGGGATAGGGAAGATACAGTGATTAACAGCTGATGGGTCTAAGATCATAGAGATGTGCGGCAGAGATATATCTAACTAGGGATAGGGAAGATACAGTGATTACCAGCTGATGGGTCTAGGATCATAGAGATGTGCGGCAGAGATATATCTAACTAGGGAAAGGGAAGATACAGTGATTAACAGCTGATGGGTCTAGGATCATAGAGATGTGCGGCAGAGATATATCTAACTAGGGATAGGGAAGATACAGTGATTAACAGCTGATGGGTCTAAGATCATAGAGATGTGCGGCAGAGATATATCTAACTAGGGAAAGGGAAGATACAGTGATTAACAGCTGATGGGTCTAAGATCATAGAGATGTGCGGCAGAGATGTATCTAACTAGGGATAGGGAAGATACAGTGATTAACAGCTGATGGGTCTAGGATCATAGAGATGTGCGGCAGAGATATATCTAACTAGGGATAGGGAAGATACAGTGATTAACAGCTGATGGGTCTAGGATCATAGAGATGTGCGGCAGAGATATATCTAACTAGGGAAAGGGAAGATACAGTGATTAACAGCTGATGGGTCTAAGATCATAGAGATGTGCGGCAGAGATGTATCTAACTAGGGATAGGGAAGATACAGTGATTAACAGCTGATGGGTCTAGGATCATAGAGATGTGCGGCAGAGATATATCTAACTAGGGATAGGGAAGATACAGTGATTAACAGCTGATGGGTCTAAGATCATAGAGATGTGCGGCAGAGATATATCTAACTAGGGAAAGGGAAGATACAGTGATTAACAGCTGATGGGTCTAGGATCATAGAGATGTGCGGCAGAGATATATCTAACTAGGGATAGGGAAGATACAGTGATTAACAGCTGATGGGTCTAGGATCATAGAGATGTGCGGCAGAGATATATCTAACTAGGGATAGGGAAGATACAGTGATTAACAGCTGATGGGTCTAAGATCATAGAGATGTGCGGCAGAGATATATCTAACTAGGGATAGGGAAGATACAGTGATTACCAGCTGATGGGTCTAGGATCATAGAGATGTGCGGCAGAGATATATCTAACTAGGGATAGGGAAGATACAGTGATTAACAGCTGATGGGTCTAGGATCATAGAGATGTGCGGCAGAGATATATCTAACTAGGGATAGGGAAGATACAGTGATTAACAGCTGATGGGTCTAAGATCATAGAGATGTGCGGCAGAGATATATCTAACTAGGGATAGGGAAGATACAGTGATTAACAGCTGATGGGTCTAAGATCATAGAGATGTGCGGCAGAGATATATCTAACTAGGGATAGGGAAGATACAGTGATTAACAGCTGATGGGTCTAAGATCATAGAGATGTGCGGCAGAGATATATCTAACTAGGGATAGGGAAGATACAGTGATTAACAGCTGATGGGTCTAAGATCATAGAGATGTGCGGCAGAGATATATCTAACTAGGGAAAGGGAAGATACAGTGATTAACAGCTGATGGGTCTAGGATCATAGAGATGTGCGGCAGAGATATATCTAACTAGGGATAGGGAAGATACAGTGATTAACAGCTGATGGGTCTAAGATCATAGAGATGTGCGGCAGAGATATATCTAACTAGGGATAGGGAAGATACAGTGATTAACAGCTGATGGGTCTAAGATCATAGAGATGTGCGGCAGAGATATATCTAACTAGGGATAGGGAAGATACAGTGATTAACAGCTGATGGGTCTAAGATCATAGAGATGTGCGGCAGAGATATATCTAACTAGGGATAGGGAAGATACAGTGATTAACAGCTGATGGGTCTAAGATCATAGAGATGTGCGGCAGAGATATATCTAACTAGGGATAGGGAAGATACAGTGATTAACAGCTGATGGGTCTAGGATCATAGAGATGTGCGGCAGAGATATATCTAACTAGGGATAGGAGAAGATACAGTGATTAACAGCTGATGGGTCTAGGATCATAGAGATGTGCGGCAGAGATATATCTAACTAGGGATAGGGAAGATACAGTGATTAACAGCTGATGGGTCTAGGATCATAGAGATGTGCGGCAGAGATATATCTAACTAGGGATAGGGAAGATACAGTGATTAACAGCTGATGGGTCTAGGATCATAGAGATGTGCGGCAGAGATATATCTAACTAGGGATAGGGAAGATACAGTGATTAACAGCTGATGGGTCTAAGATCATAGAGATGTGCGGCAGAGATATATCTAACTAGGGATAGGGAAGATACAGTGATTACCAGCTGATGGGTCTAGGATCATAGAGATGTGCGGCAGAGATATATCTAACTAGGGATAGGGAAGATACAGTGATTAACAGCTGATGGGTCTAGGATCATAGAGATGTGCGGCAGAGATATATCTAACTAGGGATAGGGAAGATACAGTGATTAACAGCTGATGGGTCTAGGATCATAGAGATGTGCGGCAGAGATATATCTAACTAGGGATAGGGAAGATACAGTGATTAACAGCTGATGGGTCTAGGATCATAGAGATGTGCGGCAGAGATATATCTAACTAGGGAAAGGGAAGATACAGTGATTAACAGCTGATGGGTCTAGGATCATAGAGATGTGCGGCAGAGATATATCTAACTAGGGATAGGGAAGATACAGTGATTAACAGCTGATGGGTCTAAGATCATAGAGATGTGCGGCAGAGATATATCTAACTAGGGATAGGGAAGATACAGTGATTAACAGCTGATGGGTCTAAGATCATAGAGATGTGCGGCAGAGATATATCTAACTAGGGATAGGGAAGATACAGTGATTAACAGCTGATGGGTCTAAGATCATAGAGATGTGCGGCAGAGATATATCTAACTAGGGATAGGGAAGATACAGTGATTAACAGCTGATGGGTCTAAGATCATAGAGATGTGCGGCAGAGATATATCTAACTAGGGATAGGGAAGATACAGTGATTAACAGCTGATGGGTCTAGGATCATAGAGATGTGCGGCAGAGATATATCTAACTAGGGATAGGGAAGATACAGTGATTAACAGCTGATGGGTCTAGGATCATAGAGATGTGCGGCAGAGATATATCTAACTAGGGATAGGGAAGATACAGTGATTAACAGCTGATGGGTCTAGGATCATAGAGATGTGCGGCAGAGATATATCTAACTAGGGATAGGGAAGATACAGTGATTAACAGCTGATGGGTCTAGGATCATAGAGATGTGCGGCAGAGATATATCTAACTAGGGATAGGGAAGATACAGTGATTAACAGCTGATGGGTCTAAGATCATAGAGATGTGCGGCAGAGATATATCTAACTAGGGATAGGAGAAGATACAGTGATTAACAGCTGATGGGTCTAAGATCATAGAGATGTGCGGCAGAGATATATCTAACTAGGGATAGGGAAGATACAGTGATTAACAGCTGATGGGTCTAAGATCATAGAGATGTGCGGCAGAGATATATCTAACTAGGGATAGGGAAGATACAGTGATTAACAGCTGATGGGTCTAGGATCATAGAGATGTGCGGCAGAGATATATCTAACTAGGGATAGGGAAGATACAGTGATTAACAGCTGATGGGTCTAGGATCATAGAGATGTGCGGCAGAGATATATCTAACTAGGGATAGGGAAGATACAGTGATTAACAGCTGATGGGTCTAGGATCATAGAGATGTGCGGCAGAGATATATCTAACTAGGGATAGGGAAGATACAGTGATTAACAGCTGATGGGTCTAGGATCATAGAGATGTGCGGCAGAGATATATCTAACTAGGGATAGGGAAGATACAGTGATTAACAGCTGATGGGTCTAAGATCATAGAGATGTGCGGCAGAGATATATCTAACTAGGGATAGGGAAGATACAGTGATTACCAGCTGATGGGTCTAGGATCATAGAGATGTGCGGCAGAGATATATCTAACTAGGGATAGGGAAGATACAGTGATTAACAGCTGATGGGTCTAGGATCATAGAGATGTGCGGCAGAGATATATCTAACTAGGGATAGGGAAGATACAGTGATTAACAGCTGATGGGTCTAAGATCATAGAGATGTGCGGCAGAGATATATCTAACTAGGGATAGGGAAGATACAGTGATTAACAGCTGATGGGTCTAAGATCATAGAGATGTGCGGCAGAGATATATCTAACTAGGGATAGGGAAGATACAGTGATTAACAGCTGATGGGTCTAAGATCATAGAGATGTGCGGCAGAGATATATCTAACTAGGGATAGGGAAGATACAGTGATTAACAGCTGATGGGTCTAGGATCATAGAGATGTGCGGCAGAGATATATCTAACTAGGGATAGGGAAGATACAGTGATTAACAGCTGATGGGTCTAGGATCATAGAGATGTGCGGCAGAGATATATCTAACTAGGGATAGGGAAGATACAGTGATTAACAGCTGATGGGTCTAGGATCATAGAGATGTGCGGCAGAGATATATCTAACTAGGGATAGGGAAGATACAGTGATTAACAGCTGATGGGTCTAGGATCATAGAGATGTGCGGCAGAGATATATCTAACTAGGGATAGGGAAGATACAGTGATTAACAGCTGATGGGTCTAAGATCATAGAGATGTGCGGCAGAGATATATCTAACTAGGGATAGGAGAAGATACAGTGATTAACAGCTGATGGGTCTAAGATCATAGAGATGTGCGGCAGAGATATATCTAACTAGGGATAGGGAAGATACAGTGATTAACAGCTGATGGGTCTAAGATCATAGAGATGTGCGGCAGAGATATATCTAACTAGGGATAGGGAAGATACAGTGATTAACATCTGATAGAAATAGAACTAACTCTGCAAACCATAAAATAGATAATATGAAGTTGATTGCAGAGAATGTAGATAAAGAATCGCGCTAATTGAGCCAAAAAAAAAATTGTTGAGGTGGAAAGATTCTGGTGGTTAACAAACTTGACCTTTTCTATAACATAAAGATGTTTTTGAACGAAATATCAACAAAATTGGATCATTTTTGTTGTATCAAGACAGCAAAACGACAAATTATAAATATGTATTTATTAATCCCGCTGAGTCTCCCAAATCTGATCTAATTGGGACGGAACCCTGCTGAGATTAGCGAAAATCCGGATCAGGTGGAGTTTTGTCATATAAAGCCATACTTTGCCTTAATGGGACGTTTTGAGCATCTGGCGTGTTAAGAATCAAAGCTACGAAGTTCTAGTCCTCTGCAATTTAAACCTTATTTTAGTGACTGTGATCGGAGGTAAAATTTGTATTGGTGTGGGGGGGGGGGGGGGTACGTACGAATGGCTAAACATTGCTTCTTCAAGCAGTCAGCTGTGCTTGTTAATTGCTTCAAAAGAAGATCACTGACTGTATCTCCTAAATAATACGTTGATTTTTTTAATATAATTTAAATTCTAACGTCCATTTATTATTAACTAAGATTTTTAGGACGGGTTATTTATAGGTTATCATCCTTTTCTAGCCAGGTTAAGGCTGATGTCTTCTCTTGTTTCTAAAAAAAAAAGCCACCACCCCATAGTGCGAATCAAACCCACAATATTTGGCACGGAGTGTTAAGTGCTCACGCCTTAACTCTCACGGCAATCGGGCCTCCGGGGCCTGACGGGGTTGCTTCATGGTTTGTGTAAATAATAAGATATGTGTAGAGAATATGAATTCTACATAACGCACTAGTATTTCTAATGTGACACCACTCAAAATAAAACTCGACTGAAAATGTGTGACTCTTGCATATGTAGATGGAATAGGATTAAGACAGGAAGAGTGATACAAGTTCCCTCTGGTGTAGAAGCTAGGTACATACACTCTTGCCTATGTAGATGGAATAGGATTAAGACAGGAAGAGTGATACAAGTTCCCTCTGGTGTAGAAGCTCTGAAGCTAGGTACATACACTCTTGCCTATGTAGATGGAATAGCATTAAGACAGGAAGAGTGACACAAGTTCCCTCTGGTGTAGAAGCTCTGAAGCTAGGTACATACACTCATGCCTATGTAGATGGAATAGGATTAAGACAGGAAGAGTGATACAAGTTCCCTCTGGTGTAGAAGCTCTGAAGCTAGGTACATACACTCTTGCCTATGTAGATGGAATAGGATTAAGACAGGAAGAGTGATACAAGTACCCTCTGGTGTAGAAGCTCTGAAGCTAGGTACATACACTCTTGCCTATGTAGATGGAATAGGATTAAGACAGGAAGAGTGATACAAGTTCCCTCTGGTGTAGAAGCTCTGAAGCTAGGTACATACACTCTTGCCTATGTAGATGGAATAGCATTAAGACAGGAAGAGTGACACAAGTTCCCTCTGGTGTAGAAGCTCTGAAGCTAGGTACATACACTCATGCCTATGTAGATGGAATAGGATTAAGACAGGAAGAGTGATACAAGTTCCCTCTGGTGTAGAAGCTCTGAAGCTAGGTACATACACTCTTGCCTATGTAGATGGAATAGGATTAAGACAGGAAGGGTGACACAAGTACCCTCTGGTGTAGAAGCTCTGAAGCTAGGTACATACACTCTTGCCTATGTAGGGGTCTTAGGATTAAGACAGGAAGAGTGATACAAGTTCCCTCTGGTGTAGAAGCTCTGAAGCTAGGTACATACACTCTTGCCTATGTAGGGGTCTTAGGATTAAGACAGGAAGAGTGATACAAGTTCCCTCTGGTGTAGAAGCTCTGAAGCTAGGTACATACACTCATGCCTATGTAGATGGAATAGCATTAAGACAGGAAGAGTGATACAAGTTCCCTCTGGTGTAGAAGCTCTGAAGCTAGGTACATACACTCATGCCTATGTAGATGGAATAGGATTAAGACAGGAAGAGTGATACAAGTTCCCTCTGGTGTAGAAGCTCTGAAGCTAGGTACATACACTCTTGCCTATGTAGATGGAATAGGATTAAGACAGGAAGAGTGATACAAGTTCCCTCTGGTGTAGAAGCTCTGAAGCCGTCAGAACTATGTCGGTGTAAATAAAACCGATTTTTGAGTTGTGTCACTTTAGAAATACTAGTGCTATATGTGAGTAAATTAGAGCTTGTTTTAATTTTATGTAAGGTAGTATTATGGATTTTTAGCGCGGTTCCTCCCTCCCTTTATAGGGAGGAACCCCGCTTATAAGGTTGATCTCATGAAACAATCCGGAAGTGCCGAATAGAAAATTTTGCGTTTCAGAACCCCTAGAGACCGAAAATAAAGATGGTTCAAATTTGTATATATATATATATATATATATATATATATATATATATATATATATATATATATATATATATATATATTTGTGTGTTCGCGGTTTTCGGGCCCCCCCCCCTAATGGTCCGATTTTGATGAAATTTGGTACGAAAATCTTTCGTCGTTGAGGTCAAGGTCGTTAACCAGTAGAATCCACCCACCGGTTTTTGGAGCGAATGTCGCGCGAAAAAAATCGTTCCGCTTACTTCATATGCTTGCAAGTACTCGTTGTATAGGCTTCTTGGGCTAGGAAAGCGAATGAAACCATTTTTAAGGCGATAGCTTTAACCGTTTTCGAGAAAATTGGAAAAATAGTTGGTAAATAACGTTTTTGGTTTTTGGTACTTAAAATCATGGGATTCAGTTGAAACATTTTCTGCATGTTCGGATTTTATCAAAACTAATATGTTAAACTTTTGGTTACGTTTGGAGTTAAGGAAGGGTTAGAATAAAATATTTTATTAACAGACATGAAAAGTTTAGGGAACTTCGTATACTTTTATTAATATCTCGAACACGGTTGAGAAATTTTGATAAGTGGATAGAAACTATTTGAAGGCATATATATTTGAATATATATATATATATATATATATATATATATATATATATTATGGAATATATTATTATATATATATATATATATATATATATTTTATGGAGATGAGATTGATGGGCACTAAATTTTTTATCTTCTTGCATAGTCGTTCGAGGGTTGGTTCGGGGTCCCAGAACATTCCAAGGCCCACGTAGTCTTTGATTAATTTAAGTTTTACCTAAGTAATGGGAAACCATGCGGCTGGAGCCTATTACTGACCATCGTATCTCCCTGTGTGCCTTAATGCCAAGAATCATATTCCTCTACTGTATCTGCCTCTCTAGGTCCTCGTTACCATTCATGAGACTATATAAATATAAATATATATATATATATATATATATATATATATATATATATATATATATATACATATAGGTATATATTTATATATATATATATATATATATATATATATATATATATATATACATATAGGTATATATTTATATATATATATATATATACGTATTTTTCAATAGTTATTTTAATGAGCCCTATAAATTTACTGTGGTATTGACAAATATTTATGTCTAATGAACATAAAAATTTGTACTTAAGTATTTTATTGAACTCAAACGAATTTAATCGATTTTACCGGTTCCTGATAATGATGAATTATATACCAGAAGGAATAACTAATATTGTACGACAAAAAAATGAACCAAACCAATACTATAGGTAACTATACACATTATGGTAGAGATCAAAAAATAAAACCTGATTAGTAAAACATACGAGTAGATGTTTGAAAGAAAAACTCAGAAATACAAAAAGAAAAATATCAACAGAATTATCGTGTTATTTTCATTTCTGTTTATTTTTTCAATCCGCAGAGATATGTTTGCTTCTGTTTGTTAATCGAAACAGGTGAGCCTAAATTCTAGCTTTGGACTGGTGTTGATGACACGAAGCGTGGATTTAATCGCCAGCCGGAGCCAACAATTATAAACAACTTAGTAAATAATTGATTGTCCTTCGTAAATCCTAATTCTCAATAATTGTACCTTATTAATTTCCAAGATGTCGGCAACAAACTCAAATCAAAACATATTGGCAAAACTTGAAAAAATCGACTATTTGCAAGAATATTTAAAGTAGAAACACCAGTCACAAAAATTTGAAAATATGAGACAATTTGATCACATGTCCATGATGCGTTCCCCATAGAGGTTAGTGATCTGAATAGAATTTTTATATGTCGATGTTTTAAATCGATCTCTGAGGTCTGATATTTTTAAAGGATCGATCTCCAAGCGCCGATCTTTTAAAGAATCGATCTATCTAGAATACCGTCAAATAAAGGATTTATTTCAAATATTCCAATAGTTAATCTCACCTCTTGTTACTCAATCTCATTTCTATTATTGAACTGAAGAATAAATTGTCCTAAATGTGAAGTGTCCTAAATCCAGTACCAGACTTTTAGTACAACAATAACATGATACAACTACTATAGTTTCTCCAACTAAAGGCAAAAAGGGAATATAATAATAACCAAGTTTCAAACTGTGTTATTAACCATATTATACAACTACTATAGTTTCTCCAACTAAAGGCAACAAGGGAATATAATAATAACCAAGTTTCAAACTCTGTTATTAACCATATTATACAACTACTATAGTTTCTCCAACTAAAGGCAACAAGGGAATATAATAATAACCAAGTTTCAAACTGTGTTATTAACCATTTTTAAATTGTGTTTGTATAATTGCTAAACTCTGCTTGTATAACCATTTTTTCACTATTATGATTATTTTCATAATCATAATAGTGAATATTATTATCTTTTTATAAACATATATATTTATTAATACCCATATATTTCAGCATGATGTAACAGGAGTAGTTTCATTCTATATTATTTTTGATGAAAAATAGCCTTTAATATTTCTACTTATAGTTTTCAGATATATTTTTCGTATTGTCAAGAATTCAAATCGAATTATTTAAGTCGAATCGTAGTTGTAATGGCTGATTATCGAATAATGGGCGAAAACAAATTTTCATTATACTGCATCAAAAAACATGTGTTTTCAATACTCGGTTTGAGTCCGTAAAATAGTACTTTTCGGCCTAGGCCTGAAACATCTTTTTGGCCCGCTAACCTTACCTGCTACTAATAAACATGTGTTTTCAATACTCGGTTTGAGTCCGTAAAATAGTACTTTTCAGGCCTAGGCCCGAAAAATCTTTTTGGTCCGCTAACCTGACCTGCTACTAATAAACATGTGTTATGTGTTAATGTGTACTATTAATGTAATGTTAATGTGTACTATTAATGTAAATGTATAAGTACTTTTCTTCTATTATAGGTTAATAAACTGATGTTTTTTTTTAAAAAAATAAAAAAAGGTGTCAATTTAATTTCTTTTACTGTATCTTTAAGTTATTAATGAAATATAAAAGGGTTTTAATGTACTCAAGTATGAGCAGTATAATGGAAAGTATTGTTCATAACACCTACCAAAAGTGTGTTTTCGGTGCTTGGTCTAATTCCGCACCGAAAACAACCACTTTTGGTACTATTGATGAAAATAACTATTTTCGCCAAAAAAAAAAAAAAAAAAAAAAAAAAAAAAAAAAAAAAAAAAAAAAAATACGGGACAGGAACAATTTCTGAAAGGACAGCACAAGAATTTTTGTCTGTGAAAATTGTTTGTTAAAATTTTCCCGCTCTGGAGCAGGACGGTCTGACTTGCCAGAATGTCGCTTGAATGTTTTGGTTAATGAGAAGCTCGAGAAACAATGCGAAGAATTGCCAGTGCGTGATAGTGAAAGCAGAATGAAAATGAAACACAAGAATCGCAAGAATTTATGCATCAAGCCAACACATATATACCTCATCTTCTTTCTTTGGTGCTCAGAATATCACACTATGAAGATTTGAAGTCAGTATTCAAAATCATGAGAATTTAGAGCCAGAGAGCGGGGGGATCCAATCAAAAAATATCCTTTCAACTTTTAATGTACCTAAAAAAAATATTTAATCCAGACACGATTTATTGTTATTCGCCTTTCACTCTCCACTATTGCTCACACCACAGAGCAATATTTTTTCCTCTAGAACCACAAGAATGAAAGAAAACTGGTAGACTTTCACGAGACCTTTTCAAACTACGTGCGTAAAATACATGCTGTTCTTTTTATTTTACAATCTTAGGAGAACATTCTATTTTTGTTAGTTGCTTTTTTTTAATTATAGGAATAAAATACTACCAATAATGATTTTCAAAGTCAATTGTGTGATTATTTTAAAATTACTTCCTTTGATACAAAAAAAGTTTTTCCTAGAACCGTAATTAAGGACATTCCAAAACAGAGTTCCCGCAGGAGCTCCGATAGTTTTTTTTTTTTTTTATTTTTATTTTTTTTTTTTTTAATAACTTATTATAAATAATAATAATAAATTATGAGTTATGATGGTGCCATTTTTATTTATTTATTTATATTATAAAATATCATCAAATGACCCCTCGACCTATACCGAGTTTTGTTGTAGTATAATAAAAATTACGGCCGTTATGTGAGAATTGGTAATTTGGGTCCGAAGGGATATAATTATAGATGAACCGAAATGGTATATAAGAAATTTCGAGCGAAAATACAAAACGTACAGCGTTGGCTTATCATGCTATAAAATATAAACATAGTTTCGATTTTGAAAATATTAGCACATTAGGTAAAGATAGAATTAGAATGAAAAGAAGAATTAAGGAAAATATCCATATCATAATACCAAACAGGTGAAGAATAACCCTTCAAAAATTTTTCAAACTTTCCATTTATTCCTCCATCACAACGTTTCGGACACACAGGTCCATCCTCAGGCAATCTACAATATTATATTAATTTCAGACATTACATCCTCCAAAACTATTTACTAAATTTTATTGTCATAATTTTAAACTCACCATGTCCTGTTCATTACTCTAGTTACACTAAACAGTCATACAATAAATAAACATGATTCCTGTAAGGAACCAAGTCAAAATTCCACCTACATCAAACACTCATTATCACAGCCATATTAGACTTTATCAAGCTTCCTAGGCCTATTATATTTGGTATAACTAAAAACTAAATTAAAACATTAAAATTCAATTAGTCAAAATATATAATAAATTATGTATAACATATCACAGACAAATTGTGTAATCTCTACTTAACATTTGTTTTATTACCATATTTAATATACAATACACTGAGGTATGTAACCCAGATATTTAAACTGTGAAAGTAATCTGTTACACTGTCATCAAAAATTAATTTTATTTAATATGTCAACATAATGTTGTCCTATACCTTTAACATCTGTTTTGTAATTAATGGTTCTATTGATATTTTTAGTAATGTAAATTGATTCAGTAAATTTTCTAGCTTTATTATCACTAACAGTTTTTAAAATCTTAACATTGTCATAATCAAACTTATGCTGTTTGGTGATAGCATGATTTGCCAATGCTGTGGTATTGACATTTTTACTATTATTGCAATTATAAATGTGTTGTTTTAACCTATTTTTTAAATTTTGGGAAGTTTCCCCTATGTAACATTTATCTATGCATTGCTTGCAATTAATTTGATAAATCACATTTTGTTTATTTATACTATTTATTCTATCTTTCATATTACTTAATGCATTTGTTATTTTATTATCATTATAAAGACCAATCTTTAAATTAGTATGGTCATACTTCTTTAATCCTTTCCTTATTTTTTCAGTTAAACCAGGAATATATTTTAATTTATGAGCTATATTATTACCCATTACATTACACTGCTCTCTACTAGTATTTTCTCCATTCTCTTCAATAGTTTTGTTTAATAGTTTAAAATAATCAGTTATTAAATTAGGCTTATTATCATTGGATCTCACCTTAAATTTGCATGCTTGTGTTATTAGTTTCTCTTGTGATTCCTGTATTATGGTTGGACTACTCTTTGTATTATTACTAATTTTATTGAACCATAGTTTATTTATTAGCTTTAATGGATAAAAATTGTCCACTAGTATTTTATAAATTTTCCCTTTTATTTCTTTCAAGTATATACTATCTGTTATATTTATAGCTGTGTTAATCAAATTTTTAGCTGTATTAATTATTTGAGTTTTAGGATGATTTGAATTAAAATTTAAAATACGGGAGCTACCAGTCCAACCATAATACAGGAATCACAAGAGAAACTAATAACACAAGCATGCAAATTTAAGGTGAGATCCAATGATAATAAGCCTAATTTAATAACTGATTATTTTAAACTATTAAACAAAACTATTGAAGAGAATGGAGAAAATACTAGTAGAGAGCAGTGTAATGTAATGGGTAATAATATAGCTCATAAATTAAAATATATTCCTGGTTTATCTGAAAAAATAAGGAAAGGATTAAAGAAGTATGACCATACTAATTTAAAGATTGGTCTTTATAATGATAATAAAATAACAAATGCATTAAGTAATATGAAAGATAGAATAAATAGTATAAATAAACAAAATGTGATTTATCAAATTAATTGTAAGCAATGCATAGATAAATGTTACATAGGGGAAACTTCCCAAAATTTAAAAAATAGGTTAATTCCGCCTACCACGAAGATAAGGAAATTCCTTTAGTTTTGAATTAAAGAAAGCTAACAGCTCGTTTTTCACTTCATCCACTGAATCCATGTTCGTACGGTTTAATGCAGCGGTTTCGAAACTGTGGGGCGCGCCCCCCTAGGGGGGCGCAGGAGTTTTCACAGACAGCTGCGTTGTTGTGAGGAGACAAGCGCCGGCGAGGGCACGGAAACGGGGGGGGGGGAAGGAGGCCCAGGTGCAAAAAGTTTGTAAACTGCTGGTTTGATGAATGTCGAAGACTGAGGAAAATTTGTCGATAAGTTGAAGCAGTATTTTCTCCTTTATACAATTCCCTAAGCATAACATGTTGTAAGCGGTGTCTTGGGAGATACATTTCGAATTAAATTCCAGAATACCTGTGTTTCACCAACCTAACTAATAACTAAACTAATGCATGATAAATACAAGTGTATTTAATCCTATAATAAACAAAACATTTACACAAAAATAAGGAAGGAACATAAACAGAGAGAATATGAAAAACTGTCATTACTTATTGGATAACAAGATATATAAACTGTCATTACTTATTGGATAACAAGATATATAAACTGTCATTACTTATTGGATAACAAGATATATAAACTGTCATTACTTATTGGATAACAAGATATATAAACGAAATTCAGTAATATGAACCCAACATACACCAAGTTAAAATACACTCTCCTTCATAGTGACCTAGAGAAGGAGATTAAGCTGTTTCCAGATTAATATGTATACCAAGTCTAGCTTTAAGAATGCAAGCTAGCCTTAAAGCACCGACACAGGAGCGGCGTCCAAGCTGAGGAGTTAATCAGAAGCCTGAGTTGAATTGTAAATAAGTATTTGTCGGATATAATTAGCTGCTTGCTAACCTAGACCAGGGTCAGAAACCTAATTCTACCATTATATATCATTAGATATTCATAGCACGAACACTTTCATTTAATCCCTCTCACATTTACAATACATATATACCTGTGCACAATTAGTAATCATAATTATACTAATATATATATATATATATATATATATATATTCCTTTTTAGCGCGGTTCCTCCCTCCCTCCATAGGGAGGAACCGCGCTTATAAGTTGAACTCACGAAGCAATCCGGAAGTGCCGACTAGAAAATGTTGCGTTTCAGAACCCCTAGAGACCGAAAATGACGGTGGTTCAAATTTGTATATATATATATATATATATATATATATATATATATATATATATATATATGTATGTATATATATATATATTTATTTATTTCCTTCCCTAAGTAACCCTTAAGGAAGGGAGTTTATTTTATTTTCTACATGTGCCGTACGTGACAAATGTACGTAGCATGTAATTGATTACATCTTAATATTTTTTCTATATATATATATATATATATACACACACACATATACTAAATATTTGTCTCTTCTCTCTGTGGACGCCTCATAAATGGTCCGATATTGATGAAATCTGGTACATATATCTTTCGTCTGATTTGAAACCTCAATTTCGTTAACCAGCAGAATCCGCCCAAAATAATCGTTCCGCTTACTTCATATGCTTGCAAGTGCTCGTTTTGTAGGCTTCTTGGCCTAGGAAAACGAATGAAGCCATTTTTAAGGCGATAGCTTTAACAGTTTTCGAGAAAAGTGGCAAAATAGTTGTTCAAATATGTTTTTGGTTTGGGTACTTAAAATCATGGGTTTCAGTTAAAAAAAATTCTGCATGTTTGATATTCATATAAACAAAGATGACTAAATTTTGGTTACGTTAGCAGTTAAAGAAGGATTAGAATAAGATATTTTTTATTAAGAGAAAGGTTTTGGGAACTTGGCATATTTTCCTTAATATCTCGAAAACATCTGGGAAATCGTGGTAAGTTGATAGAAACTATTCGAAAGCTTACTAAATTCTCTACAATGAATGTTCTAAACATATTTTCTAAATGTGTTTGTTTTTTCGTAGTTGTTTAGCTCACTTTTTAATTGTTTGTTTTAAATTGCATTTCTTATTATTAGTGTTATAGTAGAACAAGTCATGGAAATTAGAATCATTTTGATATTTCTGAATACATTGCGTTATGGAATAAGAATTTCATGTTTTTAGCAGTAGGGCCTGGCCAACCCAGCTGTAGGGTGTTCCAGGTAAAAGGGTACAGTGGCGCTTTGTCACCGGTCATCAAAAATTTCAAGAAAGGTCGAACCAAAATAATCTATTTCAGATTTTTAATTCTATTTCTATTTCAACCTTTCCAAATGACACCAGAGATAAGACCGGAACCGCGCTAAGATGACGCAGTTCCTGCGAGTCGGACTTTTTAGTTGTTGTAAAAGTCCTATCAGTCAAATAATTTTAAATTATTTTTTAACAGTATTTATTTTATTCTTGACAAGTTTCTGGCAACTATGACCAGTTAGTCCAGTAGTTTCTGGCAACTATGACCAGTTAGACCAGTAGTTTCTGGCAACTATGACCAGTTAGTCCAGTAGTTTCTGGCAACTATGACCAGTTAGTCCAGTAGTTTCTGGAGACTATGACCAGTTAGTCCAGTAGTTTCTGGCAACTATGACCAGTTAGTCCAGTAGTTTCTGGCAACTATGACCAGTTAGTCCAGTAGTTTCTGGAGACTATGACCAGTTAGTCCAGTAGTTTCTGGCAACTATGACCAGTTAGTCCAGTAGTTTCTGGCGACTATGACCAGTTAGTCCAGTAGTTTCTGGCAACTATGACCAGTTAGTCCAGTAATTTCTGGAGACTATGACCTCTTTTCAAAAGAATTGTCTCTTATTTTCATTTGACCAAATCATGGGATATATTCAATAATAAATCCACAAACTAACAAAAATAAATAACAAACACATTTGGGTGAATATTGTTTAAGAGTGTAATGTGTTTTTTCATTCGGTTTTTCTTAGTTTGTGGACTTATTACTTAATATATGAAAAGATTTATTTAAATCAAAATAGGAGATAATTCTTGTAAAAAGCACCAATAGTTGCAAGAAACGCGTCAAGAAAAAATAAAGAATGTTATAAATTTAAGACTAATTTTGATTAAAAATAATATACTAAAGTATTTGGGTATTATTACATATATACGTTTAGCAGATGAGAAAAAATATAATAAAATAATAATAATAGAGAAAAATGTTTATATTAAATTAAGAGGAGAGTTTGAAACCTAATTTTTATTATATTCCCTTCCCCCTTCTAGTAGGTTGTATTGAAGTCTGTTACTGGAGATAGGACATTGTTCTGTAAATTTCTTCTTCAGTTAAATAATAGAAATGAGATTGAGTTACAAAAGGTGAGATTGAGTATTGGAATATTTGAAAGAAAAAAAACACTTTATTTTACACTATATTAGAAAGATGGATTCTTAAAAAGATCGGCCATTGGAGATGGACTCAAACTGAACATCTCAACTAGCGTTAGAAGAATGCCACTGCTCTTGGCTTTCTCAGAGTAGATATTTTGCAGACAAAATTAATTTCGTTTAGAGCCTACTGCTCAAATTCAGGAAGATAAATATGCTTTAGGTAATGTACTGTATAACATACAGTCTTTTCTTTCGTATATGGCTACCGCGCATGCGCAAACGCCAGTTGACACTTTTTTGTAACTTTTTTTTCAGTGTAGTCAACGCTAAAGCATATTTATTCTAAAATGTACTGTATAACATACAGTCTTCTTTTTCGTACTTGGCCACCAGGCATGCGCGAACGCAACGGTTTCGTACATGGCCAACGCGCATGCGAGAAGACCATCGGACACTATTTTCTGACACATTTTATACGTTTTTTTGTAACGTTTTTTTTTTCAGTTTAGTCATCGCTAATGCATATTTATGTTCGTACAAGGCCTCCGCGCATACGTGAACGACAGCGGTTTCATACATGACCACCGTGCATGCGTGAACGCCAGAGGACACTTTATGGTAACGCTTTTTTTTCAGTTTAGTTATCGCTACAGCATATTTATACTAAAAATTTAATATTTCGGGAATGGAACCAGCTTCCCTAGTCTAGATACAGGAATTCTACTTAAAACTTAGAAGCAGACTATACAATAACTGCACGGACTAGTGACGTCACGTATACGAGATGACGTGAAGAACCTTTCTACCTCCATGGTCTTTGAAAGCAGCCACCGTAAGCCCGAGTAGAAGAAACGTCACAAGAATGAATTGGTTTACGAGAAAGCTATAAGAAAACCATTTCCCTCCAGACGAAGAAAAAGACAACTCTGGTTTTCTATAGATTCTTCCATCTCTGATTGTGCTGGTGGATTTTCACTTTCTGCCGTTCATTCGACTCCACACCGCGGGGGGGGGGGGGGGGGGGGTTTATGTAGTGTTTGGCTGATGTCGTGTTAGGAGAGATTATTTCATGATGGCTTGCCACATTCCTACAATTGAAATTCAGAAAAAATATTGTGACCGCAACATTGAAAACCCTCTTGAAGATATTTACTCAACAAAACGCAAACACATATCCTCCAGAAGAAAATTGCAGAGCGAAAGTGTTTGCCGTTCATCGGTCTGGGAAATAAAAATTCAAAAAGCATTTTACTGCTATGATTTATACAATTGAGCCTGGATTTCTATGAAAATGCTGAATATTTTACGTAGAAATTAAAACTTTGCACTTTGAAAACCACCCCAAAATAGAAGTGATTTCATGTTTGATGGAACTGATGTCTAAGCTAAGAAGATACCTACAAAGATAAAATGATCAATCCAATAAGGCCTTTCTTTTTAAATTCCATATACACAGAGTGTGAAGATGGCGGTATGTTTGAAGTAGATCCAATATGGTTGAAAATAGTCAGCTGATAAAATTAATCTCTTACAAGAAATATAGTCATACTTATTCAAACCTCCCTTATTTCCCGTTTAATTAAAGGGGAAACGAAACGAACGTTCGTAAAACGATAAATAAACGTGTCCGAGCGTTTCGTCCAATGCGCCTTAGGAGCTAAGAAATAAAACAACATAGGTTGAAAATTCATTATTTTATATCTTTTTAAGTTTGGAAAATCATATCAACATGATTATTTCATTAATTTATTTCTTTTAGAGAGGAGATTAAAGAAATAATACAATTTTTTTAACAATAATTTGTTATTATAAAATTGTGACCCTTTCTCTTTCAAAATAACATTTGAATAAGCGGGAGGTGATGTATATATAAAACTCGTCAACTTCACTTCACGCCTCTTCAGGAGCAACTTAATCCTATATACATAGATTTAGCCTTAGCTAGGGAAGACCTTCCACAGGGAGGGCCACGTCCATACTAATACAATGACGTTAATATGGCAGTTATCCATCAGTTGATTCAGAAGCTGAAGAGGCGTCTAGAGACGCGAAACATATAGACCCTAAAATAAAGCATATGAAGTGAAGTTGACGAGTTTTATATATACATGAACTTCCGCCTATTGAAATGATATAATAATTTGTTATATATATTTTTAAAAAGGATCTGCTCCTAGACCATTAGCGCCAGGGAAGCATGGCTGCCAGCCACCTTTGCATCTTGCAATTAGAAAAGGCACAGTGATCTAGACTCAATGGGTAAAGCATTATTTCTCGGTTTCACCTTTATTTTTTCAATTTAAAAATAAAGAAAATATCAAAATATGTAGCAAAAACATGTATTTACGGCAAAATATGGAGTTTTAATATAAATAATAAAAAATGCCTAGAATAAAAAACTGATTAAATGCTTTAAAAACACATAAAACGTGCTGAATTACACCAACACACAAAATACAATAACATCCGTTCCCTAATTAAAACCATCAAAATGTGTTTGCTTGGCAAAGGAACAGCGTTAATGACCTGGAGGGTTGACATCCTATAAAAAAATAATAAAAAACAGTAAAAACATCTTCATTATATATAAATATATTTTGTTTTGTTATTTACAGATGGTTAATGTGGGGATCCTCTTGCAGTGTGTAAAAGTTACCAATTCTAGCCTACCCTCACGGGTATTAGATACAATATTTATGTTATTATGTAATAAAATATATTGAACTTGTTAAACCCTTTTCATAAAATCTGTTCCATAAAAGCAGCCATGAACATGTATGGTAGTGGAAAAGTTAAAGTTGCTATTTCATTGGTAGTTAAATCGCTGATAGGTTGTTGATATAGAAAAGCCGAGTGGTTAGGTGGTTATATGGAGGATACACCGAGAACCATCTAATATCCTTTTACTGCCTGTATAACCCTGAGCGGAAGCAGACCTGCAGTTAAGCACCCAGTGCATCTAGTAGCTGCATTACAGGGCTTGGATACGCCCACATCCCTTGTAGCTGTTTATTATGGGGGTATTGTACTCTTGCACGGTATCGAAGGAAATATTCAATGAAAAAAATATGAAGCGCAGGACATTTATCAAGGAATTATATTACAAAAAAAAAAAAAAAAAAAAAAAAAAAAAATACTCTCTCGAAACAAACCATAAAGGGTCAGACGGGGAGACGGGCTTTTTTTTTTATTTAATTGTTCATTTCATATTAAAAAACGAAACATAATATACACATTATGTACCAACAATTCACAAAATTTACAATTTGTTTTTTAAGAGGTACCTGATTCTTGACCATATGGCCCACAATAGGGCCAAACCACATTTTGTGTTCCGAAAAACGCGACAGCTTGACCATATGGCCCACAATAGGGCCAAACCACATTTTGTGTTTCCAAATACGCGACAGCTTGAGCATATGGCCCACAATAGGGCCAAACCACATTTTGTGTTTCCAAATACGCGACAGCTTGACCATATGGCCCACAATAGGGCCAAACCACATTTTGTGTTCCGAAAAACGCGACAGCTTGACCATATGGCCCACAATAGGGCCAAACCACATTTTGTGTTTCCAAATACGCGACAGCTTGACCATAT
Source organism: Gonocerus acuteangulatus (assembly GCA_946811695.1). Lineage (NCBI taxonomy): Eukaryota > Metazoa > Arthropoda > Insecta > Hemiptera > Coreidae > Gonocerus > Gonocerus acuteangulatus. Next base: position 3,234,038 of record OX328126.1, read on the forward strand.
GGCCCACAATAGGGCCAAACCACATTTTGTGTTTCCAAATACGCGACAGCTTGACCATATGGCCCACAATAGGGCCAAACCACATTTTGTGTTCCGAAAAACGCGACAGCTTCTAAGTTTTAACCAATTTCAATGCTTTTTTTTTTTAATTTTTATTACGTTACGTGTAAAGAAGTTAAATTCATGAAGTTTTACAATTGAACATAAAATAACGTTTCCTTTTTCATATAACCTAATATCAGCATTGATATCGTGGAAATTAAACATTCATATCCTGATTAGACTTGGAAAAATCAGACTAACACATCTTCATAAAACGTAAATTGGCTTAATTCAACAATGATATTTATTGAAATATTATTTAGTATAAACAATAATTGTAATGAATTAAATAAGATGCTGTAATATTATTACTGTTATTAATTGTATTATAATATATTCTAGAGAGAGAAATCATTTTATTCATGATATGCTGCCCATTTTTAATGGGTTGCAATCACACAGCATACTCCATCACTCCTAGTAGGAAATTCATCCGTCTTCCACAGAGTCCGAAAATTTGTGATTAAAAAAAACAATAACAAAAAAACAGAAAAAAAAACACAAAAGACAAAACAAAACATAGATCGGTAACTCCGCAAATTTGTTTTCCTCCGACGGTCCTTCATATCTATCCTCCATTTCATTAACTGTATAGGTGGTGATGCAGGATTCCCAGCGAGTCTACAATCATGGACTCGGCTAGTTTAATGTGTAAGTCAATTTTGTGCTTCCACATCTACCGGACTTGGAATTTGCTTTCATTAATTACGAAGACTACTTGTATAAGGATCTCAAAAGTTTATTTACAATCTCTTGACAAATCTTTTACGTTTCCGGGTGTTAAATTCTCTAAAAATTTTAAAATCTTTAAATATATATATATATATATATATATATATATATATATATATATATACGAATTGATTAAATCAGGTTTGATTTTTGATGAATTGATTGAAATAAGACATGATCACCGAAGAGAACTATCATCTTAAATTGTATGCATCGATTTAAAACATATTTAATGGCTCACCAATTAAGGAGTCTAGTTTCGTCTTGTGTACGGCAGAACATGGACAATTACCTGTAATAAAAGAAGATTTTCAATAAAACAATAATATGTGGAAACATATATGTGGAGAACTTGTGAAAAATGGTTGTTGTGCTCGCAATGGACAAATAACGGAATTTCGCTCTAAACTTTTGATAAGTAATCAAAGTATAATATTTCTTGACACCTGGGGCGCTCCGGACGAGTGTCAACAAACAGATAACGTAGAGATAACCTATAATCTATAGGTTACTAGTAACAGGAGTTTAACCAGTACAGATTGAAATTCGTTGTCAATAATAAATGTACGTTAGAATTTAAAAGTATATATTTCCAAGATGTCATGTGGAAACACCCATTATATTATTGAGCATTACCAAGAAGTGTTCTGACTAGGGATGCTGATGGGTGAGGAGGCTGTGCAAGGGTTCGGGATATTATTATCTCGGATCAGAGTTGGGCATCAATCAATTAATTTATATTACTGTAATTTGAGGGAAACCAATTTTACCACCCATCACGTACTCAATATGTTTCATTTTTAATCTGAAGCAGAGTAGGGCAAACTGTGATTAATTTCATGACTAATGACTAATGATTGAATGAGTAATCGGGATGTGACCAATGATTGATGATTGATCAATCATATTTCTCCATGACTAGTGAGTGACGACTAACTACTCTCTAGCCTGTGATTGATGATTAATGATTAAGCATGCTTTGACAATGATTGATGATTACTGACTAACCTTACTCAGATTAAAGATTAAAGATTTATGACTGATGATTAACTTCATACAAATTTAGGAATAATTATTAATAAAACAGCGCTCATAGCCTAGAACTCGTTGCGCTGTAATAACAAATGCATGGATTAATATTTTCCGTGTTTAGCATAACAGCAATCATATTAATACCCGTAACCACGACTTTTCTGTTATTTTGCTTGTAATCAAACTTTTGTTGTGATTACACTCACAGTCATAACTCCGCAGATGTTTAGGATATGTATTGAAGACAAGAAAAACACCAACAAGGTGAGAAAGGACTTGAAATTTACAAGGGAGAAAAGGTTTAATCAGAGAGAATTCTTTGCTTCAAACTGTGTGCACAGGAATTTACGTGGTTAGACGGAGCTAAGGGTTGAAATATTTCTTTAACCAATTTTTTTGGATTCAAAGTCCGATTCCCGCAACAAAGAGTCACCATATTCAGTTTTACAATCAGACTCAAGTGTTAGCCTAATACCACATTTACAACTTTAGTCATGTCAATAATTAGTACAGACTATCAATGATTGACGAGTAATGATTGATTGATGACTAACTTCACATATGATTAATATGACCTATGATTGATGATTAACTCGAATTGTGATTAACTTATTCTATCCTATGATTGATAAGTGATAGGTAAAATTTAATCGGTTCGTCAATCATTTAGTGGATTTGTGCCCTAGTCTGATATAAAGTAAGAGTTCTTCCATTTCTTATTAGAACCTCGAACCCTGAACCCCTTCGAACTTATTTTTGCAAATATGTGACTGAATGTCTCTTGACAAAGATCGATTCGGTTTCTACTATGGAGGATCACGGTTTTGGGAGTGAAGGGAAAGAGTGTACGTGATGGTGGAAAGCTATTTTTTCGCGGGGAAACTATTCGAGAAGACGCCAGCTGGTGGACCTTACTCCCGCCAAAAGGCGCGACACTCGCCCTTTTTATGATAGGGACGGGGGAAAGCTTTGGAGCTATACAAAGATGTAGAAAGTATCTGTGATTCTATTATTGGGAATCACGATGTTTGAAACGAAATACTACAGAAATAGATGACAAAGGGACCGGATATTACATTATTCATAATCCTGAAACAGTTTTGGTATACTTCCGAGAGGAATTATAAAACTGCTTAAACGAATGTAAATGAGTTTCTTGATACTTGGGATTTTTAGGACAGAAAGAGAGTGAGTTTGCGCAGGTCCACTCCAAAACTTGACGGCCTCCAATATCTACCCATATCAGAATTGAAAGTAATTTGCAATTTTTCGATTGTGTATTTTTGTATTATTTTATTAATTTTACTCTGCTGTTTATTGTTATATTTTCCATGAAAAGCGTAACGATTTCTTACGTGAATCAATCTGTCTTGTTGTATAACTACATTTAAAAAAAAAAAAAATTGTATCCCAAAATATGAGAGAATTTACTGTACGTATGCGACAATGAAGGAGCTGTTTGAGTGTATTCTACACTAAGCAAGCAAGGAAATCATCTTGCTGTTGTGGAGCTCCGTAAATACAAATAAATTTGTAAGTCAAATAAATGGTAAAAAGAGGAAATAATATTATCATATAAAGGAAAGTTGTAATAAAATACAACAATCGGATATAAAAATATCAAATCTCCTCCCACTATTTCTAGAGTTCTATAGAACATTATCATATTCATCATTTAGAAAGATATTAGGCCAAATCTGGACTCGGTGAATTTTCCATTACTCAGACCATTACTCAGACCATTACTCAGACCATTACTCCTACCATTCATTTTTACATACCTATTTTTTTTGGTTTGTCTGTGTGCGGGATTTAAAATTTCATTGAGATATTATTTGCCTAAGAAGTGGGCTTCAAATCTAAAATTATCAATTGTAATAAATTTCAGGAGCAATTTTGTGTTCTTCCACTCTAAGTGACATGTCATATTTCTGTTTTCGGTATGTCAAAGTTATATAACAAGTCTCAAAGGTTCAAAAATATTTATTTTCCCTTAAGGAAGGCCAATGAATAAAAATCAAGTCAACATGAACGTAAATTTATTAAAATACGAACTTAACATAAGCGTAAATTTATTAAATTGGCTCTACATGTTTCGGATCCTTCGATACATCTTCTGGAGCTTATAAACTAAATACAGCCAAACGAAACTAAATTTATATAAAAAATAAGAAAAATGAGGTAAATAGAAAACCCTAAATAAAATATTTAAAAAGTGTATGTTTTTCAATATTTTTAATTTGGCACTGAATACAAATTTCAATATCTATAAAAAATAAAAATAAGACCGTTTTTTATTCCGTGACTAATCTTCCTCTGGATAATCGGATTTTATCTTTGGACTCTATTAATATTTTAAACAGCTGGCTAGAAACACTAGCAGAAGGTTCACCTTCGTTCCATTAGGCTGTACCTTGTTTTTAGGCACCTGAAGAGGAATTAGGAGATGCGAAACATGTAGAGCCAATTTCAATAAATTGACATTCAGGACATTTTGATTTATATCCATTGGCGTTCTACCCACACAAGAAAAAATACTCAAAAATTCGACACCTGTACTCTAACGAACTGTGCATCGACGTCAAAAGCGAAATCCCTCCCTATAAATAGGGAGGAACGCGCTCTAAGAAAAACTAAATGTTGCCAAAGAAAGGGATATTTTCCCTTCCTTCCATCAGTCAACATTAATGGGAATTATCCTACTGATGAAAGCATCAGACGCCATTAGAGATAGAGTCCCGTTCCATCACCATTAGCTGTCAGTACCGTACATGGCGATGGTCGATCATGCGCACAGACCGATTCCTACCTTTCACTCATTACCGCTAGTTCCAGAGTGCCTGGTATCCAAGCTACTATAGAGCTTGACCTTCCTCGCTTGGCTGGCTGATAACTAATGCAGTTTGCAGTTTCATATCTCATGGGCATCAAACCACATACTAAACACATCAGCCATAAAGTATCAAAGTGGTGCCAAAGTGGTTTGCAGTTTCATATCTCACGGGCATCAAACCACATAGCAAAGTGGTGCCAAACGCCGGAATTTGGGAAAAACCAGAAGCTACTTGAATATTTCTCACCTTAGTATCATTTTTTAAGTATTTTTTGTCCTGTGTTGAATGAGGTCACTACCAATTCTGTAGCATAATTATTTTGAAAGATAAACGGGTTTTATATTAAGAAAAACAGCTTATCGAACAGCTGATTATATTTCGCCTTCTTGAATTCTTTCAGACCATGATCAGTCTAGACGTGGCCGTACTGGTGTAAGGTTCCTCCTCAGGTTGAGGCTGTAAGTTTTATATATGTAACTTTTTCCCCTGAAGAGGCACCGACAAAGGTGTGAAACATGTAGGGACGTAATAAAGTTGGTGAAATTGTAATTTTTTGACCTTCCGCCTAGCACGAAAATACGAAGATTAAAAAAAGGGCCAGTTGAATAATAATTATTAAGAAAAACAGCAAATATTCAATTTAAAAAAGCCATATTTTAATAAATTGGTAGAGAGCTGTATAATTCTAATTGTATTTTCAGTTCTGAGTCGAATAAATTACCAAACAATATGATACTGTGAACTGTTGTTGACGTAAACCTGTTTATTAAAATTTGTTCACTCCTTTGAAAAACAGCAATTTTCAATTCAAAACGGAAAAAAGACATCTTTTACATAATATTTATCGGCAGCTTAAAGTGCATTTAGGACATTCGTGTTTTGAGAGGGAAATATTGATTGTACAGTAAAACAAACTAACAAATATAGATGTGTTTATTGTTTCTGCATTATCATTTTACCATTGAGAAATTAGCGGAAGAATTAACATTTTCACAATCTAGACCAAATGGTTTACATATTTGAAATATTATTTTTTAAATATGTAAACCTTCAAACTTTCGATAACATTTTACTGATTTAAAATAGATCAATTTTGGCGGTTTCGTGAAGGAAGATACAGGAACCTGCAAGTTTGTTGTTTCAAATTACTCGGGAATTCTCAATGTATATTTTACTCAATATTTTATTTTCCATTAAAACCCATGAATGATTTTTGTTACTTAAGAAATTATCTTGGCGTTTTTATTAGTTTTTTGCATAAACTTAATTAAGGTATTAATTAAGGTAGGGAAAAAAATGTTACAAAATCCAAACGGCATGCTTTGCATACAGTCCAGCCTTCGTAACTTTGTTTGGGCTGGATAGGAGGTGAACATATCAAAAGTCCTCGCCCGTAGCCTTTGTGCCGGGGAGGATGGAGGGTTTAGATGGTCTCATTTTTCGGGGTTTCACTTATATCTTTGAAACCCTGCGTCCTAGCGACATGACTATTCTATAACAAATGAAAGCTGATTAAATTTACTACAACTTCGATTCAATAAATGTTTTCGAGATATCTTTAGTTTTCGAAATATCCGCTCTTGAAAGTCTGTCATTTTGGGGAAAAACACTTTTGCCGCATATATTTTCCCCGTTTTGACCGGATAACTCTTCAACGATGAACCCAAAAAATAAATAACGGCCACAGGGTTGTAGAGTATTGTATTCCCTTCAATAATATATATTACTTTGCTATTTTATGTATTTTCCTTCAAACGTAAAAATAATTTCAGTGTTCATCGTGAAATCTGAAATTTAGCGACTAATAGTCCAGGAAACTAAGAGTTATAGATGGAAATGTTTGGAACACAATTTTTAACTTCATAAAATTGTTTCGGCTAGTTAGGAGGTCAACATATCAAAAGTCCTCGCCCGTAGCCTTTGTGCCGGGGGGAGGAGGGGTTTAGAAGGTCCCATTTTCCGGGTTTTCACTTATATCTCGGAAACCCTTCGTCCTAGCGACATGACTATTCTATAACAAATGAAAGCTGATTAAATATGCTACAAGTTCTATTCAATATAGTTTTTCGAGATATCTTTGGTTTTCGAAATATGCGCTCTTGAATGTCTGTCATTTTGGGAAAAAACGCACTCTTTTCTATTCTCGACCGGATATCTCTTCAACGATAAACCCAAAAAATAAATGTCGGTTATCAGTGGTGGTAAATAAATTATTAATAAATTTAAGAATAAATATATATATATTTATATATCAGTATAATACGGTCAGCTGTCAAGCCTCGTGTTCCGCCCCACCACTGAAGAAGACACAGCTATTTTGAAAACACGAGCATGAAGAAATGCTGAAGAAACCACTGACAGGCTAGCTCGGAACTCCAACAGTAAGAAGATGATTGGTGCGGTCAGTAAAAACCCCGCGTGCGAGTTGGTACTGCTGCTAGGGTGTGTGCTAATCTTCCTGTCAGTACTGAGGTTTTCTCAGCATCCGTTCGATAAAACTCCTATAATTATTAGCCAGGGATACAGTTAGTACTGTTAGCTGCTATATCCGCATTTTACTCCTGATTTTTTGCCGTTGTTGTGCGTTTTTTTTTTCTGCGTGTCAAATCATTTCCAGGACTGCGGTACGTTATAAAATATATCATTTAGTCTCCACTAGAATAACTATACACACTGAAGTAACTGCCTTCATTTTTAATAGTCACAGGAAACTTCCATTTGATTTTCTGAATTTTTGAAATGACTGTTTTTAGTATTTCATTCTTTCTGAAAATGTTAATCTTCTACATTAACCTGTATTGGAACAGTGTTGGGCATTATTCGAATAAATTATTATTCGAATGATCATTCAAATAAATTTTTAGTGAATGATGAATAATTCACTGAATTATCTTATTCACACAGTACATCATGAATTATTCACAGAATTATTCATTATTCGTTATTCATCATTCATTATTCATCATTCGTTATTATTTATTTCTAGTTGGTCTACTGATTAATCCTACTCAAACACACATATATATACGTATTTATGGCTGCCAACATTATAATAAATCTATCGTTATTCACTAAAACATGTTTATTCTGAATGATCATTCGAATAATTTGTGAATAAAACATAAGAATAACGAATAATGAATAAAAGTAATTATTCTTCATTCATGAATGAAATAATACATTTATTCATTAATCATTATTCATCATTCTGAATGATTTTTGCCCAACACTGTATTGGAAACGCATAATCGACATGCGATCAAATTGTCTTATGTTTTCAATTTTTGCGTGATAGTTGTTTAGAATTTAAATATTCTTGCAAATAGTTTATTTCCTCAATATGTTTTGATTCGAGTTTGTTGCCGACATCTTGGAAATTAATAAGGTACAATTATTGAGAATTAGGATTTACGAAGGACAATCAATTATTGACTAAGTTGTTTATAATTGTTGGCTCCGGCTGACGATTAAATCCACGCTTCGTGTCATCAACACCAGTCCAAAGCTAGAATTTAGGCTCACCTGTTTCGATTAACAAACAGAAGCGAAAATATCTCTGCAGATTGAAAAAATAAACAGAAATGAAAATAACTTGATAATTCTGTTTTGGGTTATTATTTCGAAAATCGCTATAGTTTTCGTGTTCCGCACTAGTATTATCAGATGATATAAAACAACGAGATAAATTCGCAAATTAACACAATTACTCTGAAAACTTAATCTGAAATTTAAATTCTTTCCAAACGAGGCTATCTAAATCTTTTTTTTTTTTTACGGCGTTGCGACAATTTGGATTTCAATGCCGAGCTGCCTACAGGTTGCCAACCTTTTATAATGTAATTTCGCAGGAGAATGTTACGGGAAATTTACTTGTAAACGTTTTTTGGATTCTAACTATTCAACTTAGACTAGGTCAAAAACGTCTGTTTAGAAATCCACACAGTTCGACAGATTTTGATCAAACACACATGTAGATCTTGATTCGGGAAGTGTCATAGGCTAGGTTAAAATCCTCTATGACTCACAGTTCGGAGATCATGAGTTTAAACAATGAACCCAAATAGTTACATATTTGCGTTATTAGATTTTAATATTAATTATTTGGTTTCTAATTTATTTTTGCTTTTATAGATGCAGAAAGTATGGCATGACGAAACAGCTAGTATATATATATATATATATATATATATATATATATATATATATATATATATGTACTATTGTGTGTTTTAAATCTATATCTAGCAATGTTATTATTGTCACGTATTGTAATGTTGCTACATATTACGAGCCCCGTGCAGATAAATCCAAGGACATCCAGGTCCCGGGTGCACATCCAGATCTCGGGTGCACATCCGGTCGGAACTTACAGCTCTAATCCATCACCTTCTAAGAAATTACCAATGTCCTATCAGACACAAGCTCCCTATAAATCAGATATAATGTTCCTCAGACCGTGTTGTTGAATCTCTCGAGAGTAAATTGGAGGGGTGGGGGGTTGTGTTTGGCTATATATAGTAGTAATAAGAGTGTTGGGTTGGGATGCTAATATCCCTGTCAGTTCTTGGGACGTGCAGGTTCCGTTAATAACGGTCGTATCGTATCAAAGTCTGGTCCTCTTTATTAGGTCAGATCGGATTGTACGGTTCGTCTAACCCAACGTCTCGTTATGTCATAATTCATAAAGCCATTAAGCGGAGAAGGAAAACTCCCGATGAAAGTGGTCCTCTTTCCTCTTTCATTCTCTATATTTTAATTCAGGTTCTAAGGGAGTGACATTTCTTTACTTGAACCCCTAAATTTATTTGTGTTTTTAACTTCCTTCGACGTCTAGGACATTACTGTCGGGCGATCTCTAGGTCCCTGCCTTTCTTAAGCATTCTTATCCAAGTAAAATGAAATGAAATTTTTTATTCTTATTCCGGGACACATGTCCCATAGGAATAATTTTCAGTGTAATGAATAGTGAAAAATTTAATGGATAAAATGTATATATCAGGGATTGGGTAAATCTTGGAGGGATAGAAGGTGGTGGGAGAGTCGGGATTTAAAGGTTTCTAGGTTGGTAGAATGGCGGACAAACAGAGTGTAATAAGGAATTCCATAGCGAGGTGGCACGGGTGACGAATGATTTTTCTAATGATGCAGTTCGGTGGGAAGGAATATAAAGATCCGAAGGGTGAGATCGGGTGTTACAGGAGTGAACAGAGGATTAAGGAGTTGAAAAATATGGAATTTAAGGAGTAGGGGATTTTTTATACGGGGGAGATGGGCGTTCTGAATCGATATTTTAAACACGATATATCGATTTTTTTAATCGACCTTCCTGCAGTTTCCAGGCCTGCACAGTCCCGGCCTCATTGGACTGTACAGTTTATACAGGGTGTCCCAGTATATGTGTCCACCCCCTTTTCCTCCTAGAGTTGTTGGAATTTCGAAATGAAACTTGGTAGGTCTTAGTTATGTTGCATGAGGTTACTTTTGAAGGTTTAGTTGACTTTGTAACATTCTCCAGTTTTTCTCCAGCGCATCTACCTCTTGAATTTCCAATAGCGGCAGGCATTTTTTATGACAAATTCTGATAGAAAATTTAATTTTAAGACTAATTTATTCCGAGACATATTTTGATCCGACGCACCGTTTGCGCGTAAAACGCAAAAAACTGAAAAATATCGCCCTTTTGTAGACAAATTCCTATTTATCACTGAAACCAAGCCTTGTACGTAAAAACACCTCAATGTAAACGTTGTAGCCTATTAATTTTCCTTTCAGATGATACCAAGATCAAAGTTAACATAACTAAGACCTACCAAGTTTCATTTCGAAATTCCAACAACTCTAGGAGGAAAAGGGGGTGGACAAATATACTGGGACACCCTGTATATTGTTTTTTTTTTTTATTCTACTTCAATGGACTGTGCAGTTAAACCCTGGCCTCCAGGCTGTATCATACAATGTAAGGAATATCTCAATATTTGGACTGCATACTTTAACATGGACTAAAGGAAGGCGAACTCTCTTTTATGACTTCAAATACAGAGTTTACTTTATGACTGCAAACTTGTTACTCAAGAAAGATAAACGTATCTGATATACCTAACTAAACACCTAGGGCTTGTTGCGACAAAAGAAACATTATTTTATAAATGGTAATTTATATGGGAAAATGGGATGCTGGAGGTATCTGATTCTTAGCCATACGGCACACTATTCCCTTTTAAGGTACACATTATTAAATTAATTCAAGGCTTGGTGAGCCTAAGGACGGTCTAGGACCCCAATCCAACCCACGAACGAAGATACTGGAAGATATAATCTTTTGTGCGGTCTAGCGTTGAACTCAGGTCCTCAAGAATATTAGTCGGGTGCTCTACAATTGAACTAACCTCGACCGTATATTTAAAATGCAATCATAACAAAACAATTATGTACATATCGCACTAGTATTTCTAAAATGACACAACTCGAAATAAAACTCAACTTAAAATGTGTCACTCTTGCCTATGTAGATGGAATAGGATTAAGACAGGAAGAGTGACACAAGTTCCCTCTGGTGTAGAAGCTCTGAAGCTAGGTACATACACTCTTGCCTATGTAGATGGAATAGGATTAAGACAGGAAGAGTGACACAAGTTCCCTCTGGTGTAGAAGCTCTGAAGCTAGCTACATACACTCTTGCCTATGTAGATGGAATAGGATTAAGACAGGAAGAGTGACACAAGTTCCCTCTGGTGTAGAAGCTCTGAAGCTAGGTACATACACTCTTGCCTATGTAGATGGAATAGGATTAAGACAGGAAGGGTGACACAAGTTCCCTCTGGTGTAGAAGCTCTGAAGCTAGGTACATACACTCTTGCCTATGTAGATGGAATAGGATTAAGACAGGAAGGGTGACACAAGTTCCCTCTGGTGTAGAAGCTCTGAAGCCAGGTACATACACTCTTGCCTATGTAGATGGAATAGGATTAAGACAGGAAGGGTGACACAAGTTCCCTCTGGTGTAGAAGCTCTGAAGCTAGGTACATACAGTTTTGATGGTTGATAAAGAGATATTTACCAATGTCTTTCATAGTCAGAACTATGTAGATGGAATAGGATTAAGACAGGAAGAGTGACACAAGTTCCCTCTGGTGTAGAAGCTCTGAAGCTAGGTACATACACTCTTGCCTATGTAGATGGAATAGGATTAAGACAGGAAGGGTGACACAAGTTCCCTCTGGTGTAGAAGCTCTGAAGCTAGGTACATACAGTGATGGTTCATAAAGAGATATTTACCATGTCTTTCGTAGTCAGAACTATGTCGGTCTGAATACTAGTTCCCTCTGGTTTACAAGCTCTGTAGCTAGGTACATACAGTTCTGATGGTTCATAAAGAGATATTTACCATGTCTTTCGTAGTCAGAACTATGTCGGTCTGAATACTAGTTCCCTCTGGTTTACAAGCTCTGTAGCTAGGTACATACAGTTCTGATGGTTGATAAAGAGATATTTACCATGTCTTTCGTAGTCAGAACTATGTCGGTCTGAATACTAGTTCCCTCTGGTGTAGAAGCTCTGAAGCTAGGTACATACAGTTCTGATGGTTGATAAAGAGATATTTACCATGTCTTTCGTAGTCAGAACTATGTCGGTCTGAATACTAGTTCCCTCTGGTGTAGAAGCTCTGAAGCTAGGTACATACAGTTCTGATGGTTCATAAAGAGATATTTACCATGTCTTTCGTAGTCAGAACTATGTCGGTCTGAATAAAACCATTATTGAGTTGTGTCACTTTAGAAATACTAGTGGGATATGTCATGTACGGCACATGTCGAAAACACAATAAGCTCACTTCCTTAAGAGTTACTTCGGGAAGGAAATATATATATATATATATATATATATTAATGCAACCTTAAAAACTTTAGCCTTTAAAACTGGAATGTGCGAATAAATCCACACGAGTTTTATTGAAGTGCCAATGACTTTAGCATTGCAGAATCACTATTTCACTCAGTAATAGCTGTTTTTACAGTTGAATCACTATTTCACTCAGTAATAGCTGTTTTTACAGTTGTATCACTATTTCACTCAGTAATAGCTGTTTTTACAGTTGAATCACTATTTCACTCAGTAATAGCTGTTTTTACAGTTGTATCACTATTTCACTCAGTAATAGCTGTTTTTACAGTTGAATCACTATTTCACTCAGTAATAGCTGTTTTTACAGTTGTATCACTATTTCACTCAGTAATAGCTGTTTTTACAGTTGTATCACTATTTCACTCAGTAATAGCTGTTTTTACAGTTGTATCACTATTTCACTCAGTAATAGCTGTTTTTACAGTTGAATCACTATTTCACTCAGTAATAGCTGTTTTTACAGTTGTATCACTATTTCACTCAGTAATAGCTGTTTTTACAGTTGAATCACGATTTCACTCAGTAATAGCTGTTTTTACAGTTGAATCACTATTTCACTCAGTAATAGCTGTTTTTACAGTTGTATCACTATTTCACTCAGTAATAGCTGTTTTTACAGTTGTATCACTATTTCACTCAGTAATAGCTGTTTTTACAGTTGAATCACTATTTCACTCAGTAATAGCTGTTTTTACAGTTGAATCACTATTTCACTCAGTAATAGCTGTTTTTATAGTTGTATCACTATTTCACTCAGTAATAGCTGTTTTTATAGTTGTATCACTATTTCACTCAGTAATAGCTCTTTTTACAGTTGAACCACTATTTCACTCAGTAATAGCTGTTTTTACAGTTGAACCACTATTTCACTCAGTAATAGCTGTTTTTACAGTTGAACCACTATTTCACTCAGTAATAGCTGTTTTTACAGTTGAATCACTATTTCACTCAGTAATAGCTGTTTTTACAGTTGAATCACTATTTCACTCAGTAATAGCTGTTTTTATAGTTGTATCACTATTTCACTCAGTAATAGCTGTTTTTATAGTTGTATCACTATTTCACTCAGTAATAGCTGTTTTTACAGTTGAACCACTATTTCACTCAGTAATAGCTGTTTTTACAGTTGAACCACTATTTCACTCAGTAATAGCTGTTTTTACAGTTGAACCACTATTTCACTCAGTAATAGCTGTTTTTACAGTTGAATCACTATTTCACTCAGTAATAGCTGTTTTTACAGTTGAACCACTATTTCACTCAGTAATAGCTGTTTTTACAGTTGAATCACTATTTCACTCAGTAATAGCTGTTTTTACAGTTGAACCACTATTTCACTCAGTAATAGCTGTTTTTACAGTTGAATCACTATTTCACTCAGTAATAGCTGTTTTTACAGTTGAACCACTATTTCACTCAGTAATAGCTGTTTTTACAGTTGAACCACTATTTCACTCAGTAATAGCTGTTTTTACAGTTGAATCACTATTTCACTCAGTAATAGCTGTTTTTACAGTTGAATCACTATTTCACTCAGTAATAGCTGTTTTTACAGTTGTATCACTATTTCACTCAGTAATAGCTGTTTTTACAGTTGTATCACTATTTCACTCAGTAATAGCTGTTTTTACAGTTGAATCACTATTTCACTCAGTAATAGCTGTTTTTACAGTTGTATCACTATTTCACTGAGTAATAGCTGTTTTTACAGTTGAACCACTATTTCACTCAGTAATAGCTGTTTTTACAGTTGAATCACTATTTCACTCAGTAATAGCTGTTTTTACAGTTGAATCACTATTTCACTCAGTAATAGCTGTTTTTACAGTTGAATCACTATTTCACTCAGTAATAGCTGTTTTTACAGTTGAATCACTATTTCACTCAGTAATAGCTGTTTTTACAGTTGTATCACTATTTCACTCAGTAATAGCTGTTTTTACAGTTGAATCACTATTTCACTCAGTAATAGCTGTTTTTACAGTTGTATCACTATTTCACTCAGTAATAGCTGTTTTTACAGTTGAATCACTATTTCACTCAGTAATAGCTGTTTTTACAGTTGAATCACTATTTCACTCAGTAATAGCTGTTTTTACAGTTGTATCACTATTTCACTCAGTAATAGCTGTTTTTACAGTTGAATCACTATTTCACTCAGTAATAGCTGTTTTTACAGTTGTATCACTATTTCACTCAGTAATAGCTGTTTTTACAGTTGAATCACTATTTCACTCAGTAATAGCTGTTTTTACAGTTGTATCACTATTTCACTCAGTAATAGCTGTTTTTATAGTTGAATCACTATTTCACTCAGTAATAGCTGTTTTTACAGTTGAATCACTATTTCACTCAGTAATAGCTGTTTTTACAGTTGTATCACTATTTCACTCAGTAATAGCTGTTTTTACAGTTGAATCACTATTTCACTCAGTAATAGCTGTTTTTATAGTTGAATCACTATTTCACTCAGTAATAGCTGTTTTTACAGTTGAATCACTATTTCACTCAGTAATAGCTGTTTTTACAGTTGTATCACTATTTCACTCAGTAATAGCTGTTTTTACAGTTGTATCACTATTTCACTCAGTAATAGCTGTTTTTACAGTTGTATCACTATTTCACTCAGTAATAGCTGTTTTTACAGTTGTATCACTATTTCACTCAGTAATAGCTGTTTTTACAGTTGTATCACTATTTCACTCAGTAATAGCTGTTTTTATAGTTGAACCACTATTTCACTCAGTAATAGCTGTTTTTATAGTTGTATCACTATTTCACTCAGTAATAGCTGTTTTTATAGTTGTATCACTATTTCACTCAGTAATAGCTCTTTTTACAGTTGAATCACTATTTCACTCAGTAATAGCTGTTTTTACAGTTGAATCACTATTTCACTCAGTAATAGCTGTTTTTACAGTTGTATCACTATTTCACTCAGTAATAGCTGTTTTTATAGTTGTATCACTATTTCACTCAGTAATAGCTCTTTTTACAGTTGTATCACTATTTCACTCAGTAATAGCTGTTTTTACAGTTGTATCACTATTTCACTCAGTAATAGCTGTTTTTACAGTTGTATCACTATTTCACTCAGTAATAGCTGTTTTTATAGTTGAATCACTATTTCACTCAGTAATAGCTGTTTTTATAGTTGAATCACTATTTCACTCAGTAATAGCTGTTTTTACAGTTGAATCACTATTTCACTCAGTAATAGCTGTTTTTACAGTTGTATCACTATTTCACTCAGTAATAGCTGTTTTTATAGTTGAATCACTATTTCACTGAGTAATAGCTGTTTTTATAGTTGTATCACTATTTCACTGAGTAATAGCTGTTTTTATAGTTGAATCACTATTTCACTCAGTAATAGCTGTTTTTACAGTTGTATCACTATTTCACTCAGTAATAGCTGTTTTTACAGTTGTATCACTATTTCACTCAGTAATAGCTGTTTTTACAGTTGTATCACTATTTCACTCAGTAATAGCTGTTTTTACAGTTGTATCACGATTTCACTCAGTAATAGCTGTTTTTACAGTTGAATCACTATTTCACTGAGTAATAGCTGTTTTTACAGTTGAATCACTATTTCACTCAGTAATAGCTGTTTTTACAGTTGTATCACTATTTCACTCAGTAATAGCTGTTTTTACAGTTGTATCACTATTTCACTCAGTAATAGCTGTTTTTACAGTTGAATCACTATTTCACTCAGTAATAGCTGTTTTTACAGTTGTATCACTATTTCACTCAGTAATAGCTGTTTTTACAGTTGTATCACTATTTCACTCAGTAATAGCTGTTTTTATAGTTGTATCACTATTTCACTCAGTAATAGCTGTTTTTACAGTTGTATCACTATTTCACTCAGTAATAGCTGTTTTTACAGTTGAATCACTATTTCACTCAGTAATAGCTGTTTTTATAGTTGTATCACTATTTCACTCAGTAATAGCTGTTTTTACAGTTGTATCACTATTTCACTGAGTAATAGCTGTTTTTACAGTTGTATCACTATTTCACTCAGTAATAGCTGTTTTTATAGTTGAACCACTATTTCACTCAGTAATAGCTGTTTTTATAGTTGAACCACTATTTCACTCAGTAATAGCTGTTTTTACAGTTGTATCACTATTTCACTCAGTAATAGCTGTTTTTACAGTTGAATCACTATTTCACTCAGTAATAGCTGTTTTTATAGTTGAACCACTATTTCACTCAGTAATAGCTGTTTTTATAGTTGAATCACTATTTCACTCAGTAATAGCTGTTTTTACAGTTGAATCACTATTTCACTCAGTAATAGCTGTTTTTACAGTTGAATCACTATTTCACTCAGTAATAGCTGTTTTTACAGTTGAATCACTATTTCACTCAGTAATAGCTGTTTTTATAGTTGAATCACTATTTCACTCAGTAATAGCTGTTTTTATAGTTGAATCACTATTTCACTCAGTAATAGCTGTTTTTACAGTTGAATCACTATTTCACTGAGTAATAGCTGTTTTTACAGTTGAATCACTATTTCACTCAGTAATAGCTGTTTTTACAGTTGAATCACTATTTCACTCAGTAATAGCTGTTTTTATAGTTGTATCACTATTTCACTGAGTAATAGCTGTTTTTACAGTTGTATCACTATTTCACTCAGTAATAGCTGTTTTTACAGTTGTATCACTATTTCACTCAGTAATAGCTGTTTTTACAGTTGTATCACTATTTCACTCAGTAATAGCTGTTTTTATAGTTGAATCACTATTTCACTCAGTAATAGCTGTTTTTATAGTTGAATCACTATTTCACTCAGTAATAGCTGTTTTTACAGTTGAATCACTATTTCACTCAGTAATAGCTGTTTTTACAGTTGAATCACTATTTCACTCAGTAATAGCTGTTTTTATAGTTGTATCACTATTTCACTGAGTAATAGCTGTTTTTACAGTTGTATCACTATTTCACTCAGTAATAGCTGTTTTTACAGTTGTATCACGATTTCACTCAGTAATAGCTGTTTTTACAGTTGAATCACTATTTCACTGAGTAATAGCTGTTTTTACAGTTGAATCACTATTTCACTCAGTAATAGCTGTTTTTACAGTTGTATCACTATTTCACTCAGTAATAGCTGTTTTTACAGTTGTATCACTATTTCACTCAGTAATAGCTGTTTTTACAGTTGAATCACTATTTCACTCAGTAATAGCTGTTTTTACAGTTGTATCACTATTTCACTCAGTAATAGCTGTTTTTACAGTTGTATCACTATTTCACTCAGTAATAGCTGTTTTTATAGTTGTATCACTATTTCACTCAGTAATAGCTGTTTTTACAGTTGTATCACGATTTCACTCAGTAATAGCTGTTTTTACAGTTGAATCACTATTTCACTCAGTAATAGCTGTTTTTATAGTTGTATCACTATTTCACTGAGTAATAGCTGTTTTTACAGTTGAATCACTATTTCACTCAGTAATAGCTGTTTTTATAGTTGTATCACTATTTCACTCAGTAATAGCTGTTTTTATAGTTGTATCACTATTTCACTCAGTAATAGCTGTTTTTACAGTTGTATCACTATTTCACTCAGTAATAGCTGTTTTTACAGTTGTATCACTATTTCACTGAGTAATAGCTGTTTTTACAGTTGAATCACTATTTCACTCAGTAATAGCTGTTTTTATAGTTGTATCACTATTTCACTCAGTAATAGCTGTTTTTATAGTTGTATCACTATTTCACTGAGTAATAGCTGTTTTTACAGTTGAATCACTATTTCACTCAGTAATAGCTGTTTTTACAGTTGTATCACTATTTCACTCAGTAATAGCTGTTTTTACAGTTGTATCACTATTTCACTGAGTAATAGCTGTTTTTACAGTTGAATCACTATTTCACTCAGTAATAGCTGTTTTTACAGTTGAATCACTATTTCACTCAGTAATAGCTGTTTTTATAGTTGTATCACTATTTCACTCAGTAATAGCTGTTTTTACAGTTGTATCACTATTTCACTCAGTAATAGCTGTTTTTACAGTTGAATCACTATTTCACTCAGTAATAGCTGTTTTTACAGTTGAATCACTATTTCACTCAGTAATAGCTGTTTTTATAGTTGTATCACTATTTCACTGAGTAATAGCTGTTTTTACAGTTGTATCACGATTTTTTGTTGATTTGTCGTTAGTTATAAAATGTCGACACCCAAACCTCTCACTTTTCCCGATATAATTGCTTCTGAATGCATCTTGACTTTACGCAACACCATGAGACATCACCTTGTCATGATGATAGCGTTGTTATCTTACGGTAGAACGGTGATTCTCCGTACGCATCCAAGCAACAGGTTATCAGAATGCGAGATTAGTACGTTCAGACTTGAACTGACATGAGCTGAATGTAATTTCGGGGTTTTTTCTTCTTGGAATTAAGGAGATGTTAGACTTTCGATTGCTACAACACCTGAATACAATGAAACTCGAATGCATACGATGAGGACATACACCTGCCGAAATTCTATTGTTGTCTGATAGGACCTTCGGAATGGGTTGTTGGTGTTGTTTCATAATGAGCTATAATGATACGTACAATCTAGACATTGTCTTAATCTATCTCGTGTGTGCTCTTTGTCAAATATCCGCACTTCGGCAGTTTGTTTTTTATGAGAGTTTTTAGTGCGGTTCCTCTCTCAGTCCGTAGGGAGGAAACCCGCTTATGACGTTGATCTCATGACAATCTGGAAGTGCCGACTAGAATATTTGATGTTTCAGAGCCACATCATGGAAATAACGGTGGTTCAAATTTGGTCTAATTTTTATGAAATTTGGTACAAAAATATTTCGTCTAATCTAAGTGAATTTCGTTAAGAAGCAGAATCCGTCAACCGGAAGGTGGTTTTTGTAGTTTTCACACACACTTACATTTTCGAATTGGCATGTTTGCAGGTACTTGTTTTATAGGTTATCCCACGTAAGACAACGAGAAAAACCATTTCCAATCCGATATATTTAACCTTTTCAAGAAAAAAAAGCATAAAAATAGGCTTTCAACTGATTTTCGATTTAAGTTCTTAGAATCATTGGATTCAATTGAAATATTTTCTACGAAATTGAAATATATCTAAACTAAGATATAAATTTGGTTGCGGTTGGAGATGATGAAGTATTAGGCATAATAAAATATTTGACTGTCGTGAAAAGTTTTCGGATCTTGGTATATTTTCTAAAATATCTCGGTCTATTAGGAAATCATGGTAAGTGGAACGTGGCCTATTGGAAGCCTAGTCAATTTAATAAAGAGGGTTTAACCGTTGTCGGCTTATCTCGTCACTAGGTTCCGATAAGCAGATCCCTCCCAAGATAGATTCGAGTCGTATGGTTTAACCGTTGTCGGCTTATCTCGTCACTAGGTTCCGATAAGCAGATCCCTCCCAAGATAGATTCGAGTCGTATGGTTTAACCGTTGTCGGCTTATCTCGTCACTAGGTTCCGATAAGCAGATCCCTCCCAAGATAGATTCGAGTCGTATGGTTTAACCGTTGTCGGCTTATCTCGTCACTAGGTTCCGATAAGCAGATCCCTCCCAAGATAGATTCGAGTCGTATGGTTTAACCGTTGTCGGCTTATCTCGTCACTAGGTTCCGATAAGCAGATCCCTCCCAAGATAGATTCGAGTCGTATGGTTTAACCGTTGTCGGCTTATCTCGTCACTAGGTTCCGATAAGCAGATCCCTCCCAAGATAGATTCGAGTCGTATGGTTTAACCGTTGTCGGCTTATCTCGTCACTAGGTTGCGATAAGCAGATCCCTCCCACGATAGATTCGAGTGGTATGGTTTAACCGTTGTCGGCTTATCTCGTCACTAGGTTGCGATAAGCAGATCCCTCCCACGATAGATTCGAGTGGTATGGTTTAACCGTTGTCGGCTTATCTCGTCACTAGGTTCCGATAAGCAGATCCCTCCCACGATAGATTCGAGTCGTATGGTTTAACCGTTGTCGGCTTATCTCGTCACTAGGTTCCGATAAGCAGATCCCTCCCACGATAGATTCGAGTCGTATGGTTTAACCGTTGTCGGCTTATCTCGTCACTAGGTTCCGATAAGCAGATCCCTCCCACGATAGATTCGAGTGGTATGGTTTAACCGTTGTCGGCTTATCTCGTCACTAGGTTCCGATAAGCAGATCCCTCCCACGATAGATTCGAGTGGTATGGTTTAACCGTTGTCGGCTTATCTCGTCACTAGGTTCCGATAAGCAGATCCCTCCCACGATAGATTCGAGTCGTATGGTTTAACCGTTGTCGGCTTATCTCGTCACTAGGTTCCGATAAGCAGATCCCTCCCACGATAGATTCGAGTCGTATGGTTTAACCGTTGTCGGCTTATCTCGTCACTAGGTTCCGATAAGCAGATCCCTCCCACGATAGATTCGAGTGGTATGGTTTAACCGTTGTCGGCTTATCTCGTCACTAGGTTCCGATAAGCAGATCCCTCCCACGATAGATTCGAGTGGTATGGTTTAACCGTTGTCGGCTTATCTCGTCACTAGGTTCCGATAAGCAGATCCCTCCCACGATAGATTCGAGTCGTATGGTTTAACCGTTGTCGGCTTATCTCGTCACTAGGTTCCGATAAGCAGATCCCTCCCACGATAGATTCGAGTCGTATGGTTTAACCGTTGTCGGCTTATCTCGTCACTAGGTTGCGATAAGCAGATCCCTCCCACGATAGATTTCTTTAAATTTTAACGTCCATGATTATTAACTAAGAATTTCAGGACGGGTTATCTATAGGTCGCCACTCTTTTCTAGCCATGATACGGCTGATGCCTTTTCTTTTTTCTAAAGAAAAGCCACCACCCCATAGTAGGAATCGAACCCACGACCTTTGGAACGGAGTGTTTCCCCCATAGAGTTCGAGGAATCTCGCTAATAGTCATGAAACCTCTATGGACTCATTGTATAAGTTCCTGCTGTAGGTTTTTGCCCACCGACGTCCATTAGCAAGAGAAGTAGAATGGAGAGTGTAAATAAGAAGATGCCTAAGAAAGGTGAATGAGGGACTCCATCTAGATACTTTATATCGATGTCAGGGTGTTTGATTAATCGAGTTGAATCTCGTTAGGACCTCGATATTGCTGGTAGGACGATTAGCTCGATAGAACCACGAGTCTGTGCGTCGGGATCTTTGACCTACCGCGATTGATGGCTTGTCGGAGAATTCGGCTTCCTTTGAGATGCTATTTCTTGTCTCATCTTTATTCAACACATTCTAAATAGTCCGGCTGCATTTGAGCAACAAAGATAAACTCCGTGCGTTTACAGTTCAGTCAGTGGTTGACAAATTACAGTTTAGTGGAGGAGCAGACAGCCATATTTGGCTGTAATAGCCGGTTTTAAAACGGTCAAGCCCATTTGCAGATATTTTCATTGGGTTATCAAAAACCAGTCCGCGTTGGAAAAATGAACTACCAAGGTTACTGACGGAAGGAAATAAATGATTAATATCTACACACACACATGTATATATATATATATATATATATATATATATATATATATATATATATATATATATGTATATATAAATGTGTATAAAAATATAAGAATATATATATATATATATATATATGTATATATATATATATATATATATATAAATGTGTGTATATATGGACCCAAGTTGTTGACGATCCGAGTTCAAGAAATGTTATCTTTTAGTGTCCTCGGTCCAGTGTTGGAGTCGGGGTCCCAGGCCACCCTTGGGCCCACCTAGCCATTATTGGGTGGCTAATAGGTAAATCAGGCTGTCAGGCGGCCATATAACTCTAATATATCCACACCCAGGGTCCTCTTGGCCTGTTACTGGAATGATTTTATATATATATATATATATATATATATATATATATATATATGTTGCGTGCATATAAGGCATCAAAATTGTTATAGAGTATCTCCGTGGTCTAAGTAGCTACCGCCTTCTTGTCTCATGGGAGATGGTGGGTTCGAGATCCACCTGCTACAGGGATTTTTCTCATTTCAGGGCTCGATGTGAAAATGCCCTGAACTATGAATGTTGGCGCTGTTTGATTAGAAGTCTTTGCGACGTAAAAAAATTGTGTATCAACTTTGCAACCTTAATACATTAATTAACACAAAATTACCTTTTACGGACACTTTTGCATACTACTGTCTATATATAAATTTTCACCCCCGCTATGTTCGTGGTCTTTGGGATCTGAAAAGGGAAATTTCTACTGGGCACTCCCGGATTGCATCATGAGGATAAGCAGGATTCCTCCCTATTGAGGGAGGAAGGAACCGCGTTAAAAAAAAAAAAAAAAAACTAAGACCAGAGAGGTTGAATTTCCTTAAAAAAGAAAAAAAAATTGAGGGAGGATATACATAAAAAAAAAGAAAAAGAAATAGATTTTTCAATATTCTAGAGGGCTGGAAATGATTTCTTCTCCGAAAGCTTCAAAGTTGCCAAACGCACTGAAGAATTTCAATAAGACGTTTAAAACACCATTCTCAAGCAGTGAACACCCTTCAGGGGTAAACACACATACTGATATTTACTAGTAAACACTCGCACCTCCTCCAATACAGGATGGTGACACGCACACCGTGTCGTGTACCGCGGTCACACGGACTCTATGCCGTGTGGGATGTTTACACGCACCGTGTAGCTTGTAGAGACGCATAGAGCATTCTGGAGGCGTACGATGGCTGGCACCTTGGACTACGTGACTTCCTCAGTCGGCGAAAGGACAAAAACATTTTTTGGAAGTTCAACGGTATTCAACATCCATTACTGATGCCTCTTGGAAAGGAGAAAAAGAAGAACAAAACTCCTGAAAACACATAGAACTCAAGAGAATATAGACTAGAAATGAAACTCCTGAAAACACATAGAACTCAAGAGAGTATAGACTAGAAATGAAACTGTTTACAAAATTTATTTATTTATGTCCCGGGTGTCTTTTACGACAATCACGCACAGATATCATCCATAAAAAACACCCGACTCGCAGAAACTGCGCCATCTTAGCCTGTTTCCGTACATGCTCCTACTGCCAAGTGAAAAGTGAGGTAAACAGAGACCAACACCCGTTCAAAAGAATAGAACATTTTTTCAGAACCTTTTCTGTACACGATTTCTGTTTTCGAACTACATACTTTACTAAGATCCAAAAACTTTTCAGGTCTATTACTAAATTTTTTTTCTGAAACTCCCTTACCTCCAAATGCGATTAAAACTAAAAAAAATTCAGATTAGATGAATGACCAAAGTATGGAAGATTTGGAAACTCCCCCCTAGGCATTTTTTATTGCTGAAGAAGGCTGCCAAAGTGCAGCCGAAACGTCCAAGATTTCTGCCTGAAGGTCTGAGGTTCTTTTCTCCTAGCCGAATCCCAACCATCCTTTGACTTCGTGTCACTACAACGGCTAGCTATATCCATCTACATTACAAACTGAAAATTAGTTGGAAAACGTTTGTAGAAACGTTTCTCGTAAACTGTATCGCCTTAAAAATGTTTTCATTCATTTGCAGAATCCATAAAACGAGCGCCTGCAAGCAGATTAACTCGAAAACATAAGCGTTACAACTTTTTCACTCCAAAAACTATGTTCCAAAGGACAGATTTTGCTAGTTAAGGAACTCAACATCTCAAATTAGATGAACAATTTTTTGTCCAAATTTCATAAAAATTAGACCATTTTTGGGCTTGTGAGAGAGCGCACACACACAAATATATATATGTGTGTGTATGTATGTATATATACTCGTGTATTGATTTAAATAGGACATGATCCTAGAACAGATCTATCCTGTCAACTTGTTGATTGATTAAAAACATATTTAATGGCTCACCAATTAAGGAGTTTAGTTTCGTCTTCTGATCGGCAGAACATGGACAATTACCTGTAAAAAAAAACAACTATTTCAATATAATAATAATTGAATAATAGCATTTCAATACATAAATACCTACACGCACACATACAAACATACAAATTTGACCTGCCGTTTTTTTCGTGATCTATGTGTTCTCAAAGTATGGGGGGAAGGATGTACCGCTGTAAAAAGTCCGTTACTCAGAAAAAAAAATTTAAGCCACATTCCTGAATAATCTAACTAATAAATAAATATAAAAGTTTACCTTAAATCTTTTAAATTTTTTTATAAGCATCTCATGAGCAGCTTCGGGGTTTTTATAATTTTTGCAAAATACTTTGAAAACAGTTGGGAAAGCATAGTTAGAGGGTTGGTAACCCAAAAATGTCATCAAATTGACTTTGGTCAAATTGAAAGTAGGGTTCATTAACCTGCAGAATCCGTAAACTGGAACATGGCTTTTACGGCGAAATTAGTGGTTACGTTTTCGAGTAAATATGCTTGCGGGTACACTTTTTATAGGTTTTGAACGTAGAAAAACCAATAATAATAATAATAATAATTTTTAAAAAAATCCGGAGCCTCTGCTCAAATTCAGGAAGATAAATATGCTTCAGGTCCACCCGACAATCCTATGTAATGTAGTGTACAACATACAGACTTTTTATCGTTCTTAGGCACCGGGCATGCGCGAATCCCACTCGTCACTTTTTTCTAACGCTTTTTTGTAACTTTTTCCAGTTTATTCATCGCTAAAGCATATTTATGTTAAAACAAATAAGTCCGACTCGCAGGAACTGCATCATCTTAGCGCGGTTCCGTTCTTAATCCCAATGTCATTTGGAAAGGTTGAACACAGCACCTGCTGCTAAAAGATCTCTCTGTATAATGGTGTCGAAATCTTACATTTCTTCAATATTGATTTTAATTATTTTTTTTTAGAAAAAATTAGCTGTATATATTCAATGCTTCCCGACTGACACTTGGAATAACATTATTATGGAAACGCGCTTCATGTTATACACGCATAAAAAGTAAGAATACGATGCCTTTAGCTGATTTATAATATATAATTATATATATGGTACTCTACAACGTGAAGCTTATAGTACATACCTACACACATACATATATATATATATATATATATATATATATATATATATATATATATATATATATATATATATATATATATATTACTTAATGCGTTTCGTTCTTTTAGGCTTAGGGTCGGAAAAAGTAGTACTTCCTTGTATTACACCACTTTATTTTTCATGTCCTACATGTTCGTGCTTAATTCATTCGCACCTCATCAGGAGCACTTCTTGCTAAGAAGTCCTCTCGTCTCCTCATGTACCTTCTACGGAGGCAGGGGTAATACTGTATTACCCCTGCCTCCGTAGAAGGTACATGAGGAGACGAGAGGACTTCTTATATATATATATATATATATATATATATATATATATATATATATATATATATGTACTATAAGCTTCACGTTGTAGAGTACCATTGAACCATTCTCCATGAATGGCGTAGCTATGGACGATACGGCGATGATATAATGCTAGCTCCACTCTCCTTGTCCTTCAGCCGGGTTGAGTTATGCTTTGTGGAATATGTTTCTAGACAAACTAGAATTGTGTACTTGATCCTGTAGTCCGTCCGCTAGTATTTTAAGGAGAATGTCCTTCGCTACGCCCATGCTTGTCCTGGGAATATCGAATAGGTCTCACTCGTTCAGATTTACGGTTCTGGAGTTGTTCCTGTTTGTAATTCACGCATCTAGAGTAATAATTTTCGTCCGAGGGAATTATTCTTGTGGCCATATGTTGTCTATTGTATTTTATTGTTGGCACATATATATTTATTGTTTTCTTCTTGTATGTTGGTGTTTAAGGATCTTGTAATTAGTCGAAATATTCTTCGCATTATGAAAACTTACATAAAGCACGGTCTCTGAAGATGCTCTGTTTAGTCAGTCAGTAAGATTTTTTTTTCAGAAGTTATACAATAAAGGTGATTCGCCCAATACAATTAGTACATTATACCTGTAAATCCAGTTATACAATTAATTATATATATATATATATATATATATATATATATATATATATATATATGTATATGTATATATATATATATATATATATATATATACAATATTGTAAATACATTTAATTGAATAGTTCGAATTTAGGAAAAATATGAAATATTTAGAATACGTAAAAGTTAATTACACTGTGTTTCCCTGCTTGCCCTTTTACGAGAGCTCTGAGCCCTTAAGTTCTTTTGTGAAGCCCATCAATTCTCAAAGGAGTCGAAGATTCGTCGCAAAATTTAGGTTTTTAAGGGCAAACTGGAGTATGAGTTTCTTGTTGCTTTTTACTCAAACATGCAGACGAAATGTGTTGAATTCAAGATAATCGCATTGTTAGAAGACTTGCACTCTGGTTACTTTCTTCTTTTATTACCATGCTATGGAGATTTTTATTAAGATAGTAGTGTCTAGTGCTGAGACCTGTTGGCACCTCTGCTTCAGTCACGCTGGATGCGTTTTGTTAGCGATTTATTGCACTGACGCAAACGGCCAAACACGACAAGCGAAGAAAAAAAAATAGCATCAAAGACCAAGATTTGAGCACACTAAGCAAATGAAGTCCACCGCCAGATGTTGAAATTATCTGAAGATACAGAGACCTCATTAAGGTTGGTAGGTGGAGAACAACGAAATTGCGGACAATGAGCATGATTTGATCTACTTATTGGGATGTTGTACCTAGAAGAACAATGACAAGGGTTTACATCAAATCAAAGGACGTTCTGCACCACAAATAGCAGACAATGATCAAGATTTGATCTACATATTGGGATGTTGTACCTGGAAGAACAATGACAAGGGTTTACATCAAATCAAAGGACGTTTTGCACCACAAATAGCAGACAATGATCAAGATTTGATCTACATATTGGGATGTTGTACCTGGAAGAACAATGACAAGGGTTTACATCAAATCAAAGGACGTTTTGCACCACAAATAGCAGACAATGATCAAGATTTGATCTACATATTGGGATGTTGTACCTGGAAGAACAATGACAAGGGTTTACATCAAATCAAAGGACGTTTTGTACCACGAATTGCAGACAATGATCAAGATTTGATCTACATATTGGGATGTTGTACCTAGAAGAACAATGACAAGGGTTTACATCAAATCAAAGGACGTTTTGCACCACAAATAGCAGACAATGATCAAGATTTGATCTACATATTGGGATGTTGTACCTGGAAGAACAATGACAAGGGTTTACATAAAATCAAAGGACGTTTTGCACCACGAATTGCAGGCAATGATCAAGATTTGATCTACATATTGGGATGTTGTACCTAGAAGAACAATGACAAGGGTTTACATCAAATCAAAGGACGTTTTGCACCACAAATAGCAGACAATGATCAAGATTTGATCTACATATTGGGATGTTGTACCTGGAAGAACAATGACAAGGGTTTACATCAAATCAAAGGACGTTTTGTACCACGAATTGCAGACAATGATCAAGATTTGATCTACATATTGGGATGTTGTACCTAGAAGAACAATGACAAGGGTTTACATCAAATCAAAGGACGTTTTGCACCACGAATTGCAGACAATGATCAAGATTTGATCTACATATTGGGATGTTGTACCTGGAAGAACAATGACAAGGGTTTACATCAAATCAAAGGACGTTTTGCACCACGAATTGCAGACAATGATCAAGATTTGATCTACATATTGGGATGTTGTACCTGGAAGAACAATGACAAGGGTTTACATCAAATCAAAGGACGTTTTGCACCACAAATAGCAGACAATGATCAAGATTTGATCTACTTATTGGGATGTTGTACCTGGAAGAACAATGACAACGGTTTACATCAAATCAAAGGACGTTTTGCACCACAAATAGCAGACAATGATCAAGATTTGATCTACATATTGGGATGTTGTACCTAGAAGAACAATGACAAGGGTTTACATCAAATCAAAGGACGTTTTGCACCACGAATTGCAGACAATGATCAAGATTTGATCTACATATTGGGATGTTGTACCTGGAAGAACAATGACAAGGGTTTACATCAAATCAAAGGACGTTTTGCACCACGAATTGCAGACAATGATCAAGATTTGATCTACTTATTGGGATGTTGTACCTGGAAGAACAATGACAAGGGTTTACATCAAATCAAAGGACGTTTTGCACCACAAATAGCAGACAATGATCAAGATTTGATCTACATATTGGGATGTTGTACCTAGAAGAACAATGACAAGGGTTTACATCAAATCAAAGGACGTTTTGCACCACGAATTGCAGGCAATGATCAAGATTTGATCTACATATTGGGATGTTGTACCTGGAACAACAATGACAAGGGTTTACATCAAATCAAAGGACGTTTTGCACCACAAATTTTATATTATATTATTTGAATAAGCGGGAGGTCATGTATATATAAAACTCGTCAACTTCACTTCATATGCTTTATTTTATGGTCTATATGTTTCGCGTCTCTTGACGCCTCTTCAGGAGCAACTTAATTACATATGTATATATTTAGCCTTAGCTACGGAAGACCTTCCTCAGGTAGGGCCACGTCCATACTAATACAATGACGTTAATATGGCTGTTATCCATCAGCTGATTCAGAAGCTGAAGAGGCTTCAAGAGAAACGAAACATGTAGAACGGAAAATAAAGCATATGAAGTGAAATTGACGAGTTTTATATCTGCATGACCTTCCGCCTATTCAAATAATATATTGAAAGAAGAACGGTAACAATTTTATAAAAATTTACATTATTATTTCCACATATATTTTATTTTTGATCTTAACCTCAGCCAATTTATTAATGAGCTAATTACAATTCCTCATTTGACGTTTCGGCCTCAGGGCCATCCTCATTAACTAGAAGAAAAACAAATTACATGTATTGAATTACATTAAAAATTACCCCCTTTATTCATACAATGTAAAATTTCTTAAACATCTCCTTAACTTATATTACCTTATTTCATAAATCCCCATATATTCACCCTATTTCCACAAGGGCTTGTCATCACTTTCAATCTATAACTTTAAATCTATAGGCTTGTCTATCTTCTATAACTAAAACTTTTCTACATTTTTAAACATTTGAGTTACCCCAAAACATGTGGCAACAACTTTCCACCATTTTCTATTAACACTTTCATAACATTCCATAACATGGGATTAGAGATAGAATGTTATGAAAGTGTAAACAGAAAATGGTGGAGAGTTGTTGCCACATGGTTTGGGGTAACTCAAATGTTAAAAAATGTAAAAAAGTTTTAGTTATAGAAGATAGACAAGCCCATAGATTTAAAGTTATAGATTGAATGTGATGACAAGCCCTTGTGGAAATAGGGTGAATATATGGGGATTGATGAAAAAAGGTAATCTAAGTTAAGGAGATGTTTAAGAAATTTTACATTGTATGAATAAAGGGGGTAATTCTAAATTTTTAATGTAATTCAATACATGTAATTTGTTTTTCTTCTAGTTTAATGAGGATGGCCCTGAGGCCGAAACGTTTAAATGAGGAATTGTAATTAGCTCATTAATAAAATTGGCTCAGGTTAAGATCAAGAATAAAGTATATATGGAAATAATTTATACCTCAGAAAATCCTTGTGGATAATCCCTAACATGTCAATTAAGAACCTAGTTTATACCTCAGAAAATCCTTGTGGATAATCCCTAACATGTCAATTAAGAACCTAGTTTATACCGCCGAAAATCCTTGTGGATAATCCCTAACATGTCAATTAAGAACCTAGTTTATACCTCAGAAAATCCTAGTGGAAAATCCCTAACATGTCAATTAAGAACCTAGTTTATACCGCAGAAAATCCTTGTGGATAATCCCTAACATGTCAATTAAGAACCTAGTTTATACCGCAGAAAATCCTAGTGGATAATCCCTAACATGTCAATTAAGAACCTAGTTTATACCTCAGAAAATCCTTGTGGATAATCCCTAACATGTCAATTAAGAACCTAGTTTATACCTCAGAAAATCCTAGTGGAAAATCCCTAACATGTCAATTAAGAACCTAGTTTATACCGCAGAAAATCCTTGTGGATAATCCCTAACATGTCAATTAAGAACCTAGTTTATACCGCAGAAAATCCTAGTGGATAATCCCTAACATGTCAATTAAGAACCTAGTTTATACCGCAGAAAATCCTTGTGGATAATCCCTAACATGTCAATTAAGAACCTAGTTTATACCGCAGAAAATCCTAGTGGATAATCCCTAACATGTCAATTAAGAACCTAGTTTATACCGCAGAAAATCCTTGTGGATAATCCCTAACATGTCAATTAAGAACCTAGTTTATACCGCAGAAAATCCTTGTGGAAAATCCCTAACATGTCAATTAAGAACCTAGTTTATACCTCAGAAAATCCAAGTGGAAATTCCCTAACATGTCAATTAAGAACCTAGTTTATACCGCAGAAAATCCTAGTGGATAATCCCTAACATGTCAATTAAGAACCTAGTTTATACCGCAGAAAATCCTTGTGGATAATCCCTAACATGTCAATTAAGAACCTAGTTTATACCGCAGAAAATCCTAGTGGATAATCCCTAACATGTCAATTAAGAACCTAGTTTATACCGCAGAAAATCCTTGTGGATAATCCCTAACATGTCAATTAAGAACCTAGTTTATACCGCAGAAAATCCTTGTGGATAATCCCTAACATGTCAATTAAGAACCTAGTTTATACCGCAGAAAATCCTTGTGGAAAATCCCTAACATGTCAATTAAGAACCTAGTTTATACCGCAGAAAATCCTAGTGGATAATCCCTAACATGTCAATTAAGAACCTAGTTTATACCTCAGAAAATCCTAGTGGAAAATCCCTAACATGTCAATTAAGAACCTAGTTTATACCTCAGAAAATCCTTGTGGATAATCCCTAACATGTCAATTAAGAACCTAGTTTATACCTCAGAAAATCCTAGTGGAAAATCCCTAACATGTCAATTAAGAACCTAGTTTATACCGCAGAAAATCCTTGTGGATAATCCCTAACATGTCAATTAAGAACCTAGTTTATACCGCAGAAAATCCTTGTGGATAATCCCTAACATGTCAATTAAGAACCTAGTTTATACCGCAGAAAATCCTTGTGGAAAATCCCTAACATGTCAATTAAGAACCTAGTTTATACCGCAGAAAATCCTAGTGGATAATCCCTAACATGTCAATTAAGAACCTAGTTTATACCTCAGAAAATCCTAGTGGAAAATCCCTAACATGTCAATTAAGAACCTAGTTTATACCTCAGAAAAACCTTGTGGATAATCCCTAACATGTCAATTAAGAA
Source organism: Gonocerus acuteangulatus (assembly GCA_946811695.1). Lineage (NCBI taxonomy): Eukaryota > Metazoa > Arthropoda > Insecta > Hemiptera > Coreidae > Gonocerus > Gonocerus acuteangulatus. The sequence continues at coordinate 3,265,969 of OX328126.1, forward strand.
CCTAGTTTATACCTCAGAAAATCCTTGTGGATAATCCCTAACATGTCAATTAAGAACCTAGTTTATACCGCAGAAAATCCTAGTGGATAATCCCTAACATGTCAATTAAGAACCTAGTTTATACCGCAGAAAATCCTAGTGGATAATCCCTAACATGTCAATTAAGAACCTAGTTTATACCGCAGAAAATCCTTGTGGATAATCCCTAACATGTCAATTAAGAACCTAGTTTATACCGCAGAAAATCCTTGTGGATAATCCCTAACATGTCAATTAAGAACCTAGTTTATACCGCAGAAAATCCTAGTGGATAATCCCTAACATGTCAATTAAGAACCTAGTTTATACCGCAGAAAATCCTAGTGGATAATCCCTAACATGTCAATTAAGAACCTAGTTTATACCGCAGAAAATCCTTGTGGATAATCCCTAACATGTCAATTAAGAACCTAGTTTGTACCGCAGAAAATCCTTGTGGAAAATCCCTAACATGTCAATTAAGAACCTAGTTTATACCTCAGAAAATCCTAGTGGATAATCCCTAACATGTCAATTAAGAACCTAGTTTATACCTCAGAAAATCCTAGTGGAAAATCCCTAACATGTCTATTAAGAACCTAGTTTATACCTCAGAAAATCCTAGTGGAAATTCCCTAACATGTCAATTAAGAACCTAGTTTATACCGCAGAAAATCCTTGTGGAAAATCCCTAACATGTCAATTAAGAACCTAGTTTATACCGCAGAAAATCCTAGTGGATAATCCCTAACATGTCAATTAAGAACCTAGTTTATACCGCAGAAAATCCTTGTGGATAATCCCTAACATGTCAATTAAGAACCTAGTTTATACCGCAGAAAATCCTAGTGGAAAATCCCTAACATGTCAATTAAGAACCTAGTTTATACCGCAGAAAATCCTTGTGGATAATCCCTAACATGTCAATTAAGAACCTAGTTTGTACCGCAGAAAATCCTTGTGGAAAATCCCTAACATGTCAATTAAGAACCTAGTTTATACCTCAGAAAATCCTAGTGGATAATCCCTAACATGTCAAATAAGAACCTAGTTTATACCTCAGAAAATCCTAGTGGAAAATCCCTAACATGTCTATTAAGAACCTAGTTTATACCTCAGAAAATCCTAGTGGAAATTCCCTAACATGTCAATTAAGAACCTAGTTTATACCGCAGAAAATCCTAGTGGAAAATCCCTAACATGTCAATTAAGAACCTAGTTTATACCGCAGAAAATCCTAGTGGATAATCCCTAACATGTCAATTAAGAACCTAGTTTATACCGCAGAAAATCCTTGTGGATAATCCCTAACATGTCAATTAAGAACCTAGTTTGTACCGCAGAAAATCCTTGTGGAAAATCCCTAACATGTCAATTAAGAACCTAGTTTATACCTCAGAAAATCCTAGTGGATAATCCCTAACATGTCAATTAAGAACCTAGTTTATACCTCAGAAAATCCTAGTGGAAAATCCCTAACATGTCTATTAAGAACCTAGTTTATACCTCAGAAAATCCTAGTGGAAATTCCCTAACATGTCAATTAAGAACCTAGTTTATACCGCAGAAAATCCTTGTGGAAAATCCCTAACATGTCAATTAAGAACCTAGTTTATACCGCAGAAAATCCTAGTGGATAATCCCTAACATGTCAATTAAGAACCTAGTTTATACCGCAGAAAATCCTTGTGGATAATCCCTAACATGTCAATTAAGAACCTAGTTTATACCGCAGAAAATCCTAGTGGAAAATCCCTAACATGTCAATTAAGAACCTAGTTTATACCGCAGAAAATCCTTGTGGATAATCCCTAACATGTCAATTAAGAACCTAGTTTGTACCGCAGAAAATCCTTGTGGAAAATCCCTAACATGTCAATTAAGAACCTAGTTTATACCTCAGAAAATCCTAGTGGATAATCCCTAACATGTCAAATAAGAACCTAGTTTATACCTCAGAAAATCCTAGTGGAAAATCCCTAACATGTCTATTAAGAACCTAGTTTATACCTCAGAAAATCCTAGTGGAAATTCCCTAACATGTCAATTAAGAACCTAGTTTATACCGCAGAAAATCCTAGTGGAAAATCCCTAACATGTCAATTAAGAACCTAGTTTATACCGCAGAAAATCCTAGTGGATAATCCCTAACATGTCAATTAAGAACCTAGTTTATACCGCAGAAAATCCTTGTGGATAATCCCTAACATGTCAATTAAGAACCTAGTTTATACCGCAGAAAATCCTAGTGGATAATCCCTAACATGTCAATTAAGAACCTAGTTTATACCGCAGAAAATCCTTGTGGATAATCCCTAACATGTCAATTAAGAACCTAGTTTATACCGCAGAAAATCCTAGTGGAAAATCCCTAACATGTCAATTAAGAACCTAGTTTATACCGCAGAAAATCCTAGTGGAAAATCCCTAACATGTCAATTAAGAACCTAGTTTATACCGCAGAAAATCCTAGTGGATAATCCCTAACATGTCAATTAAGAACCTAGTTTATACCGCAGAAAATCCTAGTGGATAATCCCCAACATGTCAATTAAGAACCTAGTTTATACCGCAGAAAATCCTTGTGGATAATCCCTAACATGTCAATTAAGAACCTAGTTTATACCGCAGAAAATCCTAGTGGAAAATCCCTAACATGTCAATTAAGAACCTAGTTTATACCGCAGAAAATCCTAGTGGAAAATCCCTAACATGTCAATTAAGAACCTAGTTTATACCGCAGAAAATCCTAGTGGAAAATCCCTAACATGTCAATTAAGAACCTAGTTTATACCGCAGAAAATCCTTGTGGATAATCCCCAACATGTCAATTAAGAACCTAGTTTATACCTCAGAAAATCCTTGTGGATAATCCCTAACATGTCAATTAAGAACCTAGTTTATACCGCAGAAAATCCTAGTGGAAAATCCCTAACATGTCAATTAAGAACCTAGTTTATACCGCAGAAAATCCTAGTGGAAAATCCCTAACATGTCAATTAAGAACCTAGTTTATACCTGAGAAAATCCTTGTGGATAATCCCTAACATGTCAATTAAGAACCTAGTTTATACCGCAGAAAATCCTTGTGGATAATCCCTAACATGTCAATTAAGAACCTAGTTTGTACCGCAGAAAATCCTTGTGGAAAATCCCTAACATGTCAATTAAGAACCTAGTTTATACCTCAGAAAATCCTAGTGGATAATCCCTAACATGTCAAATAAGAACCTAGTTTATACCTCAGAAAATCCTAGTGGAAAATCCCTAACATGTCTATTAAGAACCTAGTTTATACCTCAGAAAATCCTAGTGGATAATCCCTAACATGTCAATTAAGAACCTAGTTTGTACCGCAGAAAATCCTTGTGGATAATCCCTAACATGTCAATTAAGAACCTAGTTTATACCGCAGAAAATCCTTGTGGATAATCCCTAACATGTCAATTAAGAACCTAGTTTGTACCGCAGAAAATCCTTGTGGAAAATCCCTAACATGTCAATTAAGAACCTAGTTTATACCTCAGAAAATCCTAGTGGATAATCCCTAACATGTCAAATAAGAACCTAGTTTATACCTCAGAAAATCCTAGTGGAAAATCCCTAACATGTCTATTAAGAACCTAGTTTATACCTCAGAAAATCCTAGTGGATAATCCCTAACATGTCAATTACATTATTACTGCTAAGCCAATTTCGGTATTAAAGTTCCAACATGAGTACCCGAATCAGAGGTTGTTGGCCTGTAGAAGAGATTTCTTGAGACTCTAGCCATGGTTTGAGTACACCGAAGCTTAAAGATTGTAGGGAACAACCCAAGTCCAGTGAGAGGTCTGACAACAAAGAATATACAGTACCATCAACAACCTTACGTCATCAAGAGCTTAGAGCAGCAAAGTGACGATTCTAACCGTCAAAACCCCGAAACCCTCCGTTTGCCCGAAAGCTGTGCACGATCTGGACGTGCCGGTGAGATACCGTAATCCTCCGCTTTAGGTGTCCGGCCCGGGGCGACGTCAGGCCGTCTAGTCGGTATCTCTACAAGCACTTCCTCCGCTATTTCATGCCCCGTTATTGATAAGATTACAGCCTCTTAGCGGGAGAAAAGGTTTGAAATATCCTACATTATTCTTGTAGGTATTGTACCCTTCTAGCCTCTTACTCCTGGCCTGGAATTATAGCGGGGTCATCCGTGGTAAAGACCCAAGAGGAAGGTCCTACGTGACGGAGAGGGTTTACGTAAATGGACCTTTGGTACAATACAAGAATGAAGAAAGTGCTTATTCGTACAATGAGTTCCCAAATTATCATTATTTTCTGGAACATTAAAGAATCAATGTATTTTTGATTTTTTTCTCTCAATCGATTGAATAACCTTGCTCACTGTTATAATATATTCGACAAACTATAAAACATACATAAACAGTTCTTTTTTTAATATATATATATATATATATATATATATATATATACACATATATAATGTATATTGCTCTTGAGAAAAGTACATAAATTGTTTGTATAATTGAATGTATATATAATATTTTATGATTGATTGATTGGTGAATATATGGATGGTTCAGAGGGCAACTAGACCAAGTCCGTTTTTGGCATTTTATGTTGTAATGTGATTGAAGAGTATTACTAAAATGTCTCTTTCCAGTGCTACAGGAGACTAAGTCCTAACTTCATTATCTTACCACTTGTAGCAGTTCTTGCTAGACGTGTGGAAGTCATTCTTATTTGTTTTCAGAGCACAAGTAAGCCGTGTCCAAGTTATAACTATATCATGAACTAGGCTATACTTAAAACATTGCCATTGTTTAAGTTCTTAGTCCTTTATGACTTATACTGGTCAATAGGATTTATACAAAGTCTCTGCAATTAAAACGTATAATAATCATCTTCTGAATACTCTATAACATGGACTTGGTCTAGTTCTGCTCTGAACCCTTTATTAGTGTATCATATCATTAGAGTAATTATAATTATATGTAATAACTGAATTAGGGGAATCGCCTTTCTTCTCGATGCTCATAACTAAATAACTAATTAGAAAATAATTATGCTAAGGAATAGCTAAGGGTCCGCAGGAAATTATGCTAAGGAATAGCTAAGGGTCCGAAGGAAATTATGCTAAGGAATAGCTAAGGGTCCGCAGGAAATTATGCTAAGGAATAGCTAAGGGTCCGAAGGAAATTATGCTAAGGAATAGCTAAGGGTCCGAAGGAAATTATGCTAAGGAATAGCTAAGGGTCCGCAGGAAATTATGCTAAGGAATAGCTAAGGGTCCGAAGGAAATTATGCTAAGGAATAGCTAAGGGTCCGAAGGAAATTATGCTAAGGAATAGCTAAGGGTCCGAAGGAAATTATGCTAAGGAATAGCTAAGGGTCCGAAGGAAATTATGCTAAGGAATAGCTAAGGGTCCGCAGGAAATTATGCTAAGGAATAGCTAAGGGTCCGAAGGAAATTATGCTAAGGAATAGCTAAGGGTCCGAAGGAAATTATGCTAAGGAATAGCTAAGGGTCCGAAGGAAATTATGCTAAGGAATAGCTAAGGGTCCGAAGGAAATTATGCTAAGGAATAGCTAAGGGTCCGAAGGAAATTATGCTAAGGAATAGCTAAGGGTCCGCAGGAAATTATGCTAAGGAATAGCTAAGGGTCCAAAGGAAATTATGCTAAGGAATAGCTAAGGGTCCGCAGGAAATTATGCTAAGGAATAGCTAAGGGTCCGAAGGAAATTATGCTAAGGAATAGCTAAGGGTCCGAAGGAAATTATGCTAAGGAATAGCTAAGGGTCCGAAGGAAATTATGCTAAGGAATAGCTAAGGGTCCGAAGGAAATTATGCTAAGGAATAGCTAAGGGTCCGAAGGAAATTATGCTAAGGAATAGCTAAGGGTCCGCAGGAAATTATGCTAAGGAATAGCTAAGGGTCCGAAGGAAATTATGCTACGGAATAGCTAAGGGTCCGAAGGAAATTATGCTAAGGAATAGCTAAGGGTCCGAAGGAAATTATGCTAAGGAATAGCTAAGGGTCCGAAGGAAATTATGCTAAGGAATAGCTAAGGGTCCGAAGGAAATTATGCTAAGGAATAGCTAAGGGTCCGAAGGAAATTATGCTAAGGAATAGCTAAGGGTCCGCAGGAAATTATGCTAAGGAATAGCTAAGGGTCCGAAGGAAATTATGCTAAGGAATAGCTAAGGGTCCGAAGGAAATTATGCTAAGGAATAGCTAAGGGTCCGAAGGAAATTATGCTAAGGAATAGCTAAGGGTCCGAAGGAAATTATGCTAAGGAATAGCTAAGGGTCCGCAGGAAATTATGCTAAGGAATAGCTAAGGGTCCGAAGGAAATTATGCTAAGGAATAGCTAAGGGTCCGCAGGAAATTATGCTAAGGAATAGCTAAGGGTCCGCAGGAAATTAAATAAAATAAATTACGATTTTGATATTAAATTAACTAGCAAAAGGAACGTACTTTTTAAAAACAATTAAGAAATGAGAATGATCTAGGAAGCCATATCTTCTCTCAGGATCAATTTGAAATCTAGGAAGTAAGACTAGTTCCCAGGTGACAAAGCAAGGCCGTATTAAACGAAACACAACAAGTAAAAAACAAATATAATAATTTATCCGGAGTTAATAAATGGTGTCGGATTAAGCCAGGATTGGAGGATGGTGACTCAGTCTGGAGGCGGTAGGCGAATTTTCGCCGTTCAAACCGGTTTCCTCTCGCCGGGTCTCAAGTCTAAACGGCGTGGGCGGGGAGCAGACGGTAGCTTGACAAATTTATTTTAATATTCGCCAGCAGTTCTCGAAGGCAAGAATCGGCAAAGTCACCCGATATTGGGGACGCACGACAAGCATCCATCGTCGGAAGATTTAGAACTAACAAGTCTGTGCTAAGTCCAGGCAACAAATGCTCAAAAACAGCTAGATGGAAAAGCTAAGAAAAGGAACTTACTCAAAATACAAATCAACTGAAAATGTGACACTCTTACTTTTGTAGGGGGAATAGCATTAAGACACAAGTTCCCTCTGGTGTAGAAGCTCTGAAGCTAGTTACATACACTCTTGTCTATATAAGAGCATAGCATTAAGACAGGAAGAGTGACACAAGTTCCCTCTGGTGTAGAAGCTCTGAAGCTAGGTACATACAGTTTTGATGGTTCATAAAGAGATATTTACCAATGTCTTTCATAGTCAGAACTATGTAGATGGAATAGGATTAAGACAGGAAGAGTGACACAAGTTCCCTCTGGTTTAGAAGCTCTGAAGCTAGGTACATACAGTTTTGATGGTCGATAAAGAGATATTTACCATGTCTTTCATAGTCAGAACTATGTAGATGGAATAGGATTAAGACAGGAAGAGTGACACAAGTTCCCTCTGGTTTAGAAGCTCTGAAGCTAGGTACATACAGTTTTGATGGTTCATAAAGAGATATTTACCAATGCCTTTCATAGTCATAACCTTTGGGTGCATCCTTGAAGAGTTATTCGGTCAAAAAAGACAACAAATTTGCGGCAAAAGTGTTTAATCCCAAAATTACTGACTTTCAATATTCGATTTTGGATATTTTGAAAACTACAGATATCTCAAAAAGTTAATGGAGAAGACCTTGTCGCAAATTAACTCAGCTTTTATTTGTTATAGAATGGTCATGTCGCTAGGATGTAGGGTTTCCGAGATATGAGTGAAAACCCGAAAAATGGGACCCTCCGGGCGGGGGCTTTTGATATATTGACCTTCTAACTAGCACAAACAAAGCTCTGAAGTCAAAAATTGTGTTCAAACTCTTTCGATCTATAATCTTCGTTGTCTGGACTAGCTGAAAGAAAGCGGAGTTCCCAAATGTAGAAAAATGAAACCTGTTAAAATCTATATATTAGTTCCTTAAAGTGGTTTCTACGCATTTTTGGGAATATCTTTTTTTTTTATACATTTTTCATTACTAATAATTTGAGCCCGGAAGTTAGGCAAAATGCCTTTTTTATCTGAATGGATATATTGAAAAATCTCTTTTTCTTGCATTTAGGACGTGTAGCGACAATTTTTATTTTGCCTTTTTTGCCTATTTTGGCTTCCGTTGCCTATTTTTGCCTTTCTTCCTTGTTATGCAATTTTTTTCTGAGATTTAAACATTTCAAGAAGCACATATTGAATTTTCGTTCATCGAAGACAAATTAAATGAAAAATTGCCGTCACAAATATCTATTCGAAAGCTTATTTTCCCAAACCATGGATTTAACCTCTGAAAATAACAGAACCTTCCATAGTAGAAGGAATGCACAAGCCTAATGAATAGGAGGAAAGAGAGAGGATGAGAGAAGTACCTCTCCTTCCTCACACCCCTTTTGCTGTGACAATGGTGTAATTACCTGCTATTCCGGATTTAGAAATGATAAGATAATGCAGAGGAAGTTTTGCCATGATGAAAAACATTTTTTCTGAGAAGGTCTATAACAGTTGATACTTTGAGAAAGCATCTTGTTGTTGCTTGTAACAAGGGAAGTAATTCCCTTGAGAGTAAGTTCAATAATTCTGTGATAAATCTATTTATATATATAAAAATCAGGTGTCTGACTGTTTGACCGTTTGTTCCTAACACAAATCCACACATTTTGACCAAACTTGGAATACTGGTAGGTCTTGATCCGGGAAGTCTCGTAGGCCATGTTAAAATCGTCCCATAGAGCCATAGGCTATGTTAAAATCGTTTATGTCTCACAGTTCGGAGGTCAAGGGTTCGAAACAATGAACGGGGTTTCTAATTTATTTTTGATTTTATTTCTATTTCACCCAAAAATAAATGCCTAACTTCCGGGCTCTACTAATAAGTTATTTTAGTCGGGTGACCGACCATGTGGTGTCGGTATTATAAAAAAAATGTGGCAACCTGTAGATAGAACGCCGCGGCGTTTATAGCCCAATAGTTGATACGCCGTTGACACACACAAAAATGAGAAAGATATTGTGAAAAATAAGCTACATAGGGCCTATAGTAGAGGGGAAATACATCAGAAAAAAATTAAGTTTGAGTAACAAAAATAAATGGCCCGACACGCTTGAACTGTGTCATCTAAAGTTGAGTAGAAATAGCTAGTGTTTTCCCTTAATGATTCTAAACATAAGAAACAATTTTATATAAATATATATATATATATATATATATATATATATATATATATATATATATATATCACAGAACAGGAGTTTCATCATTCGGAAAAGAATGCTTCCTTATCAAGCTTTGTTCTCACAATTCGTTGTAACGGCTTCTTGTCCGTTCTCCGGGTAGATAATTGGAGTCCATAATTCAGTGGGATTGTTCTTAGAGGATCGAACAGAAACCCGTTAGGATGTGGAACAACTCCACTAAACTGGAACAGAGATATGCGGGTGTAGAATGGAACATATCCGAAGCAACGAGATCGCGGATTCTTATGAAGAAAACCTTGTCTCCTTCACTACTTCTCCAAATGCAGAGTTTATTCTCCACTATAGTTTTATTATACGATGTAATATATATATATATATATATATATATATATATATATATATATATATATATAAATATACATATATATATATATATATATATATATATATATATATATATATATGTACATTTACATTTGGAGTTAAGGATGTATTCGATAAAACTTTTTTTTGGTGGAAGGTCAAATAATAAAAACTTAAATACACAGTTACACGAATTAAAGAACATGCGGAAAGTAGTGATAAAGGAGAGAATACACAGTTACACGAATTAAAGAGCATGCGGAAAGTAGTGATAAAGGAGAGAATACACAGTTACACGAATTAAAGAACATGCGGAAAGTAGTGATAAAGGAGAGAATACACAGTTTCACGAATTAAAGAGCATGCGGAAAGTAGTGATAAAGGAGAGAATACACAGTTTCACGAATTAAAGAGCATGCGGAAAGTAGTGATAAAGGAGAGAATACACAGTTACACGAATTAAAGAGCATGCGGAAAGTAGTGATAAAGGAGAGAATACACAGTTACACGAATTAAAGAGCATGCGGAAAGTAGTGATAAAGGAGGGAATACACAGTTACACGAATTAAAGAGCATGCGGAAAGTAGTGATAAAGGAGAGAATACACAGTTACACGAATTAAAGAGCATGCGGAAAGTAGTGATAAAGGAGAGAATACACAGTTACACGAATTAAAGAGCACGCGGAAAGTAGTGATAAAGGACAGAATACACAGTTACACGAATTAAAGAGCACGCGGAAAATAGTGATAAAGGAGAGAATACACAGTTGCACGAATTAAAGAGCATGCGGAAAGTAGTGATAAAGGAGAGAATACACAGCTACACGAATTAAAGAGCATGCGGAAAGTAATGATAAAAGGGAAAATAAAACATGGTTGGCTTATCATGCTATAAAATATACAGATAGTTTTGATTTTGAGAACATTAGCACATTCGGTAAAGAAAGAATGATTAAGGAAAACATCCGTATTAAACAAAATACAAAGAAAATGGTATATAAAAAGACTGATATACAACATCTCAACACTATTTTTATTAACTTTTTTTACATAAAATAAAAAATATGTTTTAATTAGAGGGTCGGAAGAGGGCTTTAATTTTTAAGAATATATTTCTTCTGGACTATATTCCGCCATATTGGATTCTTTCATTCCATGATCAGTCTTGACGTGGCCCTACTAGTGGAAGGGTCAGTCCATGATCAGTCTTGACGTGGCCCTACTAGTGGAAGGGTCAGTCCATGATCAGTCTTGACGTGGCCCTACTAGTGGAAGGGTCAGTCCATGATCAGTCCTGACGTGGCCCTACTAGTGGAAGGGTCAGTCCATGATCAGTCCTGACGTGGCCCTACTAGTGGAAGGGTCAGTCCTTGATCAGTCTTGACGTGGCCCTACTAGTGGAAGGGTCAGTCCATGATCAGTCTTGACGTGGCCCTACTAGTGGAAGGGTCAGTCCATGATCAGTCTTGACGTGGCCCTACTAGTGGAAGGGTCAGTCCATGATCAGTCCTGACGTGGCCCTACTAGTGGAAGGGTCAGTCCATGATCAGTCCTGACGTGGCCCTACTAGTGGAAGGGTCAGTCCTTGATCAGTCTTGACGTGGCCCTACTAGTGGAAGGGTCAGTCCATGATCAGTCTTGACGTGGCCCTACTAGTGGAAGGGTCAGTCCATGATCAGTCTTGACGTGGCCCTACTAGTGGAAGGGTCAGTCCATGATCAGTCCTGACGTGGCCCTACTAGTGGAAGGGTCAGTCCATGATCAGTCTTGACGTGGCCCTACTAGTGGAAGGGTCAGTCCATGATCAGTCTTGACGTGGCCCTACTAGTGGAAGGGTCAGTCCATGATCAGTCCTGACGTGGCCCTACTAGTGGAAGGGTCAGTCCATGATCAGTCCTGACGTGGCCCTACTAGTGGAAGGGTCAGTCCTTGATCAGTCTTGACGTGGCCCTACTAGTGGAAGGGTCAGTCCATGATCAGTCTTGACGTGGCCCTACTAGTGGAAGGGTCAGTCCATGATCAGTCTTGACGTGGCCCTACTAGTGGAAGGGTCAGTCCATGATCAGTCCTGACGTGGCCCTACTAGTGGAAGGGTCAGTCCTTGATCAGTCTTGACGTGGCCCTACTAGTGGAAGGGTCAGTCCATGATCAGTCCTGATGTGGCCCTACTAGTGGAAGGGTCAGTCCATGATCAGTCTTGACGTGGCCCTACTAGTGGAAGGGTCAGTCCATGATCAGTCTTGACGTGGCCCTACTAGTGGAAGGGTCAGTCCATGATCAGTCTTGACGTGGCCCTACTAGTGGAAGGGTCAGTCCATGATCAGTCTTGACGTGGCCCTACTAGTGGAAGGGTCAGTCCTTGATCAGTCTTGACGTGGCCCTACTAGTGGAAGGGTCAGTCCATGATCAGTCTTGACGTGGCCCTACAAGTGGAAGGGTCAGTCCATGATCAGTCTTGACGTGGCCCTACTAGTGGAAGGGTCAGTCCATGATCAGTCTTGACGTGGCCCTACTAGTGGAAGGGTCAGTCCATGATCAGTCCTGACGTGGCCCTACTAGTGGAAGGGTCAGTCCATGATCAGTCTTGACGTGGCCCTACTAGTGGAAGGGTCAGTCCATGATCAGTCTTGACGTGGCCCTACTAGTGGAAGGGTCAGTCCATGATCAGTCCTGACGTGGCCCTACTAGTGGAAGGGTCAGTCCATGATCAGTCCTGACGTGGCCCTACTAGTGGAAGGGTCAGTCCTTGATCAGTCTTGACGTGGCCCTACTAGTGGAAGGGTCAGTCCATGATCAGTCTTGACGTGGCCCTACTAGTGGAAGGGTCAGTCCATGATCAGTCTTGACGTGGCCCTACTAGTGGAAGGGTCAGTCCATGATCAGTCCTGACGTGGCCCTACTAGTGGAAGGGTCAGTCCTTGATCAGTCTTGACGTGGCCCTACTAGTGGAAGGGTCAGTCCATGATCAGTCCTGATGTGGCCCTACTAGTGGAAGGGTCAGTCCATGATCAGTCTTGACGTGGCCCTACTAGTGGAAGGGTCAGTCCATGATCAGTCTTGACGTGGCCCTACTAGTGGAAGGGTCAGTCCATGATCAGTCTTGACGTGGCCCTACTAGTGGAAGGGTCAGTCCATGATCAGTCTTGACGTGGCCCTACTAGTGGAAGGGTCAGTCCTTGATCAGTCTTGACGTGGCCCTACTAGTGGAAGGGTCAGTCCATGATCAGTCTTGACGTGGCCCTACAAGTGGAAGGGTCAGTCCATGATCAGTCTTGACGTGGCCCTACTAGTGGAAGGGTCAGTCCATGATCAGTCTTGACGTGGCCCTACTAGTGGAAGGGTCAGTCCATGATCAGTCTTGACGTGGCCCTACTAGTGGAAGGGTCAGTCCATGATCAGTCCTGACGTGGCCCTACTAGTGGAAGGGTCAGTCCATGATCAGTCTTGACGTGGCCCTACTAGTGGAAGGGTCAGTCCATGATCAGTCCTGACGTGGCCCTACTAGTGGAAGGGTCAGTCCATGATCAGTCTTGACGTGGCCCTACTAGTGGAAGGGTCAGTCCATGATCAGTCTTGACGTGGCCCTACTAGTGGAAGGGTCAGTCCATGATCAGTCTTGACGTGGCCCTACTAGTGGAAGGGTCAGTCCATGATCAGTCTTGACGTGGCCCTACTAGTGGAAGGGTCAGTCCATGATCAGTCTTGACGTGGCCCTACTAGTGGAAGGGTCAGTCCATGATCAGTCCTGACGTGGCCCTACTAGTGGAAGGGTCAGTCCATGATCAGTCCTGACGTGGCCCTACTAGTGGAAGGGTCAGTCCATGATCAGTCCTGACGTGGCCCTACTAGTGGAAGGGTCAGTCCTTGATCAGTCTTGACGTGGCCCTACTAGTGGAAGGGTCAGTCCATGATCAGTCTTGACGTGGCCCTACTAGTGGAAGGGTCAGTCCATGATCAGTCTTGACGTGGCCCTACTAGTGGAAGGGTCAGTCCATGATCAGTCTTGACGTGGCCCTACTAGTGGAAGGGTCAGTCCATGATCAGTCTTGACGTGGTCCTACTAGTGGAAGGGTCAGTCCATGATCAGTCTTGACGTGGCCCTACTAGTGGAAGGGTCAGTCCATGATCAGTCCAACGTGGCCCTACTAGTGGAAGGGTCAGTCCATGATCAGTCTTGACGTGGCCCTACTAGTGGAAGGGTCAGTCCATGATCAGTCCTGACGTGGCCCTACTAGTGGAAGGGTCAGTCCTTGATCAGTCCTGACGTGGCCCTACTAGTGGAAGGGTCAGTCCTTGATCAGTCCTGACGTGGCCCTACTAGTGGAAGGGTCAGTCCATGATCAGTCTTGACGTGGCCCTACTAGTGGAAGGGTCAGTCCATGATCAGTCTTGACGTGGCCCTACTAGTGGAAGGGTCAGTCCATGATCAGTCTTGACGTGGCCCTACTAGTGGAAGGGTCAGTCCATGATCAGTCTTGACGTGGCCCTACTAGTGGAAGGGTCAGTCCATGATCAGTCTTGACGTGGCCCTACTAGTGGAAGGGTCAGTCCATGATCAGTCTTGACGTGGCCCTACTAGTGGAAGGGTCAGTCCATGATCAGTCCAACGTGGCCCTACTAGTGGAAGGGTCAGTCCATGATCAGTCTTGACGTGGCCCTACTAGTGGAAGGGTCAGTCCATGATCAGTCCTGACGTGGCCCTACTAGTGGAAGGGTCAGTCCATGATCAGTCCTGACGTGGCCCTACTAGTGGAAGGGTCAGTCCTTGATCAGTCTTGACGTGGCCCTACTAGTGGAAGGGTCAGTCCATGATCAGTCTTGACGTGGCCCTACTAGTGGAAGGGTCAGTCCATGATCAGTCTTGACGTGGCCCTACTAGTGGAAGGGTCAGTCCATGATCAGTCTTGACGTGGCCCTACTAGTGGAAGGGTCAGTCCATGATCAGTCTTGACGTGGCCCTACTAGTGGAAGGGTCAGTCCATGATCAGTCTTGACGTGGCCCTACTAGTGGAAGGGTCAGTCCATGATCAGTCTTGACGTGGCCCTACTAGTGGAAGGGTCAGTCCATGATCAGTCTTGACGTGGCCCTACTAGTGGAAGGGTCAGTCCATGATCAGTCTTGACGTGGCCCTACTAGTGGAAGGGTCAGTCCATGATCAGTCTTGACGTGGCCCTACTAGTGGAAGGGTCAGTCCATGATCAGTCTTGACGTGGCCCTACTAGTGGAAGGGTCAGTCCATGATCAGTCTTGACGTGGCCCTACTAGTGGAAGGGTCAGTCCATGATCAGTCCTGACGTGGCCCTACTAGTGGAAGGGTCAGTCCATGATCAGTCCTGACGTGGCCCTACTAGTGGAAGGGTCAGTCCTTGATCAGTCCTGACGTGGCCCTACTAGTGGAAGGGTCAGTCCATGATCAGTCCTGACGTGGCCCTACTAGTGGAAGGGTCAGTCCATGATCAGTCCTGACGTGGCCCTACTAGTGGAAGGGTCAGTCCATGATCAGTCTTGACGTGGCCCTACTAGTGGAAGGGTCAGTCCATGATCAGTCTTGACGTGGCCCTACTAGTGGAAGGGTCAGTCCATGATCAGTCTTGACGTGGCCCTACTAGTGGAAGGGTCAGTCCATGATCAGTCTTGACGTGGCCCTACTAGTGGAAGGGTCAGTCCATGATCAGTCTTGACGTGGCCCTACTAGTGGAAGGGTCAGTCCATGATCAGTCTTGACGTGGCCCTACTAGTGGAAGGGTCAGTCCATGATCAGTCTTGACGTGGCCCTACTAGTGGAAGGGTCAGTCCATGATCAGTCTTGACGTGGCCCTACTAGTGGAAGGGTCAGTCCATGATCAGTCTTGACGTGGCCCTACTAGTGGAAGGGTCAGTCCATGATCAGTCTTGACGTGGCCCTACTAGTGGAAGGGTCTGTTCCTTAATTTGAGGTTGTAAATTTTATATTTGTAAGTTGTTCCCCTGAAGAGGCACCAAAATGGCGTGAAACGTGTTAGGATGAGATAAAGTTGGTGTAACGGTGTAGTGTAGTTTTTATTATTTCACCTTCCGCCTAGTAACAAAATTTCAAGATTAGGGTCAGCTAAATAATAATTATGAATATTTTAGGATATTGTAAGATCCATAAATGTTTTCTTTGAGGTTTAATTGGATTTTTTTATTTTATCCTGTTTAATGGCGTGTCAACCATTGGGCTATTAACGACAAGTTATCTACAGGTTGCCATCCTTTTATAATGCCAACAGCACTTGTTTGGTCACCCATTCAAGTACTGGCCACGCCCAACGTTGCTAAACTGCGGTTATCTACGGGAGTAATGTTGATATCTGCTATTATGAAAACTAATTATCTAAACAATACTTTCAATTACTCCTTGTTGTGGGGAGAGAAAAACCACCGAAAGGAAGAGTTGTGTTATGAATAGACCTCAATGGTGGATAGTTTTCTCTCTCGAGTTGGTTTTCTGCATTGTGGTGGCTTGCTCTCAGCCCAACGAGGTATGCGCAACCCGCTCCGTGATTCTGTGGTTAGCGATATCTCTGGAAGGGTAATATCAACAGTAGCTGTGATAATCTAAAGCGATTTTCCTGCATTTGCAACAACATACAATAGGAAGTTACGATGGTTTTCTGCATTGTGGTGGCTTGCTCTCAGCCCAACGAGGTATGCGCAACCCGCTCCGTGATTCTGTGGTTAGCGATATCTCTGGAAGGGTAATATCAACAGTAGCTGTGATAATCTAAAGCGATTTTCCTGCATTTGCAACAACATACAATAGGAAGCTACGATGGTTTTCTGCATTGTGGTGGCTTGCTCTCAGCCCAACGAGGTATGCGCAACCCGCTCCGTGATTCTGTGGTTAGCGATATCTCTGGAAGGGTAATATCAACAGTAGCTGTGATAATCTAAAGCGATTTTCCTGCATTTGCAACAACATACAATAGGAAGCTACGATGGTTTTCTGCATTGTGGTGGCTTGCTCTCAGCCCAACGAGGTATGCGCAACTCGCTCCGTGATTCTGTGGTTAGCGATATATCTAAAAGGATAATATCAACAGTAGCTGTGATAATCTGAAGCGATTTTCCTGTTACAACTTACAATCTAGGATTGTTGGCTCACCAAATATAAGGAAATATCTTCCCAGGAATTGCTGGATGGTGGAATTTGAAGTTCAGAATAATGAAAAAAGTCTAAAATTTTCCACGGGTATTATATTTTTTTCATGTGGTTTTCAGGAACTTAACCCCCTTTTCAATGAACAAGCTTCTAGACTCTAGGACTCTCTGGTCTAGGAGCAAAGCTCGGCTGAATAAACATCTTTGCATGGGCATTTAAAATGGGGCTTAGTCCCTGAAAACGTGGAAAATTTGGACATTTTTTCATAATTTTTTTAAAATAAATATATATATTTTTTTATTTCTAGATATATTCCATACAATGTTATTTCAAAATATCCATGAATCTTTTAAATTTAAATCAACGTTTTTGACATGAAAATATCGCATGACTGGGGCTCCACACATTTTTCCACTCGACACATTAGTTGGATAGTGAGGTGAGTACTATGCTCCGGACGCCCGAAATTCCCCTTTTCAGGTACCCATTAAATTAATTAAAGGCTAAGTGGTCCTAGGGACGGTCTGGGCTCCCGAATTCACCCGATCGACGACACTAGAAGATAAATCTTCAGTGCACACCCGAATTCACCCGATCGACGACACTAGAAGATAAATCTTTAGTGCACACCCGAATTTTGACCTGTAGTCCTCCAGAAGAGGAGTGGAATGCTCTAAAATCGAGCCGATCTTTACCCCATACATATACATAATTTTCTTCCAACCTTTTGTGTAATTAGCTCATATAAAATATGATATAAAAAAAATATTTCGTTAAGAGCTTTCTGCTCAAATTAAGTAACATAAATATGCTTTAGGTCCACCCGATAAACCTATGTAATATAGTTAAAACCTATAACATACAGTCATCTTTTTCGTGTATGGCCACTGCGCATGTGCGAACGCCAGCGGACACTTTTTGTGACATATACAGTCTTCCCTTCCGTGCATGGCCAGGCCACTGTGCACGTGCGAACCCAAGCGGACACTTTTTGCGACACGTATAGCCTTCTTTTTCGTACATGGCCAGTGCGCATGCCCGAACACCACTTCGCATGCCCGACCGCCACTGCGCATGCGGTAATGCCACTGCGCAGGCCCGAACGCCACTGCGCATGCCACTGCCATGCCCGAACGCCAGTGTGCATGCAAGAACGCCATTGCCATGCCTGACCGCCAGTGCGCATGCGCGAACGCTAGCGGATACTTTTTTGTAACGTTTTTCTCCAGTTTGGTCTCCGCTAAAGCATATTTATGCTAAAATTAAATGAATTATGGACAATTGTCAAGCCTTCATGATGGCTATGAGAAGGAGAAAAACTGATAAGATTGGAAGTTGCTACATCATTGATAAAAAAATGAAGCCGAAGTGTTGGCAAAAATACAATCCTATTTCTTATTATAAAATGTGTATTCAGTCAACTAGTATGGTCAAATATTGACATTTTACACCTTCGAAATCATTCATATTGATACAAAAAAAAATCAAATAATGATTGCACAAAACTTTAATCTTGGATGGAACTAAGAAAATGCTTCATTTCCGCAATAATGTCAGAGATCCCTGATGACTCTGGGTATTTAGTGGATAAATACCTTCGGTAAATTAGCTAGTCACTAATTAACCACACCCAAAAAAAAGGTAGTTTTGTGTAGTCATTTCTTCTAAACGAGGATGAGGTGAAATGGAGCGACTAATGCTAGCGAAGCGCGAAGATTGGCCCGGCTAGAAGCATCCTTAGTTCGGATGACACCACTCGGAGCAAAGAGAACGCAGCGAAAGCCAGGCTCCTGGTGGAGAGGATTGTAATCAACTCTCCAACATAATTGCTAGGAAGCTGCAGACTCTGTTTATGGAAGAAGCCGGAAGTAAGAAAGCAGAAGCTATTTCTTCTCCAGACCTACCAGTGTGCCAAGTTTGGTCAAAATCGGACGAAGGGTGTGGATTTGTATAAGGAACAAACATACAGACAGTCAGCTGATAGACGTTTTTGACTTAGCCTACGAGACTTCCCGTACTAAGACCTACCAGTATTCCAAGTTTGGTCAAAATCGGTCAAACGGTGTGGTTTTGTATAAGGAATAAACTGACAAACGGACTAACAGACAGACACATGATTATATATATATATATATATATATATATATATATATATATATATATATATGTATATTTATATATCAAAAACTATTGCAAAATCTTGATTAATACAAGGTATCACCATAAATTCCTTACAATGAGAAAAATGGTCCTTGAAGTCTCGAAACTATTGGTTCCGTTCTATAGTAAGTTTTTTGAATCACACAAGATATATGTATTATATAGAACGCAGTCAAAGTACCTTGGTTATGTGGCTTTCCTTATAGTTTACATCCCAGTTTACACTAAAAAACCTTGGTTATGTGGCTTTCCTTATAGTTTACATCCCAGTTTACACTAAAAAACCTTGGTTATGTGGCTTTCCTCATAGTTTACATCCCAGTTTACACTACAAAACCTTGGTTATGTGGCTTTCCTTACAGTTTACATGCCAGTTTACACTACAAAACCTTGGTTATGTGGCTTTCCTTACAGTTTACATGCCAGTTTACACTACAAAACCTTGGTTATGTGGCTTTCCTTACAGTTTACATGCCAGTTTACACTACAAAACCTTGGTTATGTGGCTTTCCTTACAGTTTACATGCCAGTTTACACTACAAAACGGACTCTTGGAATAAAGGTTTTCTTTAGCTAGGCCATTAAGAGCTAAGAGAAGAGAATAAGGTTTTGCTTGAATCTAGAGGTTTCTGTAGCCAGAGCAGAGCTGTTGCTGGGATCCTGGAGAACAATACCCAGACATCCTGAGGTTACTGACTCCTAGGGGTGTTTCTGACGGTTCATCTACTTCTTCATCCGTCCCACTTCCTCGTCCGTTTCCTATTTACCTCGATCTGGATTCGGAGGGGAAGAAGTAATCATTGCGCAAGTCCTTCAATACGACTCCTGCTGGTAGTTTACACAAGCAAGGAGTTAGTACTTGTACCTCCGTGTATACAAGGTCCTAAGCGACAAGTATTAGTAAACACGACCTGTATAAGTGAATAAGATGTGCGTCTATTTTCTAAGAGACAAATAAGCTCCCCCACTACAGGCGCATTTACACTTTGATTACTGCGAGTGTAAGTGTTAAATAATTAATGGTTCCTGTGAGTGATTTTTTTGTTTCTAATAAATGTTTATTTAAAATCTGTACAATTTATATAGTAAAATAATTAACTGTGCTCGTCTTGTGTACATAGTGAATAGTATATGGAGGAAGGAGCCATTCATTATTAACACTTCCTAATATATCTATACTAACATTCGTATTTTCACAGTTAGGGTATCTGGTTACGGGGTCAAAATCACTAGTCTCCTGGGTAGGTCTTTACCAGAGATGGGCATCATTTTATTTATAAATAAAAATACGAATTTATTCCTACTTCATATATTTGAGAATACGAATATAAATAAATTCGTACTTCATATATTTGTGAATACGAATATAAATAAATTCGTACTTCATAAGTGTGAATACGAATTTATTTTTATTCACATATATTAAATACAAAAATACAAATAAAATTTTATTCGCAAATTTTGCTGCGAATAAAAATAAATTCACAGAAAAAATTGTAAATAATCACAAAAAATGTGAATATTTACAAAAAATCAAGTGATTACATAAAAAATCACATTAAAATATACGAATAAAAATTTATTCATATTATAGTTTGTGAATAAAAATTTATTCACAATAAAATTCGCAAACAAATTATGAATTTATTCATATTAAGATGATATTACGAAAGTTAATGAAGGTGAATTTTTTTTTTTTTTTTTTTTTTTTTTTTTTTTTTTTTTTTTTTTGCTGGAGGTACAGATGACAAACTGTGTCCCTGCAGCATGGCTAGTGGTCACGCGGCGGACTCGGGGTAAACAAGAAATCTAGGGGTAAACCTTCAATAACTTTCGTAATATCATCTTAATACGAATAAATTCATAATTTATTTGCGAATTTTATTATGAATAAATTTTTATTCACAAATTATAATGTGAATAAATTTTTATTCGTATATTTTAATGTGATTTTTTTTTTTTAATCACTTGATTATTTGTAAATATTCACATTTTTTTTGATTATTTACATTTTTTTTCTGTGAATTTATTTTTATTCGCAGCAAAATTTGCGAATAAAATTTTATTTGTATTTTTATATTTAATATATGTGAATAAAAATAAATTCGTATTCACACTTATGAATACGAATTTATTTAAATTCGTATTCTCAAATATATGAAGTAGGAATTTATTTATATTCGTATTTACAAATATATGAAGTACGAATAAATTCGTATTTTTATTTATAAATAAAATGATGCCCATCTCTGGTCTTTAGGATGGGTCCGAGTTGATAGGGATTTACCTCTAGGATTTGGCTGGGATGACAATTTGGATGAAAAGTTAGGAAACGGAATTTGGCGAGATTTTTTACGAAGGGGATATTTAGGTCGTTGTGTGGGGTTTTGTTGGAGACATAAAAGGGAGCGTTGAATATTCTACGAAGGACTTTGGATTGGAATGCTTGTATTCGTTGTATGTTTAGTGCTTCGCTGTTTCCCTTAATTCGAGTCCGTAAGTCCAAATAGGTCTGACCCTGTAGGGATTAGTGCTTAGTGTTTTGTGCGAGTAGTGTCCACTGTACTGTTTAGCGCCCACTGTTTAGAACAGCAAGTATTATGGCCGAACAGCTTCAAAATATTTTTGAGGTCCGTCTGCAGTTGCAAGAAATCATTAAGGAAGTTTTGAACGCGGCGGTGTCTGAATGTGAAGAACTCGTGGAATCAGAACAGTCAAGACCAAGAAGACTATGACAAGGAAAGTGGATAAGTAGAAGAGCCATTCATGACGGGAGCTACCAACTCCTTGTGGAATTCTGAAGATACCATGGAATATTACTATGCTATCAGGATTACTGAAGACTCGTTTAATACATTACTAAACCTAGTCGCACTCGGCATACAGAAATAAAATACATTTATGAGACTTGCTTTCCCAGCAAAAGTGAAATTGCACGCTATTTTATACCTGTTGGCAGGTGTAAAATATGTCTCAGTGTGTTCAGTGAAGGCTACTAAACAGAAAAATAGTGCTTCTATTCACTGTTTAGTAATCACTTGCACTTGATT
Source organism: Gonocerus acuteangulatus (assembly GCA_946811695.1). Lineage (NCBI taxonomy): Eukaryota > Metazoa > Arthropoda > Insecta > Hemiptera > Coreidae > Gonocerus > Gonocerus acuteangulatus. Next base: position 3,287,847 of record OX328126.1, read on the forward strand.
ACTAATCACTCGCACTAAATAATTCCGGTCCACACGTGTTTAGTACTAATCACTAAACACCTCCACTAATCACTCGCACTCGCACTAATAAGTGTAAATGTGCCCTAAGATTCTACTCAGCACTTGTCACTTGCCACATAGTGTGAACTGCCCAACAAGTGTTTAGATTGCCTAGTTACTTATAATTTTGTTTTGCTTGTATTGCTCCTCTCATATCAGTGTCTCTATCACGGGAGTAACATTCTCTAATAGAACGTTTAACTGGATGTATGTTACTAATATGAAGGTTTTCTACTCATTTCCATATTGGCTTGTCAGCTCCGTAACATTTCGGCTCACTTTCCTATGGTGTCTCTTCACATCCCATAAGCGCTGTCTTGTCTTCTCTAATTCTTCTAGTCACGGGCCTATATAATGGTTGGGGGCTTAAGGGGACACAGAACCTACCCCGAAATATTGATTCCATCGGTAAAAATGAATCACAAAATCCTTAAAAAAACAATTAAATAAGATCACTTAATTCAGAAACAATAATAATTCTTTAGGTGGAATAGCGTTTTAGTTGGCTAACAATGCCAAGTTGGAGATTGTTAGTATTCCATACCCCCCAAATGATCCAAGCCCCCCCCCCGAAATTATTTCCTATATACGTCCATACTTCGAGTACTTCCATAAGTGTTCATAAGCCGACGTTTGGGTATTTCAAAACTTTTTTGAATGCTGCACGGTTCTATCGCCAGATAATTCAATCGGATTACAGAAAGTCCTGGAATTCCAGAAGTCCTGGAATTGGAGAACATGTTTCGAAAGGACAAGTCTTGAGCTTGTAAAACAAGATTCAAGTGATATTCGTGTGTTAGTCCTGTGTGGCTAATTTTGAGTTGAGCAAGTAAAATTTCTTCTGGTCTGTCGTTACGGTAGATGGATGTCCATTCCAGGCGAATTTATTATGGTACATAATGTTTCTTTCAGTTATTTGAGTCGAGGAAATGTTTTTGAATACTTGTAAAGGAAACCTTTAATGAACCTCCATAACACCATAGAAGACTTTAAAGACACATAAATGATGTCATAAGGAGTCACGGTCATAAGTTCCACGACACTAAGAAACAATCAAACTGGGAAACGGTTATAAAGAAAAATACAGGTATTTCCATACAAAACAGCCATTTATTAAGTTTTGTTGTGTTTCCTACTTGTCCATTGTTCGTGAGAACTCTTATTGGGATAAGTCATTGAGAAATAATCACAGAAGTTGTCTTAATGAACGGTTCTTCAATGAACCGATGTCGCAATGAGCTTGCGCAATGAGTATACTGTGGGACGTTCTGTGGGTCTGTTGTATGGTCATTCATAAAGCAGCTTTGTTTGTTTCTTTTGGATTAATCATATCCTAGCAAGAATAGGTAATTGTATGATGCTGATGTATTTATCTTGTGCAATTTATTGGTGGAAGCACAGGTTTTTGTTCATTAGTCATTATACTTATCAGTAGTAAGATATCCTTTCAGGAAGCTTATCAGTAGTAAGATATCCGTTCAGGAAGCTTATCAGTAGTAAGATATCCGTTCAGGAAGCTTATCAGTAGTAAGATATCCGTTCAGGAAGCTTATCAGTAGTAAGATATCCGTTCAGGGATGGATCATCGTCGGCGATATTATTTATTTTATTTGATTGTTGAGGTCCACGACATTGGCGAAAAACTAATTTCATGTTATGTCAAAAAATCCGGGCTTCCAAAATAAAATTATAAGTTACTAGTCAAACCAGCTTGACAATAAAGACTTGTTGGGTTGTTTACAAGAGGTGGTTTTTTTTTTTTTTTTTTACTGCACTCTAAATAAGTTCTAACGAATGCCCATCAAGCCAAGAAGTGGATCTTGGAATGCATAACGGGCCAATTTTAATGGGCCACCCAACACTCTTTAGATCCCACATTACAGGTTTAACGGATGCTCTGAGATCAGGAGATAATAAAGATTCTAGTTGTCTTGCTGATAATGAGTGTAAAAGCAATAGGTTCTTGTAAAGGTTATCCGATGTCAGAACCTTAAGAAGGTGCCTGCATTTAGCGCCGTTAAGTCTCCTTGTGGAGGTAACCGATTAAGGCGATAGCACGATCGGGAATTCCTCGACAGAAATACATCCGTTTTACGACCGATAAAGGACAATTCTGGACCGTACAGCACACAACCTGTCGCAAGGTTTTCCCATTTCAGGTATCTAGAGAAGGCTGGGTGGGCATGGATCATGGGCGTATGTAAGGGGGGAGCAAAGGGGGCTGCAGCTCCCCTCGAAATCAGTACAAAAGTGTCAGAAAAACCTTAGAAATAAATAACATAAGATCACTTAGTTCAGAAAAAATAATTTTTTATGGGTAATGGGGTTTTTTGTGGGGTTTCTACAAATAACACGTTTTTTTCTAAATAACCTTTAAAACAGCCCTTTTTTGGAACGAAAACAGATTGAAACATGACGTTGGCAGTACTGAACTTCATTTTTGTTCTAGTTTCACCACATTGAGTATCGTCATCCCTAATTGTATGTTTATATATATACACAAAAAGATTTTAAGGTAGCCATTTTCGGTAGGAATCGAAGAACACCTTGTGGGTAGGATCGATGAAGAAATGAAGACTTTTTCAAAAATTCTTTAATGAGTGAAACCTCAAAAGCTACATCCTTCGGTGAAAGTGCTAAGAAGAAGAAAACAAAAATCCCGAATGCTATGGTTTTAGTTGTCATATTTCGACTAAAACATGAATATTTTTTCTTCTTGTGGATGATAAGATTTCTCAATTTCTGCATTAAATAAATTCAGTAAAGCTCAATTCTCAAAGTATTGAGGTCAATATGTCATATAATTATTTAAATGACAATGGGAATTATGATGAAAAAAAAATAGAAAGCATCCGTTGTTCGTCACCAACCGTTTTTATATATTCTTGAATGGGAACTTAATAACAGGAATAGAATACATAAAAGTTTTTATAGCATACTATTAACCGAGTTTCTAGCTTCAGAATTCATTCATCATTTCTATTCTTGTTTTTACAAAGAATGATGATTAGGAAGAAACATAACTAGATGGAAAGTTTTATAGAACAATTAAGATTGTCGGCACTTTTTAGGTTGCTTAGTTGGTTGAATTAGGTTTTTAGGGCAAACAACTTTAGGGTTGTGATTGCCTGATTGTAGTTTGTTCCCTGCTTATGACGAAATGCCGACTAGAAAAAATCATGTTTCACAACTCATAAATCAGGAAATTACTATGGTTCAAATTTTTACATAGTACATATATATATATATACATAAACACGCACGTTTGTTTGTAGGGGGGGGGGGCGTAATTCATCTCTAAGTGCATATTTACCTCATGATCACCTAATCGGTATTTTTTAACATCCTCCAACCCCTAGGCATTTTTTTTTGGTGAATAAAGCTGACAATGATGATGTCAAAACTTCCATTCAAAAAATGTTTCATAACCGAAACTAAACTAGCCATTGACTTCTTTCCATCTCGACGGCTAAATATTTGCATCTCATTTTATAAGTTACCCGCCGTGCCATGCTACACCTACTTTCTGCATCTAGAAAAGTAAAAATAAATTAGAAACCAAATAAGAGATATTAAAATGAAGTAACGCAAATCTTTAACTATTTAGGTTCATAGCTTCGAACCCGTGACCTCCGAACTGTGAGTCCTACACGATTTTAATCTAGCCAATGACTCTCCCCGGATCAAGATCTACATATGTGGCAAGTTTGATAAAAATCGGTCGAACTGTGTGGATTTGTATGAGGAACAAACGTACAGACAGACAGCCAGTAGACCTTTTTGACTAGCATATCAGACTCCCCGTATTAAGACCTATATGTGTGCCAAGTTTGGTTTAAATCGGTCAAACTGTGTGGACTTGTATAAGGAACAAACATACAGACAGACAGCTAGTAGACGTTTTTGACCTAGAATATCGGACTCCCTGTATGAAGACCTACCAGTGAGCCAAGTTTGGTCAAAATCGGACGAACAGTGCGTATTTGTCTAAGAAACAAACAGACAGACACGTGGTTTATATAAATAGCAGATTATTATTCGAAATTGTATGTAGACATACTCCTTTTGTTGAATTTCAACGATTCATATCAGCTGTTCAGATGATTGTGTAAATACAATACAGAATACAACTCATACCACGTGGCCTGTATGAATACAATAGTATAAGATACAGAAGCCGGATCAAAGCGTTGATATGGGATTTACCGTTAATACAGCCAGTACGACAGCTCTGTGTAACGCGGGTTCAATCTATTCCGAGCGCCTTAAACTGCGATATTAAAATAATAGTGGGCCTTGGGGGTCTCCCGTAGTCTAGTGGCTAGCGCGCTGGATTCATAAGCGGGAGATGGTGGGTTCGATTCCCACCTCCGGCAGGAATTTTCTCATCTCAGGGCTCGCTGGGAAAATTCCTCGCTGCACCCTGGATGTCGGCGCTAATGACCTAGATGTAGATGCGCCGTAAAAAAAAAAAAAAAAAAAAAAAAAAAAAAAATAGTGGGCCTTTTACTCAACCTTGTGCGACACCATATTTTACCGGACTGAACCTGACCTAGATATTCCTCAAGATGGTGAGCTATTTTAAGAAAAATGGCTTTTTGTAGTTCGAATTCGTGACAGAACGTGGAGAAAGGGATATAATATTTGGATTATGAAATTGATGTACAATTTTCTCTCTGTTCGATATAAAAACCTAATTTCAAAATAATATAGATTGAGCAGAGCACTAAGCACATTCACACAAAATTGAATTGCTATTTTCAATCATGAAGTCAACAATAAAAATTATTGTTTAAAATACCGTTGTGTTTAGAATCTCTAATTTGTATGATCACAAATAATAATTAGTTTATAGGAAAAACAATTATTTGCTGTTTGCTTTGTATCCTCATACAAACAGGTTGACATTTGGCTCAGAGATGTGGACCATTTCCAAAATGGATGAGCTTCAGGGGAGAAGGATAGTGCGATCCATTTTGGTGGGAGTCTACGTTGGCTAGATAGAGAAGAAAAACAAATTAAGAAGACGGATTTGGTTCACTTCATCCTTACGGGGATACACACATGAACTAGCCTTGTAGCTCGTATTGATCAGGCCGAAATACGACGGAAAAGATATTTCTTGCTACCAGAAGACGTGGACGACCAAAGCTAAACTGGAAAGATGGACTTGCCCACGATGCTAGAGTCTTTGGTATCATACTGAACTGGATGGGTGCTATAAAATAGCGTGGAGAGCAGGCGGAGGCCATGATCTGAAAATAGGTTTACGAAATAAAGTAAGTACAAAAGTATTACATGTAGCAGAGGTTCGAATTTCCTAAACTATACACATTTTTATCAACAATACTTTATTTCGCTCCAAACGTTTCACATTTCTCTGACGCAACTTTAAGAGCAATTTAAATAAAAATCATACCCTTAATCTTGACGAGATAAAATAATCAAACTTTTAATTTTGGCTCATTTAAAATATTAGGTAAAGAGGGGCATTCAATGAAAACAAAAATAAAAGGAAATATACATACAATTAGGAACTGGGAAAAACATTTAATAAAAAAAACCGAAATTAAACATCTGGATAAAATGAAATTTAACTTGATATACAATACATGGCATAAACTGACTTCTTCAAAATAATGACAATGTTTTATTCGGGAAAATCGTGATTCCCCCTTATGAAATTGCTTAAACAGCTGATCAACAGCAGCCATGATTGATCATTTCGGTCTAGATTTGGCTCTGTCTGCAGAAGGTTCTCTAGGGTTAAGGGTCTATTCAGTATTTTATGTGCTCCTGAAGAGGCGCTAGAAAAACGTGAAACATGTAGAGAGAAAACATTGTTATGAAATTATATTGTTTAATTAATGAAATTTAACCTTCCACCATATAAAATACGATGTAATATTATGCCTATAAAATTTTACAATTTTTAAGCATTAAATATAATTATCAGACTATTCAGTTTGTTTTGAAAAAATGTCGCCATTAAAGTTTCGTCGGAATTTACTAATGTTAATTACTAATTAACATGGATAATTCCAACTTCGATAATTCGAAATCTGTACAAATACAGTGGAACATGGATAATTCCAACTTCGATAATTCGAAATCTGTACAAATACAGTGGAACATGGATAATTCCAACTTCGATAATTCGAAATCTGTACAAATACAGTGGAACATGGATAATTCCAACTTCGATAATTCGAAATCTGTACAAATACAGTGGAACATGGATAATTCCAACTTCGATAATTCGAAATCTGTACAAATACAGTGGAACATGGATAATTCCAACTTCGATAATTCGAAATCTGTACAAATACAGTGGAACATGGATAATTCCAACTTCGATAATTCGAAATCTGTACAAATACAGTGGAACATGGATAATTCCAACTTCGATAATTCGAAATCTGTACAAATACAGTGGAACATGGATAATTCCAACTTCGATAATTCGAAATCTGTACAAATACAGTGGAACATGGATAATTCCAACTTCGATAATTCGAAATCTGTACAAATACAGTGGAACATGGATAATTCCAACTTCGATAATTCGAAATCTGTACAAATACAGTGGAACATGGATAATTCCAACTTCGATAATTCGAAATCTGTACAAATACAGTGGAACATGGATAATTCCAACTTCGATAATTCGAAATCTGTACAAATACAGTGGAACATGGATAATTCCAACTTCGATAATTCGAAATCTGTACAAATACAGTGGAACATGGATAATTCCAACTTCGATAATTCGAAATCTGTACAAATACAGTGGAACATGGATAATTCCAACTTCGATAATTCGAAATCTGTACAAATACAGTGGAACATGGATAATTCCAACTTCGATAATTCGAAATCTGTACAAATACAGTGGAACATGGATAATTCCAACTTCGATAATTCGAAATCTGTACAAATACAGTGGAACATGGATAATTCCAACTTCGATAATTCGAAATCTGTACAAATACAGTGGAACATGGATAATTCCAACTTCGATAATTCGAAATCTGTACAAATACAGTGGAACATGGATAATTCCAACTTCGATAATTCGAAATCTGTACAAATACAGTGGAACATGGATAATTCCAACTTCGATAATTCGAAATCTGTACAAATACAGTGGAACATGGATAATTCCAACTTCGATAATTCGAAATCTGTACAAATACAGTGGAACATGGATAATTCCAACTTCGATAATTCGAAATCTGTACAAATACAGTGGAACATGGATAATTCCAACTTCGATAATTCGAAATCTGTACAAATACAGTGGAACATGGATAATTCCAACTTCGATAATTCGAAATCTGTACAAATACAGTGGAACATGGATAATTCCAACTTCGATAATTCGAAATCCTGGTTAATTCGAATATTTCTCTCGGTCCCTAGAATTGAGGGCATAAACAATGTTATAAAATCGTGGTTAATTCGAATAAAATTTTGGATAATTCTAATTTTTTACGAGTCTGTAGCTCCAATGGGAGGTGTTCGATCTTAAATCTCGTCAAAATATTCTCCCCTCAGGTAAGAAGGATAGTAAGATACGAATGTAGGGGTTCCAGGACAAGTAGCGCGGCGGTCTCATAGTTCTTGGACTCTAGGAGTTCTGCAAACTGGTGGGTCGCGCTTCCTCCCTTCCAGGGGTTGTAGTTACATACACCATCCTGTCGTTTCATCCTAGAATTCCCTCCCACCATCCCTCCAATCTCATTTCTTATTCAGTTATAAGTCAGTCAGTGCCTAGATCTGTTGTATTGTTTGTGCCTTGAATTTCTGGTGTACAGTGGAGTTGTTGATTCAGGATGTCGAAACCTAGAAGTTGTAAAACTTTAACGTTGCCAGAGAAAATAGCTGTGAATATAAGTTGAAAGAGGAATAAAGAAAAATCTGAAATTGCCAAGACATGCCTCCTAATACTTTACCATCTTACCTGAAAAATAAAGAAAAAATTCTTGCCCATGAAAATGACTTTTTTCAAAACAATAGACTTTTATTTTTACTTTTTTGATAAATAATTTATTACTTATGTACGTAATCATCAATTTATGAAATGTTTGTTATTGTTTAAATAAAATGTATGTATTTTTTAAAATTAAAAAATATGAAATTCGATTTTTTACCCCTTTATATTCAAAAACTTTTGTAATTCGAATTTTGGATAATTCGAACTTTTTTATCGGTCCCTAGGGGTTCGAATTATCCAAGTTCTACTGTATATTGCATTCAACCGTAATAGGCATGATCTGGTAATAGGCATGATCTGGTAATAGGCATGATCTGGTAACATACATGATCTGGTAATAGGCATGATCAGGTAATAGGCATGATCTGGTAATAGGCATGATCTGGTAATAAGCATGATCTGGTAACTCATATTCCACTAGAATATAGTTAAAAGTGTTTGAAATATCGTCTAAAGTATTCATAAAATCTTGGAGAACATCATAAAACAGGCACCGGGGCGAGTTGAACGCTAACTTTAATGACTCACGTCCAAAAAGCTATGAAACGCTGTTCGGGAAACCGGTCGTACGAGTTTTTGTTTCCAATCAACTTCAGACGAGCTCCCCTATCCCGAGATCCACTAATCGGGCCTACCGTGAGAACACCATCAGCTGAATCAGCAGCTGATCAGTGGCCCAGTGGCTGAGTGACACACAGGAAGACCAGCAGCTGAGAAGAACCACCAATTCCTAACGGGATCAGCTGATAAACCGATATGAAGCCAGCTCCCCATACCTCGGGCTATTGATAAATATTCATCTCGTGAGTACGATTATTTTTTGCGGGTGATAAATCACTGATAATATCGTTTATCCTTCTAAGTGGCTGCTGAAGATGTAATAAATTGTTATTGGAATTTAATAATTTACTTCCTATTACAGAACGGAATGTTTTTCAGCATCAGAACTAGGTAATATTTTTACGTATTTACGTATATTTTATTTATTTATTTAAATTTTAACGCCGATTATCATTAACTAAGAATTTTGTGACGGGATATCTATAGGTTACCACCCTTTTCTAGCCAGGTTATGGCGAACCCACCATTGGCGCGGGGTGTAAAGTGGTCACTCTTTAACACTTATGGCCACCGAGCGTCCCGTATAGTTTATATAAATATATACATTGGCCACACAAACACTTTTTGCTTTATCAACACGAAACATAGTGAATAGCATTTCCATATCAAAAGATTAGACGAGTTCGATAACCACCATAATTCCCAATGCGAGGAATTTTCCCAACGAGCCGTGGGATGAGAAAATTCCTGCCGCCGGTAGGGATCGAACCCATCATCTCCCGCATATGAATCGAAGGCGCTAGCCATTAGACCATCAGAGCTTGTTATCTTTCATTTCTTGCCAGAAAGTTTCAAACGTGTACTCTTTTTAATGTCTGGAATTTAGACGGGGACAAGGAGCCCAAATTTAACCTTAGATTAATTTTCCAACATCTGTTGTGCATACTTAATTGGGTATTGTCAGAAGCCCGGTGGCCGTGAATGTTAAGGCGTGAGCACTTAACACTCCGTGCCAAGATCTTGGGTTCAATTCCCACTATGTGGGTGGTGGCTTTTCTTTAGAAAAAAGAAAAGGCATCAGCCCTGTCCTGGCTGAAAGGGTGGCAACCTATAGATAACCCGTCCCAAAATTCTTAGTTATAATTATGGACGTTAAAATTTAAATAATAATTGGGTTTTGTCCAATTAGATCTATGAAAATGTCGTCCAGTCTAGGGCAAACTGTGATTAATTTCATGACTGATGACCAATGATTGAATGCGTATTCGGCAGGTGACTAACGATTGATCAGTGATCAATCATATATCTCCATGACTAATGAGTGAGGACTAACTGTTTTCTAGCCTATGATTGATGATTAATTATTAAGCATGGTTTGACTAATGATTGATGATTACTGACTAACCTTACTCAGATTGATGATTAAATACTAAAAATAGGCATTTATTTATGATTGATAGATAGTACGTGTAAACAAGCTTGTATAAGGGTAATACTAAAAGTATCTACAACGTTATGGTCAGGGAGTAACGATTGATTGATGACTAACTTCCCATATGATTAATATGACCTATGACTGATGAATAACTCGAGTTGTGATTAACTTATTTTGTCCTGTGATTGATTAGTGATAAATAAAATTTAATCGATTAGTCAATCATTTGGTTGATTAGTGCCCTACTCTGCTGTCACCCATAGAGATGTAAAGCATGCAAGACCCACTTTCCTGGCTAGATGTTCCACATAGAACATCATCCCAGTGGATCCCCAGCTGATAGCTGTCACCAGACACTTAGAGGTTTTTATACCTCCGAGATTCTTCAGCCACTTTACTACTAGAAGGAAGAAAGTTGCTATTCTCACGGTGTTTATTCTACTCCACTTTCTATCTCATTACAGATCAAGATAGATGGAACCTAGCAGAATTTATAAACGCTTTTCAAACGTTTGCCTTTCACGTTAGGCTAAGAAAACTGTCTATTGACTGCCGAGGTCATAATGACTGAAGAAATCTGGTAACTCATTGATTAAAGACTATATCATGTAGGGAAATCAATAGGCCGACCTTCACGAGTTAGAAAAGTTTATTTCCAAAGCGCTTTCGAGATCAAATCTCATCATCAGTGCCTGTTGACAACAACATAACAAATAAAAACCAAATCTACAAATTAAAATAAAAAATTGATGTAGAAGTTAGAATTGTTAAAAAACTGAAATAAATTTAAAAAAAAATTAAATTAAAACATTTCAAGTCAAAGAATAAATAATAATGTAATAAAAGGATTAAGCATTAACAACAACAAATAAAAAGGAAGCAAAACAGGAAGAAGAAAATAGTAATGTCGAGAAAAAAAAAAAAAAAAAAAAGTAGGTGGGAGAGAGAGAGTACGGACCTACAGATTGTGTCTGTGCACACGTGAGGCTCTCGCAGCAGACTGGCTTAACTTGCATATGCTCTGTATGCAGGCTGCTGGGACATTTCTGAGCATGTCACCGTCTCCCTTGACATTAATATTTTTTGGGGAACGGGCAACATCAGCTTTTCGACATGTCCATTTTTCTGCCCTTGTTCAATCTATGGAAGAGTTGAAAGTCAAGAGCGTTAGCGTCATGCTCTTCCTGAATCACATGCTTCTTAAATATGGAGTCATGCTTGGTGAAGACTACATCTTCCCCAATATAAAACTATTAAAGATTCTACAAGTCAGAATTAAAATAGGTTTAGACTCTGAATATTAATTAAGTTTTAAGATATCCTACGTATAATAGCCGACGGCACAAATCAGATTTCTACAACTTAAACCCGAAAAACTGGAGTCGATTACTACAATAGCTTAGATTGAAAAGATTCGACAAGAATCCAGTAATAGATTTAACACACAATCATAAGACAGGGATTTGTCTATAGACAAGACACCAAAGTGCCTGAGATAAACACAACAAAATACTTAACGGAATTTATATTAATCTGCATTATTGATTTTTTTTCATAGTATTTATTGCTCACAACGATTTGGCGTACAAAAAACATTTTGGCTCACAGATGATAATTTTCAGTAGTGGTCTAATTCTCGTTAACTGTGAAATAATATGCACCTTTTATGTTCTATTTCAAGAGGTTCTGATTTTTAACTACTTTTACAAAATAACTTTCAGGTTGTGTTTTCTTTTGAAATTGGTTCCAGATGTCTGATATTCATCTAATCTAAGATACTTAAATTTTTGTTGCGTTTGGAGGTAATGAAGAATGTAAAAAAAATATTACCTAATAGACATGAAACGTTTTCGATTCTTGGTCAATTTCCTAAAATATCTTGGAAACGGCCGGGAAATCATGGTAAATGGAAAGTGATCATTCCAAAGCTTACTAAACTCTCTACAAAAAGGGGTCAAATGTAATTTTCGACGGTGCGATTTCAATCGGAGAAATGAGTAATTAAATCTTCGAAATTGTTAGTTTTGTTCTTTTCGACGGGTATTTGTCTCTGTATACCTAACTTTTTAGTTGGTTGTTCTTGTTTTTTTTAATTGCATTTGACAATAAAAAAAATTATTATAGTGTTTCCTAGAGCAACCGTTGAGAAAGAGTATGGAGTAATTTCCGTTTAGGATAGAATCAGTTTCCTTCTGTGGCGCTTAAAATCTTATATTACTTCTCTCTGAGATAACATTTTTGCGAAATATCGAAACGTATCAATAACTGCTTTTATTCCTTTACTAATGGCACTAGAGATAAGAACGGAACCGCGCTAAGATGACGAAGTTCATGCGAGTCGGACTTTTTGGTGTGATTTAACCTTCTTATTATGTCAGAATGAACAAACTATACACAAATATATCTTTAGCTCATGTTTCGAACAAAATGGTTTTTGGGAACCATTGGCTTATATGTGAAGCTATCATCCGGGAATGGAATATCGGAGAGATTGCCTGATTTGAATAATTCCAAGATAGCTTTTTGTGAAAACATCCCCGTAAGAAAGAATCCAGGTTACAATGCACCGCAGATAACCTATAAAACGTAGAGCTATTTCTTCTCGGTTCTCAGCCCATCCTCCCTCGACTTCATAAGAAGCGAGTATTGAAACAAGACGGATAGCCCGCGAAAGCATGACGTTCGAAAAACCTCCTACCCGATGAAGGAGTTGACACAAGGAGAGCGTGTCAGTACCTGAGGAGCTATGCAGATCACCATTGTCACCGATCACCGTTATCCATATCACCGCGGTGAAAGCATCACTAGTAGAGTCACAGGTCGATTCCATAGCGATCCGATCGCCTCTAGGAGGTTTCTCTACGACAAGAGATGCGACAATGATGGAAATGTGGAGCACACACACCCCTGTTTCCTCTTGGCTTTTTCCTTCAGGAAACTCCCGAACAATGGCCAATCTCGAACTCATCCTCCGTTGTAAAAAGCAAAGGTGCCTTGTGTTGTATGGGAAATAGGAAGATTATACGCTCCCTGGTCTACTCCACTTTAAACTCTCAATCCTATTACAGCTCAACAAAAAGAACACAAATATGAATGAGCACATATTTTCATTCTTCTTTTACAGAGAACTGAAGCAATAAACGTCAACAATAGAAAATAAGAAAGCCTAGTATTCATAAAAGATGGGTCCGATTTGCAGGAACTGCGTATCTCAGCGATTCCTATCCCTAGCGTCATTTGGCAGGCTTAGAATAAAGATAGTTAATTTTTTGTGCCTATTTTTCGTGAAAAACGAAAAATGAAATCACAAAAAGAAGCAAGATTTTAAATTCCACAACAGGAAACTGATATCTTAGCGAAAATGGCTCACCTCGTCTTCTAAACATTCACTCGAGGAAAACACCATTATAAATATTGGCATGGATATGTCTGTATGTCTGTGTGTTTGTTCCTTATACAAATCCACATGGTTTGACTGTATTTGACCGAACTTGGCGCACATATAGGTCTTGATCCTAGGAGTGTCATAGGCTAGGTTGATATCGTCTAGGACTAACACTTCGAAGCTCACGGTTTCGAAACTGTGAACCCGAACAGTTAAAGATTTGTCTTTTTAGACTTTAATATTACTTATTTGGTTTCTAATTTATTTGGGCTTTTCTATATGCTGAAAGTAGGAATAGCTTGGCACGCCGGGTAACCGCTAGTGCTTAATATAAACTCGGCCATTAAACGGTTTACATGAGCAAGATGCGTATTCAGGCTAACATGGCTTGTGTAAATGGCAACCAAATCTTTCAGTTTCTACCTTTAAAGAAAAAGTATTGAATTTGTCGGCTGTAGTTGTGTATTGGATGCCTGGCTGGAGACTGCGGCATCAGGCAAAATCTTCATGTGATGAAAAAGAGACCATAAAGATAGTGTTCAAAACCAAACAAACAGAGTTCAAAGTCCTCTATTTTGGTTACTCTCTAAACAATCTTTACGATGCACCCAAAAGACAGACATTAGTTTAAGATGGTATATATATATATATATATATATATATATATATATATATATATATATATATATATGTAGGGTTGTGAAGTGAACGGTGTATAAGAAGAGGTGTGGAGCGTCGGACCGGTATGGACTGCTGTCCTGGGGGTGTGTCGTGCCTCGTGCTGACTCACGACTCTAGTTCCCGTCCTACTATTTTAGGCTGAACAAATACCACCGAGGCAGAACTCTTGTACTGTCTCCGTTCGTGAGCTACCTTCTGCTCGACTTCCATCTGGTACTGTAGGAGAGTCAACACGAACTGTATCCATGCTCCGTTCTGTCTCGGCACTTGCTTTAAGAGGAATTGGTAGTGTTAATAGTTTTATGGACAATTATTGATCTTCTGCTACTGAATAAAGAACTCCAAGGTTGGATCAGACCCTCCATGTATGTAGATTAGGTCAGCTGACATTCAACAAGCCACTGATCGAACGCTTTCAGCTTAGGTTCTAAGCTTTTAGCGCGGTTCCTCCCTCCCTCCACAGGGAGGAACCGCGCTTATATGGCTGACCTCATGACGCAATCCGACTAGAAAATTTTACGTTTCAGAACCCCTGGAGAATGAAAATAACGGTAGTTCAAATTTATATGTATATATATATATATATATATATATATATATATATATATATATTTGTCTGTTCGCTCTCTAGGTCCCATACGAATGGTCTGATTTTAATGAAATTTGGTACAAAATTCTTTCGTTTAATAGTTTTTGGTGCGAAATTCGGAAAAAATCGGTCCGCTTTCTTCATACGCTTGCAAGTCGTCGTTTCACAGGTTTATTGGCCAACCCATTTTTAAGGCTATAGTTTTAACAGTTTTCGAGAAAACTGGAAAAATAGTTGTTGAATCGAGTTTTTGGTTTGGGTGCTTCGCATCATGGGTTTCAGTTAAAATATTTTCTGCATCTTTGGAATTCATATAAACAAATATGTTTAAATTTTGGGTACGTTTAGAATTAAGGGAGGATCAGAATAAAATGTTTTATTTATAGACATGAAAGGTTCATGAACTTCGTAATATCTCGAAAAAGGTACAAAACATAAATATTTCCCCAGGAATCCTAAATAAAACACGAGTAATGCCTGAATTCTTGAAGAAAGCATTCTTGAATACCGTGTGCCCCCGAGGCATTGTTCCCTCATGACGAGGTATTCTTATCCTCTGATCCATCTTATCAAGAATCCTGATTTACCTTCTAGGTCATCGCTAAAACCTTCCCAAGCAAGAGATGTTTTAAAGCAGTTATCGTTTGTTGACAATGAATATAGGTCTAACTATGGAGGGTCCATCTTAAAACATACAGTACAGACCAAGTTATTAACTTACCCTCCAGGTGGGTGTAAATTTTGGTTTCTTGCTAGGAAACTCGCTATGTAACATTCAGGGCTGATTACCGAGATGTATTTTGATTTAAAACAGAACGTACTCATTTGATTGGAGGTTGTGTCTGCAGCCAAGTAATTATTTAATTCCCTCCTGGCCGAATGTTTTGCCCTCCTTCATGCAGGGAAAGCCGGTACACACAGTATCCAACTTCGTGAAAATAATATGTCGAGAAAATAACCAAAATTGGTCATTTAAGAATAGGTGGTTTCCTAAACATACTGCAAGGTAATATCAAAACGAACAACTAATGAATTTATGTTTTTTTTTTGTTTTGTTTTTTTACGGCGCATCGACAATTCTTGGCCATTAGCCAGGGTGCAGCCAGGAATTTTCTCAGCGAGCCCTGAGATGAGAAAATTCCTGTCGCCGGTGGGGATCGAACCCACCATCTCCCGCTTATGAATCTAGCGCGCTAGCCACTAGACCACGGGAGACCCCCGAATTTATGTTGTATAGCTAGTTTAGTTAAAGAACAAAAATTAGGATCCACAAGCGAAGGAATGTATTAACACAGAAGGAATATAAAGTAAACGTATACACCTAATGGAGTTATTTTGAGCATTTTCTGGACACATGTATCTCATTCGTTCAACAAGTTTTATGTCGAATTCTACTGCAATGAAGTAAAAATTAAGCGCGGTACGGGCAAATTAGCGTTTGGCTCCAGACTAAAACTCCGAGGGACTTGGTGGTTGAAAAACTCCTTGAATAGTTTGGTATGAGAATCTTGCATGACTAGTTTCCTGGTGAAAACTTCAGAAATGTGATCTTACACATATGCATGTCTAACTTATATAGCTTTAAAGATAGTTTTCAAGTAATCTATCTTAAGGTCAATATCACTGCATTGCTACGGATTGTTTAAAAAGGTGAATACACTCCAGGAAAAATAAAATGAATAGAAAAAACCTAATAGCTAGGATTTCTTGGAAAATGGATAATGATGGAAAATCAGTCCTCACTAATTAACGGAGGTTTTACGAGGGAGAAAGAAAGATGTAGTGTGTGTGTGTGTGTGTGAGAGAGAGAGAGAGAGAGAGAGAGAGAGAGAGAGAGACGACACACGTAGACCCGAGTGGCCGAGACCTTCGACTGAGAACTACGACGGCAACCGTTACTCCTGACCCGGATCGCTTTAAATGTCTTCTCGGATAAACCGGTTCAACCGAGGTATTATTAATAATTTGAAGTTATCGGAAACTAGTTCCGTTACATTCGCTCCAAAGAAGAGAAAGAAGAAGATGAAGTAATAATAATCAATAAGAATGAGATAAAAACAAGACTTGTAACCGTTGCATCCATTGTAGTACAGAATATGCCTGGAGGGTAGCAAACACGCCTCTCGAAGCGGCAGTCTTGGAAGACAATACTTTCGGCGATGTTATCTTGCGAAGAATATCAAACTTCTAGACAACGTGTTATTAGTTGGTGATGTTGATGCAGGTTTGTTGATATGGACATTGCTATTCTCGCATGAAACGGCCGTAGAATCTTATTTATTGTACTATTTGAGAAGGTTTTAACTTTGCCTAAAGATTCCTACGTCTGATGTGGAGTGGTAAACGCCCAACAATAAGATACGATTGGTCTCCCCATGGTCTAGTGGCTAATGCTTTAGATTCATATGCGGGAGGTGGTGGGTTCGATTCCCACCGGCAGCAGGTATTTTCTCATCTAAAGGCTTGTTGGAAAAATTTCTTGCTGCACCCTGGACGTCAGCGCTAATGGCATAGACCTCGATTCGCCGTAAAAATACAATAACAATATACGAAAAAATCTTAACAAAAGATCTGGGAATTGTCGGAATGCAAAGATATCATGGTCTTGGTAGAACACACATATTTCTAGAGTGGGTGTGCCCAAAAAATAGCCGGAATCACGTATTTAACCATAGATCGGAATGCGTCGTCCATTTTACAAAAATGAAATCGTCAAAATGGAATTTGAACCCAGAATCTTTCGTTTAACAATCTGATGCTTTGCCAATTACGCCACTCTTGAAGCAATAGACCCAGGATATCCCAGAAGGTCCCATGTTCTCCAAAACGGTCCCAGGCCTATGTAAAGCATGTGATACGAAAGTCCGGTTTCTCTTGGACTGCATCACTTTCTCGTTGCCGTAATAACCTGCGGATCACACCGTTTCTCCTTCGCCGCCGCCCACACGTTACGAGAGCCTTCCAGATACGCAGCCTCGTCGGCCGTTCACATTCCCTACATTCATTATTTTTTTTTTTTAATTATCCTTCGATGATCCTGAGAGATCAAGGAGTGTAATTACTTACGCAAGAGTCTGACCTTCTGGACGTGCTCTCGCCGAAATCTTGCTCACCTCTCAAAATAAATATGATCATCGAATCAATATCCGTGATCATATCATACTTCTTTCATCATATGCCCTTTATGGTCCTAGTTTCAGCGCGTTTCCTCTCACCCTCCACAAAGAGGAAACTCGTTTATGAAGTCGACCGGAGACGCAAGTCGGAAGTGACAATTAAAACATTTTACGTTTCTGAACTCATAAATCAAGAAAATAGCACTAGCTCAAATGTATATATATATATATATATATATATATATTAATTCCCCTGGTATTCTGACAGAACATCAAAGTCATATAATAATAGTGATTTCTTGCAGGGGCTGTAATTCTATCTACCGGATATTAAAATGTGCCAGGCTTTATTTGGAAAAAAAAAAAAAAAAAAAAAAAAAAAAAAAAAAAAAAAAAAAAAAAAAAAAAAAAAAAAAGCATGATATAAAATTACAATTTAAGAACATCCCCGACAACATATGTAGTGCAATTCACTCCTGTAATAACTTTATAGTACAAAAATAATTTTCATTGAAAAAAAATACATGACAGGACGATGGTAACCTTTGTCGTTCTTCGTCCTTAAACCCTATTCATACATACATACATACATACAGACTTTACAGGACGATGGTAACCTTTGTCGTTCTTCGTCCTTAAACCCTATTCATACATACATACATACATACAGACTTCACAGGACGATGGTAACCTTTGTCGTTCTTCGTCCTTAAACCCTATTCATACATACATACATACATACAGACTTTACAGGACGATGGTAACCTTTGTCGTTCTTCGTCCTTACACCCTATTCATACATACATACATACATACAGACTTTACAGGACGATGGTAACCTTTGTCGTTCTTCGTCCTTACACCCTATTCATACATACATACATACAGACTTTACAGGACGATGGTAACCTTTGTCGTTCTTCGTCCTTAAACCCTATTCATACATACATACATTTATTTGAAAACAACCAAAATAAATTCTGGCTGTTGGAGTAACCGAGTAAATAATGTTTGGAAATCCCTAAAATTTTCCCGCTCTTGATACATTTTTTCATCCGCTCACTTCCCAAATCTCTACTTAGTAACAATATTTCTAACATTTGATTTTCTAAGAGTAATGACTTATCCAGCAGGGTGGGTAGTGCACGTTAGTGCCATAAATCGCATCAGGTTTTACGAGACCTAACACGAAAACTCGCTAAAAAATGCCCAATTTATACGATTGAGAGTTTTAAATAGTTATCAATAAAATAATTTATTAAAACTGTATTTATGTTTATGTGCTGCATCAACAAAAGTTTATTTTTATTTTGAGAAAAATCAGGTCTCATCTTTCTTCTTGAGATAATGGTTTGAGCAGAAACTGTAAATAAAATAAGAAAAACATTAAATTTTGTTGAGACAACAGAGCAAGTGAAATTTCGTTTTTATTGTGTTTTTGACCTCAGACATTTTAGTGTGAATAATAAATTGAGAAAAGAACAATTATGTCAGAAATGAAATAATTATTGCCATGAGAAATTTATAGCAGAAGATGCTGAGTGAATAGTTGATATCTGGCAGTAAAATATAAGAAATCACATGTTATGCAGTTTAAAAGGATGTCCAAGGTAACAGAAAAAAAAAAATCCAAGTTCTTCCTATCACAGAAAAAAAAATCAGAAATCTATCATTTCAGTAAGATCATAAATTGCCTCCTAACCGCAGATAACCTTCAAGTCTGGATCATCACGCCAAGGTTCTGAATGTCTTCCGTGAAGCCTAACTTGTTCCATTTGTATGTGTGTTTCTACCCTTAGGACCCGTATTTCTCCCGATCCGATCCAATCCGATTTCGTTTGACCGACAACGGCTTGTAGACCTTTTTGAAACGCAAAATGTCATTTGTCGCCATTTTGCGTCGGTCGTCCGAAGTCGGCTTAGAAACAAACAAGCTTGAACGGCCGAAAATCGGTGGTCATCGGATCTGGACCAACGTAGGCTCCTCCATTGAGATGCATGGGTTTGTTTTTCTTCTGACAGTCGGTGGCTATTGGGACGGATCGAGTCGAATGTAGGCACCTCCATTGAGATGCAAGTCTCTGCAGAACATAATAATGGCGTTTTTCGTGAAATAATTGCATCTCTAATTGACACCATAATATTATTAGACTATGGACAAATACGGCCGAGTACGGCGATGAAATTTACAGGATAGAAACCCGACAGTTAGTTAAATACATAAATTTCCTGTCGATAAATATAAATAAATAAATAATAAATTTACTCGTCGAACAGAAAAGCCCATATACGAGTTGGTTGGGCGTGAAAGGGTTAAGTACCCAGCTGAGATCCCCAGCTTCCTAGGTCTAGACTTCAACCCACGTGCGGGGTGGACACGCGGAAACGTGACTAACAGGAGAGGTGCTAATGACCTGTGGAGTCGATACAATCTAATACGAAAATTGAACGGTGGGGACAGTTGGATATACCATCAGCGCTACTAACGGACAGAATCCCAACTACACCAGGGAGCTTCAACAACATTGGTCCGCCGATACTGGGGCTAGAGAGTAGAAAGGGCGCCCAGATCGAGAAAAAATTCATTCCCTTGGCAACCACCAAGGAAGAAACAACAAGTACATGGCTGACGAAGATGGAGATGAACCCATCGAAATATCCCAGGAAGAAATTAGGAGGAGTACCACCGCTGGAGAAAAATGCCGTTCCATCTAAAAATACATACACACATATATATATATATATATATATATATATATATATATATATATATATATATATATATATATATATATGGACGCCTTCAAACGGAAAAAATCCAAGCGCTGTTGTAGAGAATTAGAGAATTTATATAGTAATAAAAAACTGGTTAAAATATAATGTTGACATTAAAACAAGAAATAATACCAAAAAAAAAGTGAAATGGTGTATCCAGTATGCTGTAATAAACAGAAAGGAATCAAGCACCATTTTTATCAATCACTATAAAAATAAAACCCCATTACCCATTACCCCATTTTTTTATAACAGTTATAACTGTTATAAAAAAACATATTCGTACCTGCCAAAGAACAAACTTCTCTTGATAACAATGGATTGTGATTATATTTTCCTCTTTCGCAGTAATCCAAGGGCGGTTGTAGAACAAGACTTTATCATCGTATGTTGTAAAATAATTTATTTACATCAATTTTTAAAAGAATTTAAGCAAAAGATATGTTTTCAAAAAGTTCGACTCGCAGGAACTGCATCATCTTAGCGTGGTTCCGTTCTTATCTCTAGACTCATTTAAAATGATTAAAATAGAAGCTGTTATTATTTTAGGTCCACATTTCTAGAAAGCATGAAGATTAGATAGTTAGCCGTCGAGGTGATAAGTAAAGATGGAATGGTTGGGATTCGGCTAAAGAAACCTCAATACGATTTTTGTTAAAAAATCTATATTTAGGACGTTTTGGCTACTCATTGGTAGTCTTCGTCAGCATTGAAAGTGCCGGGAGCCAGAGGAGGACCAAAGTTGACAGTTCCATCTTTACTTTCATGAAAGGTCTTATTTGAAAAGCTATATCTTGGAAATCCATATCTCTAAGATTAAATTGTTTTTCTTATTTTTCTTAACCTGATTTATTATCAAATACATTATCCAACTATAAGCAATTAAAAAATAACAAGGAATAAAAAACAGACAAAAAGAACAGTTCGAATAAGCGAAATCAATTACTTTAAAGTTTTAAGCACTTATTTCTCCGATTGACATCGTCTAATCAAAACTTTTATCACAACCTTTTTTGTAGAGCATTTAGTAAGCTTTCTAATGGTATCCTTCCGTTTACCAAGATTCTCAACCTTTTTCGAGATATTAAGGAAAGTATACAAAGTTACCAAAACTTTTTATGTCTGTTAATAAAATATTTTATTCTAACCCTTCCTTAACTCCAAACGGAACAAAAATTTCAACATATTACTTTTAATGAAAGTAGAACATGCAGAAAATGTTTCAACTGAATCCCATGATTCTATGTACGCAAACCAAAAACGGTATTCAAAAACTATTTTTCCAATTTTCTCGAAAACGGTTAAAGCTATCGCCTTGAAAATGGTTTCATTCGTTTTCCTAGCCCAAGAAGCCTATAAAACGAGTGCTTACAAGCTTATGAACTCAAAAACGTAAGCGTTACGATTTTTTTGCGCGAATTTTGCCCCAAACGCCATTTTCCAGTGGACGGATTTTGCTGGTTAACAAACTTGACCTTTCAAATTGGACGACGGATTTTTGTACCAAATTTCATCAAAATCGGACCTTTCGTCTTCTACCTAGAGAGCGAACAGACAAATATATTATATATATATATATATATATATATATATATATATATATATATATATATGTGTGTGTACAAATTTGAACCATCATCATTTTCGGTCTCTCTTTCGGGGTTCTGAAACGCAAAATTTTCTAGTCGGCACTTCTGGATTGCGTCATGAGATCAACCTTATAAGCGGGGCTCCTCCCTATGGGAGAGGGAGGAACCGCGCTAAAATCTAAATCATTTATTGAAGCTTTTCTTTTATGAATTATTTTGTCTTTGTTTTATCCTTAAGAAAAGGTAATATTGTTACAAGTTATCAATTAAATAAACTAATATTGTTACAAGTTATCCACTAAATAACGTACATCGGTTCTATAATGTTTGTTAAAATTCCACATGTTTAACTCAGGTATTTGGTACCACATCCGGAGCGCGTGATTTAAATAATCTAATATTTCATATCTAGAAATAATATCATATACATCCTTTACAGCCGGTTTATACAAAATATTTGTTAGTCCTGGTATCTAATAAGTTCTTAGACAAACAGCCATATAGAGGATATAACAATACAAAGCTTGAGAACTAACCGCCTAAAAGTGCAAACGCATCAGCCCTATCCTGGCTAGAAAAGGGTGATAACCAATAGATAAATTGTCCCTAACATTTTTTGTGCAAATTCAGGTCTTGGTAGAAGTGCGATATATACACACTAGCTGAATACCGGTGCTTCGTCACGGCAGATAAGTAGTTATTTTATTGCCTTAAATAATGTATCATCAAAATTAACACTTTAATTAATTAATAAACAGATGACCAAGAGGTAACCCGTTATCTATAGGTTACCAGCAACAGGAGTTTAACCAGTAGAGGTTAAAATTCGTTGTCAATAATAACTGTACGTTAAAATTTAAAAATTTATGTTTCCAAAATGTAATTTGGAAACACCCATTAATATTTGCGAGCATTACCAAGAAGTGTTCTGACTGGGGATGCTGATGGGTGAGGAGGCTGTGCAAGAGTTCGGGATATTATTACTTCGGATAGACCATCACCAGGTATAGCGTAAACTCTATGAGGGACAGTTTATTTCTAGTAATTCAAGGTCTGCCATCATAGTTGAAATGAACCGCAAATAAAATAATATTATGAAATAGATACAGTACAGTAACAGCTGATCTGTTATCGTTCTAGCAACTCTTTCTACCTTGGTGTGCATGCTCTCTTTAAAACCAACTAAAAATTCAAACCCCCATGAAAGTAAAAAAAAGATTCCTTTCTTAGCTAGTGTTTACATGCTAAAGGGAGTGCCCATGCAAAATTTCAAATTTTCTGTCAAATCGTTTGGGGGATGATGGGTCAGTGAGTGAGTGGTATCTAATATATATATATATATATATATATATATAAAGCGTCATCACTCCTCACCACTAAAACCCTCGTCGTGAGCTAAAATAGATCACCCTATGATCTAGTAACAGGTGGATTTGGAGCTGTACGTGCGAGACAAGGAAAATGATGAGTTTAGAGGATGGACGATCAGAGAACGACCTGCAATCAAGCAAACCGTGGGATTAACTCAGG
Source organism: Gonocerus acuteangulatus (assembly GCA_946811695.1). NCBI lineage: Eukaryota > Metazoa > Arthropoda > Insecta > Hemiptera > Coreidae > Gonocerus > Gonocerus acuteangulatus. Next base: position 3,311,564 of record OX328126.1, read on the forward strand.
ATCTGTGTAATTGTCGGCTCACGACAGACGGAGGTCACCGGCCCGACTCTTTGTGTCGGGAGGATATTCGATACCAGGTCTAACAGCTATTTTGGAAATGAGAAGAAACGTTGAAATATTTCAAGCTCCTCATGAACTGCATCGTTCGTTATATCGCATTTGTAACAGGAGTTGAATTGGCTGTTCCCTGTATATCGACGCACAGCGGGGCCACACGACTTTTAATGTTTCAAAAGTGGCTAAACCCTCCAAATCTTAGCAAATTTTAATAAATGTTTTTTTTTTTTTTAAATGATAGGGCCAAACGACATTTCGTGTTTCAAAAAAGGCTAAAGCCTCCAAATCTTAGCAAATTTTAATAAATGTTTTTTTTTTTTTTTAAATGATAGGGCCAAACGACATTTCGTGTTTCAAAAAAGGCTAAAGCGTCCAAATCTTAGCAAATTTTAATAAATGTTTTTTTTAATAATAGGGCCAAACTACATTTCGTGTTTCAAAAAAGGCTAAAGCGTCCAAATCTTAGCAAATTTTAATAAATGTTTTTTTTTTTTTTAAATGATAGGGCCAAACGACATTTCGTGTTTCAAAAAAGGCTAAAGCGTCCAAATCTTAGCAAATTTTAATAAATGTTTTTTTTAATAATAGGGCCAAACTACATTTCGTGTTTCAAAAAAGACTAAAGCCTCTAAATCGTAACCAATTTCAATGCATTTTTGTTTTAAATGAAAGCTACTTCAACTTTGTCTGACCTTTTGGTTTCCCTTGTTTATTAAATTACCTGTAAATAATTCACAAACGTTTATAATTGAACATAAAATAATATATTTCCAATCTAACTAAATATCAGGACTGATATGGTTGGAATTAAACACTCATAACCTGATTAGACTTGGAAAAATCAGACTGACACATCTTCAAAACCTGATTAGATTTGGAAAAATCAGACTGACACATCTTCAAAACCTGATTAGACTTGGAAAAATCAGACTGACACATCTTCAAAACGTTTTATCTTAATTCAACAATGAGATTAATTGAAATAATATTATTTGAAAATAGATTTTGACTTTTTCCAAGTCTAATCAGGATTTGAATGTTTAATTTCTGCAATATCAGTGCATATATTAAATTAGATGAAAAATAAAATATTATTTTATATTCAATTCTAAAAGTTTGTGAATTATTTACACGTAATTTAATAAACAGGGAATAAAAAAAAAAAAAAAAAAATTTTAGAGTTTTAAATTTTATTAGCTTTCATTTAAAACAAATATGAATTGAAATAGGTTAAGATTTGGAGGCTGTAGCCTTTTAGCACTTTCCTCCGAAGGAAAGTAGCTATTGAGGTTGCACTCATGACGGAATTTTTGAAAAATTTCTTCAAATCTTTATCGATCCTACCTAGTAGTCACCGAAAATGACCCCCGTTAAAATTTATATATATATATATATATATATATATATATATATATATATATATATATATATATATATATATATATGTCTGTTAATACGAAAGCGGCCAGAGTTTTTGTTTTTTCGTCACGAAACTTGGTATATAGCATTCAACTAGCAAAAGATTGAACGAGTTCGTTAACCACCAAAGTCGGTCCACCGGAAGGAGGGGTTTACCCCGAACCCAAAACACTAATTTGACTATGTCAGCCGTAATATTTGTTATATTCCAACGAAACTTGGTATTCGTAGTGGCAATACAGAGAGAAAAGTGAGATATAAAAATGAACTAAATCGGTTCATTAGAAGGGGGGGGGGGGGGGTTTACTCCGGACCCACAATACCAATTCGCCACTACCAGCCGTGATTTTTGGTATATTTTGACGAAACTCGGTATTCGTAGTGGTAATCTACAGGTAAATATGTGTTGTAAAAATAAACTAAATCGGTTCATTAGAAGGGGGGGTTTACTCCGGACCCAAATTCCTAATACACTCATACCGGTCGTAATTTCTGCTGTATTGTAACGCAACGCGGTATACGTCGTGGGTAACTCATGAGAAAGAAGTTTTGTAAAAATGAGCTGAATCGGTCAATCGGAAAGCGGGGGTTTAATTTGTAATATATTTCAATAGAAAAGCCCGCCAGACGTAGGTTCACAAAGCCGCCGCAAGGAGCGCTTTCTACCACTAGAGTGACTGTATCCTGTTCCTGCGTTAGATCAAAATACGATAATATGAGGTTTTTTGTATTTATTACGTAGTTTAGTAGGTACCTTGTGTAAACATAACTCTGGAAGCAAATTAATAATTGATCAGTTGCTCATTACAAATTTAAAAGAGAACTATTTATGTTTTTATTTTATTTATGTAGGATATTTTAAGCAAATTGTTCTGGAAAGCAGTCTACACTACCCAAATTCTGAGGAAAGTGCTTAGTTATGCAGCTCCTGCGTGACGGACTTTTTTCAAACACAAAATGTCGTTTGGCCCTATTGTGCAACATTCATTTTCATGTTTCCTGATAATTAAACCCCACACAAAACTGTCTGCCCTTTTGTAATTATTTTAAATAATGTTTATTAAAGACGCTGTCTAAATCGCAGTTTGAATAAAGCACTTCATATAATATTGAAAATAAAAACTTTGGTATTTTTTTAATTTACATTAAGCCCCTTAAAAGTGTCTGCCTTATTTATTATTCATTGTAAAATTGCCTTAATTTGCATTTTGTTTTTACATTAATGATAGTTCGCTTCTAATTAAAACGCTATTAGCGCGGTTCCTCCCTCCCCCATAGGGAGGAACCCCGCTTATAAGGTTGATACAATGAAACAATCCGGAAGTGCCGACTAGAAAATTTCGCGTTTCAGAACCCCTACAGACCGAAAATAACGGTGGTTCAAATTTGTATATATATATTTATATATATATACATATATATATACATATATATATTTATATATATATATATATATATATATATATATATATATATATATTTGTCTGTTCGCTCTGTAGCTCCCAGAAGAATGGTCCGATTTTGATGAAATTTGGCACAAAAATCTTTCGTCTAATTTGAAAGGTCAAGTTCGTTAACCAGCAAAATCCGCCTACTGGAAGATGGTGTTTGGGGCGAAATTCGCGCAAAAAAATCGTAACGCTTACGTTTTTGAGTTCATAAGCTTGTAAGTACTCGTTTTATAGGCTTCTTGGGCTAGGAAAACGAATGAAACCATTTTCAAGGCGATATCTTTAACCGTTTTAGAGAAAATTGGAAACATAGTTTTTGAATACCGTTTTTTTTTGGGTACTTAGAACCATGGGATTCAGTTGAAATATTTTCTGCATGTTCGAATTCCATTCTTTGACAATCTTGTGATGCGGATGATTACCATTCGAAAGCTTACTAAATGCTCTACAAAAAAGGTTCTGAAGAAAGTTTTAATTAGGCGATGTCAATCGGAGAAATAAGTGCTTAAAACTTTAAATTAATTGATTTCGTTTATTCGAACGGTTCTTTTTGTCTGTTTTATTCCTTGTTATATTTTAATTGCTTATAGTTGGATAATGTATTTGACAATAAAACTGGTTAAGTAAAAGAACAAAAACAATTTATTGTTAGAAATATAGATTTCCAAGATTCCAAGACCTTGTAACTAGCGGGACCTAGTGTAAGCCGACCCTTCCAGGTAAGATTGTAAATCATGACCTTTCAAGACTTTACTACACACAGGAATGACGTTAGTGACCTTAAGGGTTGACACGCCATTATAATAATTATTTTAAAAAAAAGACTGGTGGAACCAAAATAATAACTGATTCTATTTTAATCTTTCCAAATTAGACTAGGGATATGAACGGAACCGCGCAAAGATGATGCAGTTCCTGCCCGACGGACTTTTTTTTGGGCATTGTTTTGCACCTTTCCCCATATGCGCAGTACCTGGTGTTCCACTGTAAGTCTAGCCAACATATATACCTTCTTATCTACCCAAGAGGTACATAATAGCAAAATTTCAGGGTGCATAAAACACTTCATGAAACGTGCGGTCACCAGCTCTTGGACTACACTGAGTTTCCAGATCTCGTACCCAATTACCAAGTAAGAAACTTCCCCAGCCCAGACCTTGTCTGATTGACAAGCAGAAGTGATCGCTATTGAAAAGCGACTCCGAATCGGATCGCGATACGATGCTCATGGAATATCTCGCGGATTCTCGCAGATCGCGAGACGTCAGCGAGAAGTAGAAAGAGATGATAGAAGCTACTCCGGTAGAAAGTATCGAAAAGTAAAACTCGAAACACTTTCTTCTCGAGTCCTTCATAATAAACTGAAGAGTCGACACGAAACTCGAAGGGAAATGTTTAATGTCCATCTTCAGTCGAGTACGTAGTAATTCAATCGGATTGAAACTTTCTTTTAGTCACACATGTAGTCCGCTTAGTGACAAAGACTTCCGACATTCAGGAACTGCTTCATCTTAGACAGATTATATAACTTACATAAACCTAACATGATGTAGGAACCTTGGAATAAGAAACAGTTAATATTTGTTATCGTATTTTTTAAAAAAAAACGTTAATCAAATAACATCTATTCAAAAAGTCAGATTTTATGCCAAAATGCACACAAGAACTTATAATAGCGGAATTTAATCACAAGGCATCTTCAAATTCTGATCGGAAAGATGTACTAAGAACAAGAAAAAGGATTTCTTATTTTACTGGAAAATTAGTTTACAAATTAAATCCCTAAAGAACAGCATATAATGTATATGTATGTGTGTATATAAATATATATATATATATATATATATATATATATATATATATATATATATATATCCTCTAATCCGTGCATTTCTGAAAGAATTAACTTTTCTTCTTTTTTTCTATATGTAGCTCAGGTCTTTACATAGAGTTGAGAATAATTATGAATTAATGATTTCATATATATTGTGGATATATGTGACGTAGGTCTTGAAAAAAATACTCCTTATTTTTCTTTTTTCTACGGATTTGTAGTGATAGCAAACTCCTCAACTAATTATTTTTTCTATAAAAATGTGTATTTAGTATCGATTCATTCCGCTATAAACTACTAAATGAAGCAATAAACTATAATTTTCGGCAGATCTTAGTTTATTTAAAATAACACATCCACAAATTAGGTTTATATATTTTATTTACTTTTACAGATTTACACTTTTAATATTAGAAATTCAGTATTTGTATATAATTATATATACATTTTTATTATATTATATTGTTGTTTAGCTTAAAAAATGTTATTATTAACTATTATTAATAATATTAATTTTTAAAATAATTTCTTCTGTTTTACTGACCTCACTAATAATAATAATAGTTGATTAATTACAATTTTTTATAGAAGTAATTTTCAATAAATAAACCTTTGTAAGCAATAAATAAAATATGTATTTATTGAAGGAATTTATTCAGATTAATTTGTTATAATAACTAATGAAATATGATTTGTGATTAAGGATTTTTATATAACGAATACTCTGGAAGGATCAGAAAATAAACAGGGCTTAGGTGATATAATAAAATTAGGAATACAATTTCTCAATATGAATCAATTAAAAAAATCTCCTTTAATTATATAGCCCAAATATTAGAGAATTGGTTATTGGTCCTGACATCAGCTGCTATAAAAGACAAGATTTTGAATTAAAAGCTATTACTCCAATCAGACATATTGGTCCTGACATCAGCTGCTATAAAAGACAAGATTTTGAATTAAAAGCTATTACTCCAATCAGAGATATTGGATGGGTGAAAGCCCGAGGTCAGGGGTTCCAGGGGGGATTACCTCACGGATCAGTCCATTAACTAACAGAAAACATTTACAAAATAACCATCAGTCAAAAACATTAATTAGAACACTTACAAATAACTCATTTTTTTTTATCTTATTTATTTGATTAATGAATGCCTTCGAATGCAACAAGGAAAAAAATTGAATCGATTCGTTTTGACAGGATCGATAATGCTCTTTGACTCTTGTTTGATTTATTGACCAAATAATTGACCAAGTCACGAAGAGTAAAGTACAGGAAATAGGTCAATTTTGAAATAATCCATTTGTTAAATGCTAATATATATCTGTCTACCGTCTAGATACTTTATAATAATTTCAATACCTAAATTTCTTTAATCAAATATTTGTTAGTTAGGAGGTCAATAAAATTACAGTCATAATTTATAATCCCAACGAGATTTTTTTTTATTTTTTTTTACGGCGCATCGACATTTCTTGGCCATTAGCGCCGATATCCAGGGTGCAGCGAGGAATCTTACCAGTGAGCCCTGAGATGAGGAAATTCCTGTCACCGGTGGGGATCGAACCCACCATCTCCCGCTTACGAATCTAGCGCGCTAACGCGCTGTTGGAATTATAAAAGGGTGACAACCTGTAGATTGATCGGAGCTAATTTCTTGAAAAAGAAAAAAACAGCTATAATGTTAAATAGTTTTATTTTAGAATTTTATTATTTGGAATTATTCTATACTGCAAAAACATCCAACATCCACATAATGCAGGCATTCCAATCTAAACAAAATCAAATGAAAAACAAGACAAAAAAAAATAATAAATACAAAAAAAAAATGAAATTTTATTTTTAATTAAGAAGTCATTAAGTTTCGTTTGCATTAATTTTCGTATTTTAGTAATAAAATAATTGTTATGCACTAATTAAATCTTGTAAATTTTGACTTTTAAATTGTTGCTATCATAACCTGGTTGCTGTAAGACCTAAATAAATTCATCAAGACCATCAATTTCAACAAATACAACATAATATTAAAAAATAAATAATAATGATACTTAAGATAAATAATAATAAATTAATAACAATAATCAAATTAACAATACCATTAAAATAATATAAAAAAGAAGAAATAAATAAATAAATCTCTCAATGAACTCTCAATCTTAACATTTCAATATTTTGTACAGACTGTCATGGACGGCGTCAGCAAGAGGTTTAATACAGGAAGAGAGGAAACCTGTCAAAATTATTCTGAATTATTATAAACAAAAACTTCTGAGTTAATTAGCATTTTAAGGCTTGCCAATTCTAATAGATTTTCCGAGGACTTTATATTGCAAACATAAATCGCAGGAAAATTGCTTAACGAACCTACGCAAACATAAACTATATTATATTTACATTAATCTGTTAAATTCTAATTATATCGGAAAAAAAATATCAATGAAAAGTTAATGGCGAATAAACCTTATATGGCGAAACCGTTAATACCTTGCAATCTAAATGCATATTTTTATAGGCAATTTCTCTAGTAGTCATAAAATCATTACGAATATTGAAGATATTTTCAATATGATCCAAGGATGCTGGAAAATATTTTCCTATATAACGGTATCAAGTTTTAAAACAAATCAAATAAAATACCTTCCATTAGCATAATGTATGCATGAATATGATGGGAGAAGATTTAGTCCGCAGATTCACGGCTTTAATCTTATTCAGATGGGAGCAGTTTAGGAAAATAAAATGAATTTAGATTTAGGGATTATAATTCTTTTCCATATATTAGTGGAGGTTTTTTTTTAAGATTTCACCCTAAACAGACAAGGAGTAGCTTCTACCTACAGGAAGGCTTCCAGATCAATGAAATGCTTCTTTAATGCAACAGACAACAAAAAATCCCCGGGTTTTTCTTCAATGGCTTCCAAAAATCAATAAAAATCCACTGTATTTTAGAGGAACTCGTTTCGTACCTTTGTTCACCGTCTTTTAGTTCGTGCTTTTAATGTAAAAACGTCCGTGAAGTAGGTCCTCAGCAAGGTGGGGTACGTTGCTGACGATTGTACGAAACCCGTCCGTGAAGTAGGTCCTCAGCAAGGTGGGGTACGTTGCTGACGATTGTACGAAACCCGTCCCGAAAATCCTTGATTTATATAAGCGGACGATAAAATTTAAATAAAGTAACTGGTATTCAACATCAAAAGTTGACAAGCTTTAAATCCAACCAAAAGAAAAATAACCCATAAAAATACAAAACAAAAATAAATATTGTATTTTGGTTATTTTATATTTACTAAAGAGAGTGTATCGCCATGTTACTGACAATACTCCAGGGGTTGAAAATTACTCCAACATCACCAACAAAACATTTCTATCTCACTCCGTTCTACAAATATCCTGTTCTAAAGGTTCTTGAGAATGTATTTTTGTAGTAAAATTCCATTTTTCTCTGCTTGTACACATTCATTTTCAATCTTCCATTGTATTTTTTAAATTTGTATTAAATTTTCTCTGAGGATAATGCACATACAATGTCCACAATAATCTTATTCAAACCGTAATATTAATTCAAAGTAGGAGTTAATAAAAGCTTCTGGTTAGCGACAACGTTTGGAAAATCACTACTCTTCCAAAAAAAATCCTGCAGACTGCCGAATCTTCCAAAAGTTGTAAAATTTAATCAGCTTTCCAACGGTATACTCAGAACTGAGATTATCTATCAATTTCATAATGTAATTGGAATTCTAGAGTGAAAAAACATGAAATAAATAAAGGTGATATCGTCGATGCAAAAGCAAACTAACGAATGTGAAAAAATGCATCTTTCATTGTCAATCTTTAATAATTTCTGCTGGACTTATTTACGGCAAATTCTTCAATCTGACTTCACTCTATTAAAGGGAAAGTATTCCACTATCAAAAGGTCGAATCTGCCGAATATTTGACTGTCCAAAAAAAAGTTATGAATAAATACTTTTCCACTCTGAAAAGTGGTGATTTTCATATTCGATACTTTGCATTTGTATCGACGATATTATGTTTATTTTCATGATATTATCAGAAATAAACGCGAATTATTCTTGATGAAATTTATATTTAATGATAATAGTAAGTCTTACAAAAAAATTGAATAAAAAAAAATACATCTAACATTTTAAATGCTTTTAAAGATGGCCTCGGTGCAGAAGACACTAACTACACCTGGTCACACCGCTGATGTAGTCCTTGCAATCTCATCATGATTAGCTATCATTTCCTCAAATGATTCGCAAATCCTTGCTATCAGGTGGTTTAGGTCTTAAATGGGTTCTTTGTACACATTTGCCTTAGGCCTACCCCACACCTAAAAATCAAGCGACGTCAGATCAAGGTTTTTGCCCGGCCAAATCTACCAACATTTTTATCGGTGTCTGTAAACGGGAAAAACAGGTGGACGGAGCATAGTCCTGGTTACGCAATCTCCCGCATATGTGTGCACATATATGTAAACATAGTTTCCTAGCAATTACAAAACACTTTATCGTGTACTAGCTATAAAATAGGATATTTCGGAGGACGGATTCGGGGGTCTCAGATCGCACCTTGGCCCGCCAAGCCCTTTAGCGGTACCTGTAATGGGCCAAATCTGACGGTCGGAGCATAGTACTAGCCACAGAGTATCCTCTTATTTATGTGTACGTATATGTAAGTTTTCGAGCAATTAAAAAGCAACGTATCGTCTACCTGTTTATGTAGGGGAGAAAATATCACATCCCATCTTTCCCCCAAAACAAAATTTCCATTTTATCTACATTTCTTCTGCTACAAGACAACTATGTAGGTAAATGGAGGATGAAAGAGACTGTAAGATGAGAGGATTTCTCCAGCCAATAAACCGACGAGAAAGCAAATTGGTGACAAGGCGTTCTACTTCTTCTCCAGAACGGGACCTGTAGCTAGTGTCTCGGGTAGAACAGGTTCCGAGGTATATACCTGTGTGTCTGCTTCAGGAGGGCTTGTATCCGAAATATCATCACGAAACAAGTATCCTACCAGCTGGATACGAGGTATCATAGTGTCATAGTGTTGGGAACTCATCTAAACCAGTGTTCAGATAGTGTTCGAACATTTTACTGACAGAACACCAAAGTGTTACCGTAGGTTTTCAGTTTTGTTTTTAGCGCGTCAAAATTTCAAATTTGTTGTTGCTCAAATTTGTGTTTATAAATATATATATATATATATATATATATATATATATATATATATATATATATATATATATATATATCTTCCTTCTTATTACTTTCTATGGCAGGGGGTCCATAAAGAAGTACACCATTCGTTCTGTTCAATTACTTTATTTTAAATCTTGGACCGACATGTTTCATGCTTTGTTTTCACCTCATAAGGGGCTTTCTTATATAAACATTATTCTTTTTATAAATCTCGATATATACATGTTTACAGTAATATGTCCATTCCCTAAATCAAGTTTTACTTTTTAACAATTAATTTATTTTAATTTTTAGTCTAACCCTGTTTGGATGTCCTCACGTCATGTTCCTTGGACATTCATGGACTTCCTAACAGGGTAAAACTGAACATTTAAAAAAAAAAAAATCAGTCCCGTAACAGGCCACGACGGCCCTGAGGGGCAGATACTAAAGAGGTATCTGATTCATGACCATACGGCACACTAGAGAGATAGTGTGGTCAGTACTATGCCCCGGCCACCTGATTTTCCCCTTGGCTACTTCGACTGCTAGCAGTCATTAGCACTACAAGGTACCCATTATTCAATTTTTTTTTTTTTTTCAACGGCGCATCAACAAATCTTTGCTATTAGCGCCGACGTCCAGGGTGCAGCCAGGAATTTTCTCAGCGAGCCCTGAGATGAGAAAATTTCTGGCGCCGGTGGGGATCGAACCCACCATCTCCCGCTTATGAATCCAGCGCGCTAGCCACTAGACCACGGGAGACCCCGGTACCCATTATAAAATTAATTAAAGGCTGGGTTGGCCTAGGGACGGTCAGGGAGGCCGAATCCAATCTATGAACGAAGACACTAGAAGATAAAAATCTTTAGTACTATGCTCGGGATTTGAACTCAGGTCCTCCATCTTATTAGTCCAGTGCTCTACCACTGAGCTAACCTCGCCCCCAGACTGAACATTTAAAAAGGAAAAATTGTTTTAGGGAAGAAATATATTATTGGAAACATGCATATTTCGAGATTTATAAAAAGAATAAGGTTTGTACAGGAAAGCCCCTGATTAGGTGCGAATAAAGCACGAAACATGTCAAACCAAGATTTAAAATAAAGTAATTGAGGTAAACGAATAGTGTACTACTTTATGGACCCCCTGTCATAGAAAGAAATAAGAAGAAGTGAAAAATATATATTAGCTCATCTTTCAGAAGAATAATTATATATATATATATATATATATATATATATATATATATATATATATATATATATATATATTATATAAATTTATTTTGTCTTTTATTTACTGGGAACATTTAATTTTTAACTCCGAGCTACTATGTGTATGATACTATATTTATGATTTTCCCTATCGAGGAAAGAACATGAATTTCTTTCTCTCCCATCTATGCCCGATCTCTAGAACAAGATACCGTATAATTATTTTTATGAGAGACTTGAAAAGGCTAGGACGTCCTACTTAGAGCGAGGGAAGAACGGGACCTGACCAAGGCATCCACGGCCATCTTCTTCTTACTGTTGGATCATAGTTCTTATCGACTTGAAGACAACAAGCAGGAAATATAAGCATCATGCCAAATAAAACTATACACCAAAATGTCCAAGATTTTACGACACTTTGTCAAGAAAACACGTTTTAGCACAATGCCACCACTAGAGAAAGGAATTGCTTGGATTGAACACTCTCGCTAATATGAATGTTGTATGGAGATACCACAGTAAAACAATAGATAAAAAATAATCCTTAGTTATATAATACAAATTGTGTAAAAATATATGAAGCAAAAAAATAAAAATAAAAAAGTAGTTTAAAAAAATAAATACACATGACAATATAAATTTATATATTAATAAGAAAGAACAGTAATTGTAGTATATACATTCTTAAATACATATTAACCAATTGTAAGGGTACAGAATTTAAGAAAAGAACTGTCCAAGAAATAATGATTGGGGAAAAAAGCGAAACGCATTCAAAGAAAATGCATAAGCAACACTCATAACCTGGAATTTGTTTTAGCTAAAACTTATATCTGGAGGATAGGGGAAATTCTTTGGAATCAACATAAACAATAAACCCAAAACATTTTGCATTGCTTTCTCTGATTCGAAACGCATTCAAAGAAAATGCATAAGCAACACTCATAACCTGGAATTTGTTTTAGCTAAAACTTATATCTGGAGGATAGGGGAAATTCTTTGGAATCAACATTAACAATAAACCCAAAACACTTTGCATTGCTTTCTCTGATTCGAAACGCATTCAAAGAATATGCATAAGCAACACTCATAACCTGGAATTTGTTTTAGCTAAAACTTATATCTGGAGGATAGGGGAAATTCTTTGGAATCAACATAAACAATAAACCCAAAACATTTTGCATTGCTTTCTCTGATTCGAAACGCATTCAAAGAATATGCATAAGCAACACTCATAACCTGGAATTTGTTTTAGCTAAAACTTATATCTGGAGGATAGGGGAAATTCTTTGGAATCAACATAAACAATAAACCCAAAACATTTTGCACTGCTTTCTCTGATTCGAAACGCATTCAAAGAATATGCATAAGCAACACTCATAACCTGGTATTTGTTTTAGCTAAAACTTATATCTGGAGGATAGGGGAAATTCTTTGGAATCAACATAAACAATAAACCCAAAACATTTTGCACTGCTTTCTCTGATTCGAAACGCATTCAAAGAAAATGCATAAGCAACACTCATAACCTGGAATTTGTTTTAGCTAAAACTTATATCTGGAGGATAGGGGAAATTCTTTGGAATCAACATAAACAATAAACCCAAAACATTTTGCATTACTTTCTCTGATTCGAAACGCATTCAAAGAAAATGCATAAGCAACACTCATAACCTGGAATTTGTTTTAGCTAAAACTTATATCTGGAGGATAGGGGAAATTCTTTGGAATCAACATAAACAATAAACCCAAAACATTTTGCACTGCTTTCTCTGATTCGAAACGCATTCAAAGAATATGCATAAGCAACACTCATAACCTGGAATTTGTTTTAGCTAAAACTTATATCTGGAGGATAGGGGAAATTCTTTGGAATCAACATAAACAATAAACCCAAAACATTTTGCACTGCTTTCCCCGACTAGTTGGTACAATATTTCCTTTGTTTAGACTTTATGGGATACAGATTTAGATTTTCTGTGTTTGGCTAAATGTCATAGTGTTTTAGTGTTGCTTCCTTAAATTGTATTAAATTTTTTTTCTCTTTTTCAACTCTTTATTTATTGATTCATTTTTCTTGAATTATGTATACACTACAATTTAATTTGTGTCCAATCCAGTATACACTGCAATTGCTATAATGTTTTATTTATATTTTGATTTTTTTTTTTTGGTCAATTTTACGTATTTATTTTTATAAGTGCATTTTTTTCTTAATATATTTTCATATAGTTAGAATTTTTTAAGGAAAGTATTATTTTATCTATTATTTCGCTCTCGTTATTCAACGCACGTTTGTAAATTAATGCCTGAACCTAATCTATAAGGAATATACACAAACACACACACATATATATATATATATATATATATATATATATATATATATACACTTTAATTTTTAGCACCATATAATATGGTATTTAGGATCCACAGAGATCCGTTGATGCATGCAGCTTCAAATGGTAAATGCCTTAAAAAATAGCTAAAAAACGTATTAAACCCCGTTAATGCTGTTTTCGGAGAGTGCACCATAGAACTAGGAAAGCAGCTACTCGCAGCGGCTGATGCCAAAGAGATCCCGTTCTCCTAATGCCATACCGACGGCTAGCTGGAACGAAATACCTCCTTGGACGCACCATCAAGCCGTCAACACTTGGCGGATATCTCCATCCGGATCGTCCAACATCTAGGACAATCCTCAATATCTGGGAAATATGTCGGATTAACCAGTTTTGGGTAATCCGATAAGTAGTCGAAACAATTTAAAAATGTTTTCATTTTTAGCCCTTTTTTAATAATTATTTATAGACATATAAATCACGTGTCTGTCTGTTTGTTCCTTATACAAATATACACCGTTCCTCCGATTTTGACCAAACTTGGAATACTGGTAGGTCTTGATCCGGGAAGTCTCGTAGGCTAGGTCAAAAACGTCTATCAGCTGTCAATGTGTTTGTTTGTTCCGTATACAAATCCACACCGTTCGTCCGATTTTGACCAAACGTAGGACACAGGTAGGTCTTGACCCGGTGAGAGTCATTGGCTAGGTTAAAATCGTCAAGGACTCACAGTTCGGAGGTCACGGGTTCGAAACTATGAACCCGATCAGTTACAGATTTGCATTACTAGATTTTAATGTTACTTATTTGGTTTCTAATTTATTTTTGCTTTCTAGATGCAGATAGTAGGTGTAGCATGACACGACGTGTAACAGCTAGTACATAATAAGGAATGAAGATGGAGTAAAAAAAGTATTATAGCGTATTGTAGGGGCTGCCTTGCTGGCAGGTATTGTAGGGGCTGCCTTGCTGGCAGGTATTGTAGGGGCTGCCTTGCTGGCAGGTATTGTAGGGGCTGCCTTGCTGGCAGGTATTGTAGGGGCTGCCTTGCTGGCAGGTATTGTAGGGGCTGCCTTGCTGGCAGGTATTGTAGGGGCTGCCTTGCTGGCAGGTATTGTAGGGGCTGCCTTGCTGGCAGGTATTGTAGGGGCTGCCTTGCTGGCAGGTATTGTTTTTCAATTGAATATAACATACTACGATTAATTGTTATCACACTATTTTCTTTTAAATATATTAATCGTGCCCCATGGGCGTATATAGGAAATAATTTCGGACCATTATTAGGGGGGGGGGCTGAGACCATTTCCGGTGTATGGAATACTAATAATTTAGATCTTGGAATAGTTCTAGCCAACTTAAACGCTATTACACCCAAAATAGAATATGTCTTATGAACTAAATGATCTTATTTAATTTTAAGGGTTTTATAACATTTTTACCAAAAAAAAAAAACAAAAAAAAACCGCGGGGTGAAATAACTTATTATGCCTGTTAGTGAAATATATTATTTCTAGCACCTCCTTAACTCCAAACGGAACCAAAATTTATATATCTTGGAGTAGATGAATATTAAACGTAAGGAACAAGTTTCAAACGAATTCATCGTTTCTGAATACCCAAACTTAAAATTAGTTTGGAAAAGTAGGTGTTTCAATGTTTCTCGAAGAAGGTTACAGATATCGCTTTAAAAATGGTTTCATTCGTTTTAATACGTTAAGAAACCTATAAAACGAGTACCCGCATGCATAAGAACACGAAAACGTAAGCGTTCCGTTTTTTTTTTAATCAAAATTTCGGAGGGGGCTTCAGCCCCCTCCCTTATATATGTTGGGCCCATGCCGTTCCCTCCATGTAAACAATGTCTATAAGTTGCTACAATCGAAGATCGATATTGTTACTTATTTTAATAATGCAATGACCCCATCAACATAACCTTCTCTAGAAGCGGTACGTAACCACGTCTGTAAGGTTTCCTAGTGTTCAGTGTCCAAGCCCCTAACCACTGTACCACATCTAGAGCGTATGTGTTGTATGCTTCATACGAGAAGCAGACAGCTAAGCAGAGGTCCACAGCCTCCGCTCTTTCAAGGTCTGTACATTAATTTATGCGAGGTCAGCGAGGAACATGCAGGATTCGGTAGCTATGCGCCCACGCAACCACGTCCATCATATTACAAGGTCTGAGTTACAACTTCTCAGAACTACGGAGATGCCAATGGCCAGAGCGCGTAGACTATACAGGTTGGCGAAGTTTTTGGTCACCGATGTCAAGCAGCTTCAAGCTTGGAAAAGTGACCGTCGCACAATGGGACCAAACGACAGATCGTGTTTCAAAAAATTAAAAAATAACAAGGAATAAAAAACAGACAAAAAGAACAGTTCGAATAAGCGAAATCAATTACTTTAAAGTTTTAAGCACTTATTTGTCCGATTAACATCGCCTAATCAAAACTTTCATTAAAACCTTTTCTTTAGAGCATTTAATAAGCTTTCTAATGGTATTCTTCCGTTTACCAAGATTCTCAACCTTTTTCGAGATATTAAGGAAAGTAGGGGTCTCCCGTGGTCTAATAGCTAGCGCCTTGGATTCATAAGCGGGAGATGGTGGGTTCGACTCCCAACCTCCGGCAGGAATTTTATCATCCCACGGCTCGCTGGTGAAATTCCTCGCTACACCCTGGATGTCGGCGCTAATGACCTAGATGTAGATGTGCCGTAAAAAAAAAAAAAAAAAAAAAAAAAAAAAAAAAAAAAAAAAAAAAATTAAGGAAAGTAAACAAAGTTACTAAAACTTTTTATGTCTGTCAATAAAATATTTTATTCTAACCCTTCCTTAACTCCAAACGTAACCAAAATTTCAACATATTAGTTTTGATGAAAGTAGAACATGCAGAAAATGTATCAACTGAATCCCATGATTCTAAGTACCCAAACCAAATACGGTATTCAAAAACTATTTTTCCAATTTTCTCGAAAACGGTTAAAGCTATCGCCTTGAAAATGGTTTCATTCGTTTTCCTAGCCCAGGAAGCATATAAAACGAGTACTTACAAGCTTATGAACTCAAAAACGTAAGCGTTACGATTTTTTTTGCGCGAATTTCGCCCCAAACGCCATCTTCCAGTAGGCGGATTTTGCTGGTTAACGAACTTGACCTTTCAAATCAGATGAAAGATTTTTTCACCAAATTTCATCAAAATCGGACCATTCGTCTGGGAGCTACAGAGCGAACAGACAAATATATATATAAATATATATATATATATATATATATATATATATATATATATATATATATATATATATATATATATATATATATATACACAAATTTGAACCACCGTCATTTTCGGTCTAGGGGTCTAGGGGTTGTGAAACGCGAAATTTCTAGTCGGCACTTCCGGATTGTTTCATTGTATCAACCTTATAAGCGCGGTTCCTCCCTATGGGGAGGGAGGAACCGCGCTAAAATGCTACAGCCTCCAAATGTGAACCGATATCAATGAATATTTTTTTAAAATAAAAGCTAATACAATTTAGAACAACATTGTCTAGCAAGATTGTTGTTTGTTGTACTAACTTATTCCTACAATTAAACATAAAATAATATTTCATTTTTCATCTAACTTAATATCAGTACTGATATCGTTGGAATTAAACATTCAAATCCTGATTAGACTTGGAAAAAATCAGACTGACATCCTCAAAACGTAAATTTATGCTAATTCAACAATGAGATTTTATATATATATATATATATATATATAATGTATTTATAATGAGCAGCTGACTAAATTTTTAATTTTTTAATTATTTTTTTTCCATACCTTTGTCCAAGCGAGGTACTACACTGCCTAATATATACTGAAAAACATCACATTTTTGTTTATTGTTATTGGTGAATAATAAAAGCGTCCACAATTAACAAGAAAACGTCCCACAATTATAATAACGCATTAACGAGATACAGCGCCCTGTTCAGCGCCCCTACTGGTAGAAGAAGCAACCAATGGAAGATTTGGCGGGCTAATTCAATTTAAACATAATACATATTAAACCCCAAATTGTAATAAACCTTTTTAGTTGATTTTTAAAACACTTCTTCCTCTATAGATATCCACGACTAATACCGAGTTTCCTTAAAATACAACACAAATTACGACCGGTATGAGCAAATCAGTAATTTGGGTTTGGAGTAAACCATCTTTTCAGACAGACCTATTTAGTTTATTATAAATAAATATATATGTGTTAGTTTAAGCTGGGGGTGGGGATTCATGAAATAATTAGCACGAGTTGCTTCCCATTTTGTTAAAAACATTAACTATTATTTGGGGCGTTTCGAACCTGTTCAGGTTCATCATCAGGTATTTTATATTAAGTTGTGTTAAGGTCAATTATAAATTTTGAAATATCATATTAACGCCCGTGAATTTTGAGCGTGAACGTTAAATCCGAATAAGATTTTTCATAATTTGTTGACTGGACTAGTAATATTCTCATTTAATTCACTTATTATTGTTGTTTCTGCTCTTCCGAAGATACTTCCGAAAAAATAAATAGCTTTCCCTCTTCCATTATACAATTATTTCGTGCAATACGTCATCAGAGTTCTGCAGGTTGACTCATTTTGTTCTATGTTCTGTAGTTTCTGGTTGCTAATTTTGCTTGTTAGTTTGACTAATGTCCACGTGTTCCTGTTGCTATCATACAAGTGTTACATACTTGGAAAATTACTGAACAAATTATTCCAATGTTCTGAGAATCGTTGTTAGATTGCTGAAAGCTAATGAGGCTGTGATCTCAGCAAAGCTATCTCATGATTGTCTGAGATAATTCCTCTCCACATAACAGCTATGATAATTGTGTAACAATCTCAGAGATTAATGAGGCGACGAAAGGTCTACAAAAGAATGGATATTTTCTTAGGGAAGATCCCATTCCTCTCCGTTAAAATAGAGAGAGCATTTGCTCAGATCATTAACGGTGATTTAATAACTAATTATTATTAAATTATTATTCATTCTCCTGGTGACCGTGAGTGCTAAGACGTATGAACTCCGTTTCTGGGTTCGATTCCCACTAAGCATGATGGCTTTTCTTTGGAAAAACGAAAAGGCATCAGCCCTATCCTGGCTAGAAAAGGGTGATAACCTATTGATAACCCGTCTTAAAATTCTTTGTTAATAATAATGGACGTTATAACTTAAATAAATGAACTGTAAAACTCTTTAAAAACATTTGTTTTTAAATAAAATAAAATAAAATATTTTTTCCGAGAGCATATATTCAATTTCTGACAAATATGGTGCGATTTTTTATCGTTGATTAAATGGAGGAATTTCCGCTTAGGATATTAACGAGATATTAAGATCGTTTGGATATCATTTTAAATTGTTTCATTTGTTTACATTTCTCACGGAAGATATAGACAAAACTTAAACTGTTTCTATTCTAAGCAAGATTTGTCCGCTTTTCTGCTGACAGTCAGGCACTCTATGCACACTAGGGTTTAACAATCCATAAGGGGTCAGCTTAGTGGCTCTGTCAGGGGTTAGCAATCCTAGCAGCCTGTATGCTTGGTCCCCGATGGCTATACCTCTATACACACTAGGGTTTAACAATCCCTAAGGGGTCAGCTTACTGGCTCTGTCAGGTGTTAGCAATCCTAGCAGCCTGTATGCTTGGTCCCCGATGGCAATACCTCTATACACTACTAGGGTTTAACAATCCCTAAGGGGTCAGCTTAGTGGCTCTGTCAGGTGTTAGCAATCCTAGCAGCCTGTATGCTTGATCCCCGTGGCTATACCTCTATACACACTAGGGTTTAACAATCCCTAAGGGGTCAGCTTAGTGGCTCTGTCAGGTGTTAGCAATCCTAGCAGCCTGTATGCTTGGTCCCCGATGGCAATACCTCTATACACTACTAGGGTTTAACAATCCCTAAGGGGTCAGCTTAGTGGCTCTGTCAGGTGTTAGCAATCCTAGCAGCTTGTATGCTTGATTCCCGATGGCAATACCTCTATACACACTAGGGTTTAACAATCCCTAAGGGGTCAGCTTAGTGGCTCTGTCAGGTCTAATATCGTCTATAGAGAAGCATCACTGTAAAGAAGATTTTTTTTTTTTAAAGACCCATACGACGGTGTTTATACTCCAGAATAAACCAAAAGATATCCCCATAAATTCTGCCCTAAGTCACTATCCACGCGGACGAAGTCGCGGGCACAGCTAGTCAAATATAAATGCCTGCTACAACGAAATAATAAAAACAAATCGAAAATGTTGTCGCTATATGGGGAAAACCTTCAATTTCCTATTCGAATGTTCTGTTTAAACGTCTGGCTTTTCTTTAGGAAAAAGATATCCTGGCTAGAAAAGGAAGGTAATTTATAGAAAACCCGTCCTAAAATTCCTAGTTAATAATAATGGACATTAAAATTTAAATAATAATAAAATATTCTAATGTTTCCAAATGAAACACTAGGGATAAGAACGTACCCGCGCTAAGATGACGCAGTTCCTGTGAGTCGGACTTTTTTACTCGTACAAAATACTAAGCCTATTATATTCTTGACAATAAGTATGCAACTTCTTCTTTCACATGATTAAGTTGTTGTGTAATATGTGATTATGTAAATAGTGAGGAAAGAAATAAAATAAAATTACCTTCCATACGCCTTACTTTTCAGAGATTACATAAATAAATACTGTATAAATACAACAATATACAATAAGAACAATATTTGTGTATTTAGATAGCTAAGCCCACACAAAGGCTAAGTAGTTTTAGCACTATCTACGGTTAAGTGGTACATACTACATTCGAACCTGTGAGAGTTTTTGTATGTTTGTTTGCGAGTGTGTGATTATCATTATGTAAACAGAATATTAGGTTTAGATCTAGGTTTAAGGTTAGATCCGATATTTGTTAAAAGGGTCTAACACAATTTGTATATAGCATTTTTAGATTTAGTGTACAATTCACCCACCAATTAAATAATAGTCCCCAAAAAACTGCAGATAATCAAGGTAACAAACAATTTAGAATACCAAGTAATTATAGAACTTGTTTCATCAGATGTTGAAAATGAAACAAGGTTGAATGGTGCTAATGGCCTAGGTAGTCGAAGCACCCTAAAAGAATGGTGCTAATGGCCTAGGTAGTCGAAGCACCCTAAAAGAATGGTGCTAATGGCCTAGGTAGTCGAAGCACCCTAAAAGGAGGAACCGCGCTAAAAATGAAACAAGGTTGAATGGTGCTAATGGCCTAGGTAGTCGAAGCACCCTAAAAGAATGGTGCTAATGGCCTAGGTAGTCGAAGCACCCTAAAAGGAGGAACCGCGCTAAAAATGAAACAAGGTTGAATGGTGCTAATGGCCTAGGTAGTCGAAGCACCCTAAAAGGAGGAACCGCGCTAAAAATGAAACAAGGTTGAATGGTGCTAATGGCCTAGGTAGTCGAAGCACCCTAAAAGGAGGAACCGCGCTAAAAATGAAACAAGGTTGAATGGTGCTAATGGCCTAGGTAGTCGAAGCACCTTAAAAGAATGGTGCTAATGGCCTAGGTAGTCGAAGCACCCTAAAAGAATGGTGCTAATGGCCTAGGTAGTCGAAGCACCCTAAAAGGAGGAACCGCGCTAAAAATGAAACAAGGTTGAATGGTGCTAATGGCCTAGGTAGTCGAAGCACCCTAAAAGGAGGAACCGCGCTAAAAATGAAACAAGGTTGAATGGTGCTAATGGCCTAGGTAGTCGAAGCACCCTAAAAGGAGGAACCGCGCTAAAAATGAAACAAGGTTGAATGGTGCTAATGGCCTAGGTAGTCGAAGCACCTTAAAAGAAAAAAAAACTACATTGTAACCTTTTTTGTATCATTTCTTTTTATGGGCTAACATTTTTCCTTAACAGATCAAAAATGATAACCAAGAGTGTTATGTGAAGACAATTTTTTTAAATGGACACAAAATAAGTTGTTCCTAGTT
Source organism: Gonocerus acuteangulatus (assembly GCA_946811695.1). Lineage (NCBI taxonomy): Eukaryota > Metazoa > Arthropoda > Insecta > Hemiptera > Coreidae > Gonocerus > Gonocerus acuteangulatus. Next base: position 3,333,057 of record OX328126.1, read on the forward strand.
AAGAGCCGATGCAGGGTGAACGCGATCCTGATTCGGTCCCTTTTTAATTGTTAAATTTTGTTTGCACCCTCTTCAATACATTTCAAAATTAAAACCAGTTTTTATTATCTTTATTACAAGAAAGTATGAAAAAAATATTAAATAGGATAAATGAACCTTTCAGAAGATTAAACTTTAAAGTCGTTTTCTGAAAACTATGTTTTACAAATCTGGCGATACTCTGGCGTCTTCAATTTTCACCCGATCAATTTCAAATTCTAACTGCATCTTAACCTTTAAGTACTGAGGTATGGTCCCTGGGACCTTATGGTAGCCATTTCTAGAAATCCCCCCTACTATATCCCTTTTGATTCCACACAATCAATGAATATATAATTTCTTTCAAATTTCAGTAAACAAAAGGTCCCAGGGACCATACCTCAGTACTTAAAGGTTAATAATGATATTTTCGAGTAAAGTACCTAGGATTATTTCGATTCATTGAATTCTAACGATTTTATGACCGATTTCCGGCGGAGTTTTTAATATAAAATGAATAACTGTTCACCATTTTCGAAAAAATTAATATTTCTTGAAAATCCTACGTATCGAATCCCAACTAATGTTTGATTGTTCCCTCCAGATCGACGTCATCATCTCTTTATTATTATCCTTAGTGAGATTAAAAATTTCGCTTCAATTGATCGAAAACCAAAGCGAAATTACGAAGATCTGGAGGATCCAGGTTCAAACCCGGGGGAGCACTAAAGATTTTTATATTCTAGTGTCTTCGTTCGAGGGTTTGATTTTGGGTCCCAGATCGTTCCTAGGATCACCCAGCCTTCAATTTATTAATTATCAGGTGCCTACAGAGGGAAAAATCAGGCGGTCAGAGTATAGTACTGACCGCACTATCATTCTATGATCTGATGATCACTATCTGGGCCTGATCTGATTTTGAGGAGGTGGTCCTTCCAAAATTTACATTTGAACGTATGAAAAGTATCAGAATTTCAGCCAACTAACGGTTTGTTAACAAAATATACCAATGTTTAAATACTCCGCATGTTCGTCAATTTTTTTTATAATACTTCCTTTTTATTAAACGTAACAAAAAGATTTTTTAGAAACTTTTCTCATAAACGGTTGAATATATCGTTGACTTTTCGACACCTTAATATTGGAACCAAATATTGGAAGAGCGGTATATATATTTTTAATAAGTTGGAATAGTTCAGTAACTGTTGTTCCATAAGCCTGAACTTCCTTCCATTACTGCACAACATCCCTTTCACTGAGTATTTATGAATCGTAAAGGACATAAAAGGCTACCAATAAACTTCATGAACGACACTCACTACCGAATCGTTCAAAACCCATCATGGAGAAACGGTCAGTAATTTCCTTCAAGTCGAGTCATGACGTTTTACTGGTTTTTACTAGCAGTACTCTTATATAGAACATATCATGGGCGTATGTAGAAAATAATTTCGGAGGGGGCTGGGAAAATTTCGGAGGGTGCTGAGAAAATTTTCGGGGGGGGGGGGGAGGCTGAGACCATTTCCGGTGTATGGAATACTAACAATTTAGATCTTGGAAGATTTTTAGCCAACTTAAACGCTATTACACCCAAAATAGAATATGTTTTATGAACTAAATGATCTTATTTAATTTATTTTTAAGGGTTTTATGAAATTTTTACCGATCAAATTAAAATTTCGGGGGGGGGGAAGCTGCAGCCCGCTGAGCCCCCCCCCCTTTATATACGCCCATGCAAGATATCAGAAGCTAAAAAATAAATTCAGAAAAAAAAACGGAGAGAAAAATCAGATTATTGGTTTGTAATATTGTATTTATTATAAAAAATTAAAAATATTGTTATCCCTCTTGTTAGTTGTAATTTTTGCCCATTTATTTGGGTTTTAACTACGTTCTGTATACAAACTACTGTTTATTTGGGTTTTAACTACGTTCTGTATACAAACTACTGTTTATTCGGGTTTTAACTACGTTCTGTATACAAACTACTGTTTATTTGGGGTTTAACTACGTTCTGTATACAAACTACTGTTTATTTGGGTTTTAACTACGTTCTGTATACAAACTACTGTTTATTTGGGTTTTAACTACGTTCTGTATACAAACTACTGTTTATTCGGGTTTTAACTACGTTCTGTATACAAACTACTGTTTATTTGGGTTTTAACTACGTTCTGTATACAAACTACTGTTTATTTGGGTTTTAACTACGTTCTGTATACAAACTACTGTTTATTTGGGTTTTAACTACGTACTGTATACAAACTACTGTTTATTTGGGTTTTAACTACGTTCTGTATACAAACTACTGTTTATTTCCTCAAAACATGTTTTGTTACTAAATATGCACATAACAAAATCCGTTGTTAATTTTTTGTATTTATTTTTCAGCCGAAAAAGAGCCAAAACGTTTAAAGTACAGGCGTTTCCCCAAAAAATCTAACCGTCTTTCTTAGCCGAGACCCATCTAATCCAAATGTTTCCTTTACTCTCTGAACTATTTTAACATTTTATGGATCGAACCATAAAACAGGAGGTTCTGTATTTCGAAAACTCTGTCTAGTTATGTTTTATAAAAAATAAATATTTGAAAACTAATTCTCTTATGGCTTATTAATACATTTTAAGAAGTTCTTTGGTTCAAAAGTTGTTCAAATTTTATAAACTCATATAATTTAGCTTTCATTTTAACTGTTTATTTTAGGGGCTTACATTTTATTTTGATAACACTGCTTTCTTTTCATTTATTATTGAATATTCTTTATGATTTCCAAAGCTATCTAATTAGTTTGTCACCACTTTATTGTATTTTTTACATTTTGTTTTTAAATCTTAACGAAAAAATATCTGACTATTTTTCTTAGCCTAGACTCAACTACTCCTAGCTTTATTATTACCCTGAGGGCTTACTATTTCATATAATTTATGATTGTTTCTTTCTTTTGTATTTACCGGCAAATTTTCACCATTATGAATTTTTTTTTTTTTTTTTTTTTTACGTTATACCACGATAAACACTGGCTACTATATGATTGCTGATAATAAAGAGGTGCTATCATTGTGCGTACCTGCTAAGTCGTCAGTTATCCATACGGCTAATACACTGGAGCGAGGGTAGTAGGTAACCAGGCGATGCACTGGAAGTGACTGGAGACTCCAGCTTCTAGCTTCAGTGGGTCACTACTCCCCACCACTACCTCTAGTTGTACTCATGCAGGTAGGGCTGCAGGCCGTGGGTATACAGGGGCAGTAAGTCCAGGGACGGGGACAGTCCTACTCGCAGGAACTGCATCATCTTAGTGCGATCTCAAAGGGAAGGAAGATTTAAGGCGCCACAACAGGAAACTGATAGTATTCTAAGCGGAAATTACTCCAACAACGTTTCTCGTTTTCATACCTTACTTTATTAAAATACTAATTATACTATTAAATGCAATTAAACAAACAATAACCAATTAAAAGGTTATGTAAACAGCGATAAAACCCCGTTGAAAAGAACAAAATGAACAATTTTGAAGTTTTAAACACTTAATTCTCGGATTGACATCGCCCCATCGAAAATTACATTAAAACCTTTTTTGTAGAGAATTTAGTAACCGTTTTCGAAATATACTTTATATAAAATAACTTTTTATGCCTGTTAGTGAAATATATTTATTCTAGCACTTCCTTAACTCCAAACGGAAACAAAATTTATATATTTTGGACAAGATGAATATTAAACGTCTGGAACAAGTTTCAAACGAATTCATCGTTTCTGAATACCCAAACTTAAAATTAGTTTGGAAAAATAGATGTTTCAATGTTTCTCGAAGAAGGTTACAGATATCGCTTTAAAAATGGTTTCATTCGTTTTTAGCACTTTCCTCCGAAGGAAAGAAGCTATTGAGGTTGGACTCATGACGGAATTTTTGAAAAATTTCTTCAAATCTTTATCGATCCTACCTAGTAGACACCGAAAATGACCCCCGTTAAAATTTATATATATCTATATATATATATATATATGCATATATATATATATATATATATATATATATATATATGTGTGTCTGTTAACACGATAGCGTCACGAAACTTGGTATATAGCATTCAATTAGCAAACGATTGAACGAGTTCGTTAACCACCAAAGTCGGTCCACCGGAAGGGGGGGTTTACCCCGAACCCAAAACACTAATTTGACTATGTCAGCCGTAATATTTGTTATATTTCAACGAAACTTGGTATTCGTAGTGGTAATATAGAGAGAAAAGTGAGATATAAAAATGAACTAAATCGGTTCATTAGAAGGGGGGGGGGGGGGTTTACTCCGGACCCACAATACCAATTCGCCACTACCAGCCGTGATTTTTGGTATATTTCGACGGAACTCGGTATTCGTAGTGGTAATCCACAGGTAAATAACTGTTGTAAAAATAAACTAAATCGGTTCTTTAGGAGGGGGGGTTTACTCCGGACCCACAATACCAATTCGCCACTACCAGCAGTGATTTTTGGTATATTTCGACGAAACTCGGCATTCGTAGTGGTAATCTACAGGTAAATATGTGTTGTAAAAATAAACTAAATCGGTTCATTAGAAGAGGGGGTTTACTCCTGACCCAAATTCTTAATATACTCATACCGGTCGTAATTTCTGCTATATTGTAACGAAACGCGGTATACGTCGTGGGTAACTCATGAGAAAGAAGTGTTGTAGAAATGAGCTGAATCGGTCAATCGGAAAGCGGGGGTTTAATTTGTAATATATTTCAATAGAAAAGCCCGTCTGACGTAGGTTCACAAAGCCGCCGCAAGGAGCGCTTTCTACCACTAGAGTGACTGTATCCTGTTCCTGCGTTAGATCAAAATACGATAATATGAGGTTTTTTGTATTTATTACGAAGTGTAATAGGTACCATGTGTAAACATAACTCTGGAAGCAAATTATTAATTGATCAGTTACTCATTACAAATTTAAAAGAGAACTATTCATGTTTTTATTTTATTTATGTAGGATATTTTAAGCAAATTGTTCTGGAAAGCAATCTACACTACCCAAATTCTGAGGAAAGTGCTTAGTTATGCAGCTCCTGCGTGACGGACTTTTTTTATACGTTAAGAAACCTATAAAATACCCGCGTGCATATGAACTCGAAAATGTAAGCGTTCCGATTTGTTTTGCACGAATTTCGCTCCAAAAGCCATGTCCCGGCGGACGGATTCTGATGGTTAATGAACTCGAAAAATGTTTGTACTAAATTTCATCAAAATCGGACCATTTTGGAGCCGTCAGAAGCGCGAACTGGCAATTCATTTTCTATGAGTCCTTTTTTATTATGAAATAGGGTGAATTGCCTTTTTATGAGTTATTACATAAGCAATATGACAATTGTTAAGTAAAACATAATCACATTTAATTTTATTCATGTGAATTAAAAAGTTGAATTATAACCTGTAGTTTTTGTTTAAATGGTTCAGAAATTAGCTAATATAAGAGAATATGGCTTGCTCATATATGTCCAAGAACAAATTTACCAAAAAATAGCCTTTTGTAAATGAAAAATTTTCCGTGGAAAATTTTCCAACCCACATCTCTAATTGTGCCATGAGGTCAACTTTATATACGGGGTTCCTCCCTATGGAGGGAGGGAGGAACCGCGCTACAAGTCCGACTCGCAGGAACTGCATCATCATAGCGCGGTTCCGTTCGTATCTCTAGTGTAATTTGGAACGATTAAAATAGAAGCAGTTATTATTTTTGTTAGACCTTTCGCGAAATGTTTTTATGATTCCAGATACGTTACACAGGGCCAGCGTAACCTTACCTGTAAATACAGCCTACAGAAGGGTCGGCCAGCTACCACCATCCACGATAATCAAACTAGAAATACTTATTTCACAGTTCAATGCATTGAAAAATATCGAAACGTTTCTCATTTTCTTGTCTTTTACTATAATACTAGGGGCGTGGTTAGCTCAGTGGTAGAGCACTGGACTAATAAGTTGGAGGACCTGAGTTCAAATCCCGAGCATAGAACTAAAGATTTTTTCTTCTAGTGTCTTCGTTCTTGGGTTGGATTCGTCCACTCGATCAACTTTCTTCAGGTATACTATACGAAAATTCCAGAAAAATATTTAAAAACGACTATAAAAAAGTCTTTGAAAATGGTTACATTCTATTTCCTACGATACATTGCCAATAAAAATTGTAATTAAGTGGTCGGTGCCAAATTTTGATTTTGATTGAGCGGATTGTGTGTGTGTGTGTGCGCGCGTGTGTGTGTATATTGTAAAAAGTACAAGTTATGTTCACAAGGATCTTTCCTTAGGTCATGGAGCTGAGGCATGCGCTATTTCTTGCCTTTTAGCCAAATCCTAACTTGAGGGTTTTCTCTTCAGATTTATCTTGCGCTGAGCGCATGCCTCTCTCTTGGAATGATGTTCAAAGGTAAGAAGACAAGAGTGAAGATAGTTTCTGGATGTAAATAGTGAGTGACACTAAATACCAGCTGTTTGTTTTCATTTTCAAGGAACTCACAAACCATAAATTACCAGCGAGGATAGTTTATCAAGTTGTAAGCAGATGATCCCGCTGTCGGCGTTTGGAGTTTCTTCAAAGGAGCAGCCAACGCCCCTTGGTTCGTTCGAAACACCTTGCTCCATGGAGAACTGGGTGTTAATTCAATCGCATTTCACATCGAAGAACTGACCCGAAGGTATCAAGACAAACTACCTCTTTCTTCAGCTGCCACGATCTACAACCTCGGAGGACCTACAGTCCAGCGATGGGTGATACTCCAATATGGATCGATGTTTTCAACCGATTCGAATCGAAATGAGAAGATCGATCCATAAAAAAGATCGGCGAGCTCAGATCGATCTACGATATTGATCGGGTTTCGATATGGATCGATCTACGATATTGATCGGTTTTCGATATGGATCGATCTACGATATTGATCGGTTTTCGATATGGATCGATCTTCGATATTGGTAGATTTCACAATTACTTACAATTACCTAGGAGGTGCCAATGACCAAAGCAGTCGAGGCACCCAAATAATAAATAAAAAAAATACCTAGGAAATACGTATTTCATTTCGATTCTAATCGTCCATCACTACTACGAATCGACCTAAATAAGTCTATTTGAATACTTGATAAGATGAAAAATATATCTGTAACCTAAAAGTAGAAAACTTTCAGAATATTTTTTTTTTTTTTTTTTTTTTTTTTTTTTACGGCGCATCAACTGTTTGGCTATTAGCGCCGGGCTATCTACAGGTTGCCACCCTTTTCTAATGCCAACAGCACGTGGTCGGTCACCCATTCAGGTACGAGAACCGGCGTATTCAACGTGGCTATGGCCGTTAGCTTTAAGACTATTTTCCATAAAAAAAAAAAAAATATATATATATAATGAAACTATTAAACTGTTACATCATATTAAAATATACGGGTATTATTACATATACATATATATACATATATATATATATATATATATATATATATATATATATATATAAATATATATATATATATATATAAAATAAAAACAATAGAATTAAATAATAATAATAGAGAAAAATAGTTACATATACAAATTATGAGAATAGATTGAAACCACGTTTTTATTATATTCCCTTCTTCCCTGTAGTTGTAGAAACGGAAGACATGGAGTGGTTGTATAATAGGGTGTATCGATTTTTAACTTTTTTTTTGTTTCGAAATTCCAAGTTGAAAAAAAGTTGCTACTAGACACCACAAAGTACCACACAGAATTTTGGATTTTTTAAAAAATGTTTAGGTCTCCCGCACAAGGCCTAAAGTTTAGAAAATTTACTAAAAAAGTCAGTTTTTACAAAAATATTAAAGTAACCTAAAACACTTTTATTCTACGTTGCAAGTTAAAATTCCACTAACAATAAGCACAAGAAACGATAAAAAAATATTTCAAAAATTTATCACATCATTTAGGTTTCCCGCACAAGGCCTAAAAGTCGTAAATTTCAGCACATTTTTGAAATTCTGCAGTACTTTGATATTTGTGTGGTTCTTGGTTGAAACCTTAAATATAACTAAAAACTGGTTGGAATTGTTGTTTTAAGTGAAATAATGAAGACAATTTCAACATGTCAAGCTTCAACTTGAAGGAAGGGAGTGGAGAAAAGCCAAGCCGTCGCACCGCGGTGACGCGCCACCTATGAATCACCGCACAGACTTATCAGTACTTGTGCACCGGCAAGAAGTAGAATTTTTGTTTTGAGTGCGATAGTCTTGTTTCTAAGACTCAATTGAGTAATTGGGGCACAAGAACACGAGTTTATGGTCGACCAACGTGGCTCTGGCAGAGTTGGGCAAACATTAGCGCGCGCTAAAAGCTGATACTTCTCCGCTAATTTAGCGAAACTGTAGTAAGCCAGCGCTAATAATTAGCGGTTAGCGACGGCAGTGCGCTAATCGCTAATCTATTTATGAAATATCGTGATTGCTAATAGCTTAAGCTATAGTTACAACATTTTGTCAACTCAAAGTTCACTTCCGCTCTGCTCTGAGCAACTTCCTCGTCATTCCTGTTCCACTTCCGCTTCAATCTACAGGATTTCCGATCACATGAATGTCAATTTCGGTTCCTTCGGTTGACTCATGCCTATCACTGGGTAACTCCTGTTCGATCTGGCTCACTTCCGGTCACTCACAGACAATGTCACACTCTGACACTCATTAATCTAGGTTACTTCCGGTCCTATATGACCGGACAGGCACTCATGATAGACCGGAGGTGAACCGGCAGCGACCCGGAAGTAATTGTAAGCAATCGGAAGTGAAACCGGAAGTCGACCGAAGTTGTCCAGATTCATCCGGAAACTGTCCAGGAGTAATTTTGGTGACCCGGAAGCCATTTTGAGAACCCGGAAGTGAAACCGGAAGTGGCCAAAAATTGTCCAGATTCATCCGGAAACTGTCCAGGAGTAATTTTGGTGACCCGGAAGCCATTTTGAGAACCCGGGATTGAAACCAGAAGTGACCAAAAATTGTCCAGATTCATTCGGAAACTGTCCAGGAGTAATTTTGGTGACCCGGAAGGCATTTTGAGAACCCGGAAGTGAAACCGGAAGTGGCCAAAAGTTGTCCAGATTCAACCGAAAACTGTCCAGGAGTAATTTTGGTGACCCGTAAGCATTGTTGAGAACCCGGAAGTGGCCAAAAATTGTACTGATTCATCCGGAAACTGTCCAGGAGTAATTTTGGTGAGCCGGAAGCCATTTTGAGAATCCCTGGGGCATTTCCGGGCGAATTTGCGCAGCTTTTGACCACTACCGGTTTCACTTCCGGGTTCTCCAAATGAGTTCTGGGTAACCTATATTGCCCGTGGGCCGTTTCTGGATAAATCTGGGCAACTTTAGACTAATTCCGGTTTCACTTCCGGGTTCTCAAAATGGGATTCGGGTCACCAAAATTACTTCCGGACAGTTTCCGGACGAATCTGGACAACCTTTGGCCACTTCCGGTTTCACTTACGGGTTCTCAAAATGGCTTCTGGATCTCCAAAATTACTTCCGGGTCACTGCCGGTCATCTCCGGTCTATCATGAGTGCCTGGAAGGCCCTGGGGTACTTCCGGAAACTACCCAGGAATGAATATAGGCCCGGAAGTAACCTAGATTAAGGAGTGTCAGAGTGTGCCATTGTCGGTGAGTGACCGGAAGTGAGCCAGATCGAACAGGAGTTACCCAGTGATAGGCATGAGTCGACCGGAAGTAACCGAAATTGACATTCATGTGATCGGAAATCCTGTAGATTGAACCGGAAGTGGAACAGGAGTGACGAGGAAGTTGCTCAGAGCAGACCGGAAGTGAACTTTGAGATGACATAATGTTGTAACTATAGCTTAAGCTATTAGCAATTACGATATTTCATAAACTGATTAGCGATTAGCGCACTGCCATCGCTAAGCGCTAATTATTAGCGCTGGCTTACTACAGTTTCGCTAAATTAGCGGAGAAGTATCAGCTTTTAGCGCGCGCTAATGTTTGTCCAACTCTGGGTTCTGGATTGATGGCAATTGCAGACATCAGAGTGTGACAAAAACGAAACTACTAAACCTGAAAACCGCTTAGAAAGACAATCTTGGTCACTAGCTTTAATGCATGTAATTGTGAAGCAACAGCAGAGGCTACGGTCACAAGCTCGTGAAAACAACAGCAGAGGCTACGGTCACAAGCTCGTGAAAACAACAGCAGAGGCTACGGTCGCAAGCTCGTGAAAACAACAGCAGAGGCTACGGTCACAAGCTCGTGAAAACAACAGCAGAGCCTACGGTCACAAGCTCGTGAAAACAACAGCAGAGCCTACGGTCAGAAGCTCGTGAAAACAACAGCAGAGGCTACGGTCACAAGCTCGTGAAAACAACAGCAGAGCCTACGGTCACAAGCTCGTGAAAACAACAGCAGAGCCTACGGTCACAAGCTCGTGAAAACAACAGCAGAGGCTACGGTCACAAGCTCGTGAAAACAACAGCAGAGGCTACGGTCACAAGCTCGTGAAAACAACAGCAGAGCCTACGGTCACAAGCTCGTGAAAACAACAGCAGAGGCTACGGTCACAAGCTCGTGAAAACAACAGCAGAGGCTACGGTCACAAGCTCGTGAAAACAACAGCAGAGCCTACGGTCACAAGCTCGTGAAAACAACAGCAAAGGCTACGGTCACAAGCTCGTGAAAACAACAGCAGAGGCTACGGTCGCAAGCTCGTGAAAACAACAGCAGAGCCTACGGTCACAAGCTCGTGAAAACAACAGCAGAGCCTACGGTCACAAGCTCGTGAAAACAACAGCAGAGGCTACGGTCACAAGCTCGTGAAAACAACAGCAGAGCCTACGGTCACAAGCTCGTGAAAACAACAGCAGAGCCTACGGTCACAAGCTCGTGAAAACAACAGCAGAGGCTACGGTCACAAGCTCGTGAAAACAACAGCAGAGGCTACGGTCACAAGCTCGTGAAAACAACAGCAGAGCCTACGGTCACAAGCTCGTGAAAACAACAGCAGAGCCTACGGTCACAAGCTCGTGAAAACAACAGCAGAGCCTACGGTCACAAGCTCGTGAAAACAACAGCAGAGGCTACGGTCACAAGCTCGTGAAAACAACAGCAGAGCCTACGGTCACAAGCTCGTGAAAACAACAGCAGAGCCTACGGTCACAAGCTCGTGAAAACAACAGCAGAGGCTACGGTCACAAGCTCGTGAAAACAACAGCAGAGGCTACGGTCGCAAGCTCGTGAAAACAACAGCAGAGCCTACGGTCACAAGCTCGTGAAAACAACAGCAGAGCCTACGGTCACAAGCTCGTGAAAACAACAGCAGAGGCTACGGTCACAAGCTCGTGAAAACAACAGCAGAGCCTACGGTCACAAGCTCGTGAAAACAACAGCAGAGCCTACGGTCACAAGCTCGTGAAAACAACAGCAGAGGCTACGGTCACAAGCTCGTGAAAACAACAGCAGAGGCTACGGTCACAAGCTCGTGAAAACAACAGCAGAGCCTACGGTCACAAGCTCGTGAAAACAACAGCAAAGGCTACGGTCACAAGCTCGTGAAAACAACAGCAGAGGCTACGGTCGCAAGCTCGTGAAAACAACAGCAGAGCCTACGGTCACAAGCTCGTGAAAACAACAGCAGAGCCTACGGTCACAAGCTCGTGAAAACAACAGCAGAGGCTACGGTCACAAGCTCGTGAAAACAACAGCAGAGCCTACGGTCACAAGCTCGTGAAAACAACAGCAGAGCCTACGGTCACAAGCTCGTGAAAACAACAGCAGAGGCTACAGTCACAAGCTCGTGAAAACAACAGCAGAGGCTACGGTCACAAGCTCGTGAAAACAACAGCAGAGCCTACGGTCACAAGCTCGTGAAAACAACAGCAGAGCCTACGGTCACAAGCTCGTGAAAACAACAGCAGAGCCTACGGTCACAAGCTCGTGAAAACAACAGCAGAGGCTACGGTCACAAGCTCGTGAAAACAACAGCAGAGCCTACGGTCACAAGCTCGTGAAAACAACAGCAGAGCCTACGGTCACAAGCTCGTGAAAACAACAGCAGAGCCTACGGTCACAAGCTCGTGAAAACAACAGCAGAGCCTACGGTCACAAGCTCGTGAAAACAACAGCAGAGGCTACGGTCACAAGCTCGTGAAAACAACAGCAGAGCCTACGGTCGCAAGCTCGTGAAAACAACAGCAGAGGCTACGGTCACAAGCTCGTGAAAACAACAGCAGAGGCTACGGTCACAAGCTCGTGAAAACAACAGCAGAGCCTACGGTCACAAGCTCGTGAAAACAACAGCAGAGGCTACGGTCACAAGCTCGTGAAAACAACAGCAGAGGCTACGGTCACAAGCTCGTGAAAACAACAGGAGAGGCTACGGTCACAAGCTCGTGAAAACAACAGCAGAGCCTACGGTCACAAGCTCGTGAAAACAACAGCAGAGCCTACGGTCACAAGCTCGTGAAAACAACAGCAGAGGCTACGGTCACAAGCTCGTGAAAACAACAGCAGAGCCTACGGTCGCAAGCTCGTGAAAACAACAGCAGAGGCTACGGTCACAAGCTCGTGAAAACAACAGCAGAGGCTACGGTCACAAGCTCGTGAAAACAACAGCAGAGGCTACGGTCACAAGCTCGTGAAAACAACAGCAGAGGCTACGGTCACAAGCTCGTGAAAACAACAGCAGAGGCTACGGTCACAAGCTCGTGAAAACAACAGCAGAGGCTACGGTCACAAGCTCGTGAAAACAACAGCAGAGCCTACGGTCACAAGCTCGTGAAAACAACAGCAAAGGCTACGGTCACAAGCTCGTGAAAACAACAGCAGAGGCTACGGTCGCAAGCTCGTGAAAACAACAGCAGAGCCTACGGTCACAAGCTCGTGAAAACAACAGCAGAGCCTACGGTCACAAGCTCGTGAAAACAACAGCAGAGGCTACGGTCACAAGCTCGTGAAAACAACAGCAGAGCCTACGGTCACAAGCTCGTGAAAACAACAGCAGAGCCTACGGTCACAAGCTCGTGAAAACAACAGCAGAGGCTACGGTCACAAGCTCGTGAAAACAACAGCAGAGGCTACGGTCACAAGCTCGTGAAAACAACAGCAGAGCCTACGGTCACAAGCTCGTGAAAACAACAGCAGAGCCTACGGTCACAAGCTCGTGAAAACAACAGCAGAGCCTACGGTCACAAGCTCGTGAAAACAACAGCAGAGGCTACGGTCACAAGCTCGTGAAAACAACAGCAGAGCCTACGGTCACAAGCTCGTGAAAACAACAGCAGAGCCTACGGTCACAAGCTCGTGAAAACAACAGCAGAGCCTACGGTCACAAGCTCGTGAAAACAACAGCAGAGCCTACGGTCACAAGCTCGTGAAAACAACAGCAGAGCCTACGGTCACAAGCTCGTGAAAACAACAGCAGAGCCTACGGTCGCAAGCTCGTGAAAACAACAGCAGAGGCTACGGTCACAAGCTCGTGAAAACAACAGCAGAGTCTACGGTCACAAGCTCGTGAAAACAACAGCAGAGCCTACGGTCACAAGCTCGTGAAAACAACAGCAGAGGCTACGGTCACAAGCTCGTGAAAACAACAGCAGAGGCTACGGTCACAAGCTCGTGAAAACAACAGCAGAGGCTACGGTCACAAGCTCGTGAAAACAACAGCAGAGCCTACGGTCACAAGCTCGTGAAAACAACAGCAGAGCCTACGGTCACAAGCTCGTGAAAACAACAGCAGAGGCTACGGTCACAAGCTCGTGAAAACAACAGCAGAGCCTACGGTCGCAAGCTCGTGAAAACAACAGCAGAGGCTACGGTCACAAGCTCGTGAAAACAACAGCAGAGGCTACGGTCACAAGCTCGTGAAAACAACAGCAGAGGCTACGGTCACAAGCTCGTGAAAACAACAGCAGAGGCTACGGTCACAAGCTCGTGAAAACAACAGCAGAGGCTACGGTCACAAGCTCGTGAAAACAACAGCAGAGGCTACGGTCACAAGCTCGTGAAAACAACAGCAGGGCCTACGGTCACAAGCTCGTGAAAACAACAGCAGAGCCTACGGTCACAAGCTCGTGAAAACAACAGCAGAGCCTACGGTCGCAAGCTCGTGAAAACAACAGCAGAGCCTACGGTCACAAGCTCGTGAAAACAACAGCAGAGCCTACGGTCGCAAGCTCGTGAAAACAACAGCAGAGGCTACGGTCACAAGCTCGTGAAAACAACAGCAGAGCCTACGGTCACAAGCTCGTGAAAACAACAGCAGAGCCTACGGTCACAAGCTCGTGAAAACAACAGCAGAGCCTACGGTCGCAAGCTCGTGAAAACAACAGCAGAGCCTACGGTCACAAGCTCGTGAAAACAACAGCAGAGCCTACGGTCGCAAGCTCGTGAAAAAAACAGCAGACCCTACGGTCACAAGCTCGTGAAAACAACAGCAGAGCCTACGGTCACAAGCTCGTGAAAACAACAGCAGAGCCTACGGTCACAAGCTCGTGAAAACAACAGCAGAGCCTACGGTCAGAAGCTCGTGAAAACAACAGCAGAGGCTACGGTCACAAGCTCGTGAAAACAACAGCAGAGCCTACGGTCACAAGCTCGTGAAAACAACAGCAGAGCCTACGGTCACAAGCTCGTGAAAACAACAGCAGAGCCTACGGTCACAAGCTCGTGAAAACAACAGCAGAGCCTACGGTCGCAAGCTCGTGAAAACAACAGCAGAGCCTACGGTCGCAAGCTCGTGAAAACAACAGCAGAGCCTACGGTCACAAGCTCGTGAAAACAACAGCAGAGCCTACGGTCACAAGCTCGTGAAAACAACAGCAGAGCCTACGGTCACAAGCTCGTGAAAACAACAGCAGAGCCTACGGTCGCAAGCTCGTGAAAACAACAGCAGAGCCTACGGTCGCAAGCTCGTGAAAACAACAGCAGAGCCTACGGTCACAAGCTCGTGAAAACAACAGCAGAGCCTACGGTCACAAGCTCGTGAAAACAACAGCAGAGCCTACGGTCGCAAGCTCGTGAAAACAACAGCAGAGGCTACGGTCACAAGCTCGTGAAAACAACAGCAGAGCCTACGGTCGCAAGCTCGTGAAAACAACAGCAGAGCCTACGGTCACAAGCTCGTGAAAACAACAGCAGAGCCTACGGTCGCAAGCTCGTGAAAACAACAGCAGAGGCTACGGTCACAAGCTCGTGAAAACAACAGCAGAGCCTACGGTCGCAAGCTCGTGAAAACAACAGCAGAGGCTACGGTCGCAAGCTCGTGAAAACAACAGCAGAGCCTACGGTCACAAGCTCGTGAAAACAACAGCAGAGCCTACGGTCGCAAGCTCGTGAAAACAACAGCAGAGCCTACGGTCGCAAGCTCGTGAAAACAAAGACAAGTTCTTGTTTTACTTCTACGCTTGAAACATATTTTTGTCTCGTATAAACTACATTATCCTCAAAATCGCCACCTTGATTTAACGTTTGATACATTCAATCATCTGTACTATCACTAGTATCGATGTTATCAACTAATTTTAAGTTTTGATCCTGAGTTTTTGTTTACAGCTACCTTTAATAAAGCTTGTGAACCAAATTTATCTCTCTAATCGCTTTTTACGTTTTATAGTTTCGCTTTTGCTACTCTCTGCAATTAACATCAATCAAGGACCACATTGGACGACCAAAAACTCGTGTTCTAGTGCCGGGACTTTTTGTCTCGTATAAACTACATTATCCTCAAAATCGTTACCTTGATTTGACGTTTGAGACATTCAATCATCTGTACTATCACTAGTATCGATGTTATCAACTAATTTTAAGTTTTGATCCTGAGTTTTCTTTACAGCTACCTTTAATAAAGCTTGTGAACGAAATTTATCTCTCTAATCGCTTTTTACGTTTTAGCACTTTCCTCCGAAGCTATTGAGGTTGGACTCATGACGGAATTTTTGAAAAATTTCTTCAAATCTTTATCGATCCTACCTAGTAGACACCGAAAATGACCCCAGTTAAAATTTATATATATATCTATATATATATATATATATATATATATATATATATATATATATATATATATATATATATGTGTGTGTGTCTGTTAACACGATAGCGGCCAGAGTTTTTGTTTTTTCTTCATGAAACGTGGTATACAGCGTTCAAATAGCAAACGATTGAACGAGTTCGTTAACCACCAAAATCGGTCCACCGGGAGGGTTTACCCCGGACCCAAAACACTAATTTGACCATTCCAGCCGTAGTTTTTGTTATATTTAAACGAAACTCGGTATTCGTTATTTTGATCTAAAGAGAGAATTCCGTTATAAAAATAAACTAAATCGGTTCATTAGAAGGGGGGGGGGGTTAACTCCGGACCCACAATACCAATTTGCCACTGCCAGCCGTAATTTTTGTTACATTTCAACGAAACTTGGTATTCGTGGTGGTAGTCAACAGAGAAAAATGGGTTGTAAAAATAAACTAAATCGGGTTATTTGGAGGGGGGGTTTACTCCGGACCTAAAGTACTAATATACTCATAACGGTCGTAATTTCTGCTGTATTGTACCGAAACGCGGTATACGTCGTGGGTATCTCATGAGAAAGAAGTGTTGTAAAAATGAAGTAAATCGGTCTATTGGAAAGGAGGGTTTACTTTAAAGTCTGTTTCATTACAATTAGCCAGCCAGACGTAGGTTCGCAAAGGCGCTACAAGGAGCGCTATCTCCCACTATGGGGACTATATCCTGTTCCTGCGTCAGATAAAAGACGCACTTGTGTATTTATTAAGTAGTACAGTATCATATATTAACATAACTCTGGAAGCAAATTATTTACAAAATTAATAATTGAACAGTTCTCATAAGAAATGTAAATGAGCAGAACTATTCACGTTTTTATTTTATTTATATAGGTTTGGAAGGAGCCAAACATTATCGGCACTTCCTAATATATTAAAACAATCTGTGCTGTTTTTGACTGCTGTCATGGTAGCTGGTCACGGGGCCAAAGTCTCATAAGCCTCCTGGGAAGGCCAGCACAATTAATTATTGTACTTATAATTGTACAGATTTTAAATAAACATGAAAAGAAAAAAAAATTTATGTAGGTTATTTACAGCCAATTATTCAGTAATGTAGTCTACACTAAAAAAATTCTGAGGAAGTGCTTAGTTATGCAGCTCCTGCGTGACGGACTTTTTTTAGTTTCGCTTTTGCTACACTCTGCAATTAAAATCAATCAAGGACCACGTTGGACGACCAAAAACTCGTGTTCTAGTGCCGGGACTTTTTTGGCAATGGAGCAAATGCAGTTTCTGGGGTCACATTTACCTTTCACATTTGTACATGATGAGTACAAATATCAACCACTGCAATTTTAGTTTTAGGCTGAAAGCTAGTTTCTGAATCTTTCTAGGATTCTTCCTCTTAGACCCTGAACACTTTTTAATTTTCTCAAGTTGCTTCTACAGTTTTATAACCATGAACAGTGTGTTTTTGATGTAACTAACAGGAATAGAAGCTCTTTTCCTGATCTCCTCAAGTTTTAAAGCAACTCTCAATGCAATTACCTTCATTGCAGGCTGATAAATTCCCTCTTATTTCATTTCAACGCATACCCATTCAAAATACTTCAATACATCCATCTTGATCCGCAGGACATTAAAACCACCCACCTCGATAGGTTGCACGATAACCGGCATGTCGATAGTTTGCACGATAACCTGCATGTCGGTAGTTTGCCCGATAACCGGCATGTCGATAGGTTGCACGATAACCGGCATGTCGGTAGTTTGCCCGATAACCGGGATGTCGGTAGTTTGCCCGATAACCGGGATGTCGGTAGGTTGCACGATAACCGGGATGTCGGTAGTTTGCCCGATAACCTGCATGTCGGTAGTTTGCACGATAACCTGCATGTCGGTAGTTTGCCCGATAACCTGCATGTCGGTAGTTTACACGATAACCTGCATGTCGGTAGTTTGCCCGATAACCGGGATGTCGGTAGTTTGCCCGATAACCGGGATGTCGGTAGTTTGCCCGATAACCTGCATGTCGGTAGTTTGCCCGATAACCGGCATGTCGGTAGTTTGCACGATAACCGGCATGTCGGTAGTTTGCCCGATAACCGGGATGTCGGTAGTTTGCCCGATAACCTGCATGTCGGTAGTTTGCCCGATAACCTGCATGTCGGTAGTTTGCCCGATAACCTGCATGTCGGTAGTTTGCCCGATAACCTGCATGTCGGTAGTTTGCCCGATAACCGGGATGTCGGTAATTTGCCCGATAACCGGGATGTCGGTAGTTTGCACGATAACCTGCATGTCGGTAGTTTGCACGATAACCTGCATGTCGGTAGTTTGCCCGATAACCTGCATGTCGGTAGTTTGCCCGATAACCGGGATGTCGGTAGTTTGCCCGATAACCGGGATGTCGGTAGGTTGCACGATAACCTGCATGTCGGTAGTTTGCCCGATAACCTGCATGTCGGTAGTTTGCCCGATAACCGGGATGTCGGTAGGTTGCACGATAACCTGCATGTCGGTAGTTTGCCCGATAACCGGCATGTCGATAGGTTGCACGATAACCGGCATGTCGATAGTTTGCACGATAACCTGCATGTCGGTAGTTTGCCCGATAACCTGCATGTCGGTAGTTTGCCCGATAACCGGCATGTCGGTAGTTTGCCCGATAACCGGCATGTCGGTAGTTTGCCCGATAACCGGCATGTCGGTAGTTTGCCCGATAACCTGCATGTCGGTAGTTTGCCCGATAACCTGCATGTCGGTAGTTTGCCCGATAACCGGGATGTCGGTAGTTTGCACGATAACCTGCATGTCGGTAGTTTGCCCGATAACCTGCATGTCGGTAGTTTGCCCGATAACCGGGATGTCGGTAGGTTGCACGATAACCGGCATGTCGGTAGTTTGCACGATAACCTGCATGTCGGTAGTTTGCCCGATAACCGGGATGTCGGTAGTTTGCCCGATAACCGGCATGTCGATAGGTTGCACGATAACCTGCATGTCGGTAGTTTGCCCGATAACCTGCATGTCGGTAGTTTGCCCGATAACCGGGATGTCGGTAGTTTGCCCGATAACCTGCATGTCGGTAGTTTGCCCGATAACCGGGATGTCGGTAGTTTGCCCGATAACCGGGATGTCGGTAGTTTGCCCGATAACCGGGATGTCGGTAGTTTGCCCGATAACCTGCATGTCGGTAGTTTGCCCGATAACCTGCATGTCGGTAGTTTGCCCGATAACCGGCATGTCGGTAGGTTGCACGATAACCGGCATGTCGGTAGTTTGCCCGATAACCGGGATGTCGGTAGTTTGCCCGATAACCGGGATGTCGGTAGTTTGCCCGATAACCTGCATGTCGGTAGTTTGCCCGATAACCTGCATGTCGGTAGTTTGCCCGATAACTGGGATGTCGGTAGGTTGCACGATAACCGGCATGTCGGTAGTTTGCCCGATAACCGGGATGTCGGTAGTTTGCCCGATAACCTGCATGTCAATAGTTTGCCCGATAACCTGCATGTCGGTAGTTTGCACGATAACCGGCATGTCGGTAGTTTGCCCGATAACCGGGATGTCGGTAGTTTGCCCGATAACCTGCATGTCGGTAGGTTGCACGATAACCGGGATGTCGGTAGTTTGCCCGATAACCTGCATGTCGGTAGTTTGCCCGATAACCGGGATGTCGGTAGGTTGCACGATAACCGGCATGTCGGTAGTTTGCCCGATAACCTGCATGTCGGTAGTTTGCACGATAACCTGCATGTCGGTAGTTTGCCCGATAACCGGGATGTCGGTAGGTTGCACGATAACCGGCATGTCGGTAGTTTGTCTAGTTAAATGCGGTTATTTACTAATTTTGAACATAACGACAAACACTCAATTGAGTCTTAGAAACAAGACTATCGCACTCAAAACAAAAATTCTACTTCTTGCCGGTGCACAAGTACTGATAAGTCTGTGCGGTGATTCATAGGTGGCGCGTCACCGCGGTGCGACGGTCTGGCTTTCCTCCACTCCCTTCCTTCAAGTTGAAGCTTGACATGTTGAAATTGTCTTCATTATTTCACTTAAAACAATTCCAACCAGTTTTTAGTTATATTTAAGGTTTCAACCAAGAACCACACAAATATCAAAGTACTGCAGAATTTCAAAAATGTGCTGAAATTTACGACTTTTAGGCCTTCTGCGGGAAACCTAAATGATGTGATAAATTTTTGAAATATTCTTTTTATCGTTTCTTGTGCTTTTAAGTGGAATTTTAACTTGCAACGTAGAATAAAAGTGTTTTAGGTTACTTTAATATTTTTGTAAAAACTGACTTTTTTAGTAAATTGTCTAAACTTTAGGCCTCGTGCGGGAGACCTAAACATTTTTTAAAAAATCCAAAATTCTGTGTGGTACTTTGTGGTGTCTAGTAGCAAATTTTTTTCAACTTGGAATTTGGAAACAAAAAAAAAAGTTAAAAATGGATACACCCTATTGTATAATGTTATAGTTGTATTAAATTCTGTTACTGGACACTGTTCTGTGGATTTATTCTGCGGGTAATTAGTAGAAATGAGATTGAATAACAAGAGGTGAGATTAACTATTGGAATATTTGAAATTATAAGAAACACTTTATTTTTTTTTATTTATTTACGGCGCTTCGAAAACTAAGCCATTAGCGCCGACATCCATGGTGTAGCGAGGAATTTTCCGAACGAGCTGTGAGATGAGAAAATTCCTGCCGCCAATGGGGATCGAACCCATCATCTCCCGCTTATGAATATAAGGCGCTAGCCACTAGACCACGGGAGACCCGAAACATTTTATTTTACCGTGTTCTAGAAAGATGGATTCTTTAAAAGATCGGCCCTTGAAGATTCGATATATCGTGTTTTAAAAATCGATCTTTTAAAAGATGTATTCAGATCGCCCATCTCTACTACATCCCGACGCCCGAAGCCAATGGGGATCGGCCATCTCTACTACATCCCGACGCCCGAAGCCAATGAGGATCGGCCATCTCTACTACATCCCGACGCCCGAAGCCAATGGGGATCGGCCATCTCTACTACATCCCGACGCCCGAAGCCAATGGGGATCGGCCATCTCTACTACATCCCGACGCCCGAAGCCAATGGGGATCGGCCATCTCTACTACATCCCGACGCCCGAAGCCAATGGGGATCGGCCATCTCTACTACATCCCGACGCCCGAAGCCAATGGGGATCGGCCATCTCTACTACATCCCGACGCCCGAAGCCAATGGGGATCGGCCATCTCTACTACATCCCGACGCCCGAAGCCAATGGGGATCGGCCATCTCTACTACATCCCGACGCCCGAAGCCAATGGGGATCGGCCATCTCTACTACATCCCGACGCCCGAAGCCAATGGGGATCGGCCATCTCTACTACATCCCGACGCCCGAAGCCAATGGGGATCGGCCATCTCTACTACATCCCGACGCCCGAAGCCAATGGGGATCGGCCATCTCTACTACATCCCGACGCCCGAAGCCAATGGGGATCGGCCATCTCTACTACATCCCGACGCCCGAAGCCGAGGCTGTATCAAGATATTTTATTTTAAAATTTTTATTTGTAACAGGTATTTATTTGTTTTTTTTCTATTTTTGAAAAAACAATCTGTTTTGGACAAAATAAAAATATTTTTCTTTTTGTTCTTCTTCCATGGGCGTATATAAGAGGGAGCTGCAGCCCCCTCCCCGCCGAAAGTTTGACTTGAATGATAAAAATGTGTCATAAAACCCTTAAAAATAAATTAAATAAGATCACTTAGTTCATAAAAAATATTTTATTTTATGTGTAATAGCGTTTTATGAGCGTATATAAGGGGGCTGGACTCCCCCCCCCCCTCGAAAGTTTGATTTGATGGTAAAAATGTGTCATGAAACCCTTAAAAATAAATTAAATAAGATCACTTAGTTCATAAAAAATATTTTATTTATATTGTAATACCGTTTTAGTTGCCTAAAACTATTAAAAAAATGTAAATTGATAGTACTCCATACCCCGGAAATGGTACCAGCCCCCCCCCCAAATTATTTCCTATATACACCCATGTCTTCTTCTTCTTCAAAGGATACTGCCTGTGCACAATAAGATCCGCTGATAGATTTGGTAAGCACTATCACAGGTCCATTTAGCGCAAGGGAAAAAACACTAAACCTACCCGCACTAAGTTCTGTTTATTTACCTCAAGTACATTTCCATTCATATAATTTGTAAAGCATCAAACAGAAATAGTTAAAATTTTGCTTTGAGGATTCTTGAAAACTCTAACAAAGGAAAGCGAGATTTTAAGCGCCACACTAAACAGGAAACTGATCGCAGCATTCTCTAGGGGCATTTCTTTTAAAATGGTGAAAAATTCTTCATTTTCTATTAAAACTACGTCGAAAAACAATGATAAAATTGTTATGATTCAATGAATCGAAAACATCCTACATACTCAACTAGGAAATATCATTAGGAAGCTGCAGTTAATATTTGAAGAAATTGAAGGATAGCGAAGAGGATAGCTAAGTACCACTTTTTATTCTACACAAAATAAACTAAGGATAATTTAGTTTCATTACACCTATTTTCACAACCTAAGTTCATGGTACATTTTTTCAAAAAAGAAAATTCCTTTAAAATCTATATATACACATGACACTTCCAGGGTAGCCAATTTTTTTAGGAATAAAATAAGTGGTATAAAATATTGTTTTACTTTTCAACAGTAAGATACAAAAACAGTAAGATTTTTACTCGGTAAGAAAATGGCCAAGAAAACGGTGTTTTGTGGTCAGAACTATTGATAAAATGGAAACGAAATATAAGAGCAGTATTCTACATGTAATTAGATATTAAAAAAATGTTAGTTCAAACACAATTGAACACCTTTGGTTTTGAGGAGGAAGGGAGGAAGCACACTTAAACAAAAACAAGTTTATTTTTCCACAATGTATTTAAAGGTCTCCAAGTTTGTCTTCCACTCTTAAAGGTAGGGGGAAAGGCCTGTAAGGGAATTTAGGTGTATATAAGCCGAGTTGAGAAGTTCTATTTATTCCAGTGGTAATATATGGCTGACAGGGTTCAATCCTATCTCATGATGTCGGAATATTGACAGATCTTTTCGAGTGATTACTCCAACAACCTATGAAAATAAAAACAGCAATTATTACACATTAATCACATATAGATTGAGTATCAGTAAAGCAGCAGGTAGCAAACTAAATTTCTCCGACGGGCCAAAACGTTGAGAGAAATACTATTATCAAGAAATTTTAATGCGTAAATTTAATTTTGATAATAACTGTTATTTGCATATGTCATTCCTTTGAAAAGAAGTATATATATATATATATATATATATATATATATATATATATATATATATATATATATTGTGTGTGTGCGTGTGTGTGTGTATTTATATATTTATTGTATTATTTGCATTTTGAATTTTCATGTGTCTAAACAGAAAGATGACACGTGTCTCTTTCTATGAGGATATTTAGGGCGGTGATGGCTTAGCACTTTTCTGTGTTTAAACCCCAAAATTCTTCCAAAACATTGTGTTACAAGAGGAATTATAACTTGAAAACAAATTTCTTTTTCTGACATTCTACAACAAATTACCCCAAAACCTTCTAATATTGAAGAGTTATTTTGAAAGATTGTTTATTATAAATATCCATAAAAACCATTTTTAACCCAAAAAATCAAGTTAAATTTGACTTACTTGATGTGAATCAGTTACTACGATTAGGTGTCGAAGTCCTATTCCTGCAAATAATCGATAAACTTGTGAAGCTGTTGCATACTGAAAAACAGAAAGTATTCGGTTTACTATCATGAAACTGGTCTATAAGTTAAACAAACGGAATAAAGCAATACTTACATGATGAACTACAACATTCATTATAGTTTTTTTTGGAAATGGAACATCAAAAATTAATTGAGATGAACCACTTGAGAAGTCAATTGCTCAGGAATCTTCACACACAACTTTTTCTTGTGTAGGTGGAAGGCCAATGAAAACAATTCCAATTTAATGCAGAAAGCAATTTATTAAAACAGCTCTAAATGTTTTGCATAAGTAGATTCCCTAAAAAAAAACTACAGCCTAAAGAAATGTAGGCAATCCTTCTCAATTCACTTCTATAAGTAGTAGTGTTGGGCATAAATTAATCATAATTATGATTATGATTATAATCACAGGCTTTCGAGATGTTATTCCAATTACAAATATAATCACAGACCCAGGATATATGATTAAGATTATAATTGTAATTATTAGAGTGATTACGATTATAATCGCAGGCTTTCGAGATGTGATTACGATTACGAATATATAACCTTTGATTATAATTACACTCATAATCATAACTCTTGTAATTATTATTATAATTATAATCATATCTCCAGGGTCTGTGATCATAATAGTAATCACATCTGGCGCTAATGACATGGAAGTAGATGCGCCGTAAAAAAAAAAAAAAAAAAAAAAAAAAAAAAAAAAAAAAAAAAAAAGTAATCATCTCAAAATCCTCTAATTATAATCATAATCGTAATTACGATTATGGCCATCTCTAATTAGGATCTTAAACAGCTGACAACAAACAACTGCTTGATACCACGTAGACGATTCATAGTTATGAGATGGCCCAGGTAGCGGGAGGTTCATCTACGTCCCTTTAGGTTGTACTTATTTTCAAGTCTTCTGAAGAGTCATCTATGGACGAGAAAAATGTAGAGCCATTTTAATAAATTGACTTTTGTATAATTTTGACGTTTATTCTTTGACCCTCCACCTACACAAGAAATATTGTTCAAGTTTGGGCAATTTTCTACATTGAAATAAAAACTAGATTCTGAAGATGTAGATCATGGAGGTTCGGTCATATGTTGAATAACACTATATTTCATAAATAAAATGAGTTATATTTATGTCAATGTTTCGGCTTGACATGGAAGCCTTCTTCAAGGCTATGGAGGAGAAAGAGAACTGTTTCATTTCGTGGCGATTACATTTCTGGCCAGAAATATGTTTATGTGAGTGTGTGTTTGTGAATTGATGAGAAATCATGACCTTTCAGAACCCATAAGTCACAAAAGAACCACAACTTTCTCATAAGCACTATTAACTGTGTTAAGGTTATTGATCACTTCTTAAATATAAGTCATTGTTTTTTGTTTTAGAGAAAAGCCCCAACACTTAGTAGAAAATCAATCCCGTACTTGAACAAACTTAAATTTATTTTATTTGAATGTAATGAAACATTTAACCGTACTTACTGTATGAATGAAATAAGGAGTTCTATTCATGAATGGCTCCAATGATATTATTTTCTTCACTCGGACAGGTTCTAAGAGTCGAGGCTGGAGAAACATTTCTGTATATTAATCTGTTATCAATTCAAGTACCATTTATATGATAACAAGATTTAATTTTTTATTCCACATAATATTTCTAAAGTAATATTCAAATAATATTATTTGTTAGCAATCACAAAGAAACCCATTTCTGATTTCTGTTTACTGGTAAAATACCGGTAAACAGAAAAACTTAATAAGTCTCTAGGGAACTACCAAATTAAGAATATAAATTATTCACCTGTTTTGCTGCTCCGAGGCATAATTCTTTGTAAACATTTTCCATAAGCTTTTCATCCCCGAAATCTTCATCTGTCAAATCGTTATTGAGGATTACTATTATTTGATATCTGAGAATTACTCCCAACAGTTTGCCATAAGTCACAAATGATTCCTAAAAGAACTTTCCTGTAGTACCTATTTTTACGCAGCTATTTTATATATATATATATATATATATATATATATATATATATATATATATATATATATATAAGTATGTATAGTATGGCAGTCTAGGAAACAGCTAGTATTTAATAATTATATCTTATAATTTACAAATTATAACTAATCAAAGTTCTTTAGTTTTCAGACTGACACACTCATAGGTCATTAAAATTTGCAAGTACATTTTTTATAGGTTTTTAACCATTTTAAGGGGATCCTACCATTTTCAGTTTGCCTCTAATGCCTCGACTGTAATCTCTTAATGAAGACGTGTATTTAATGAAGCTGAGAACTCTCCTTATTACCGCTAGGTCAAACTGATTTTATATGAGTTAATAGACTAGGCTGGATGAGCAACATAAGGGGCCATTGAGTTAACTCGTGAGGAGGGTCAGGGGTACGAAGAGTAAAGCACGAGTTATCTCGTGTAGAGTGTCTAGGGCCCTGCCTCTCAACCACGAGTTAACTCGTTCAGAGCAACGAAAGGGTTAACTTACCTCGTCTCTAATTACTTTAGCGGAATCAACCACTGGAAAACCATTGTGAGTAGTATACAAGAGTACATTCATCAGAAGCTGATGACTTGCTCTCACTGGTACTGTGATGGTTTCTGATTTACTCATTACGTCTGTCGCTTTCATTTGAGATATCAAGGGAGGAACCTCTTTACTCAGGACTGGGAGTCCGCTTGCACAGACTTGCGTGTGATAAATTGACTGAAAAGGATAATGCAAATTATATTTTTCATTTATCATGTCCCCACTTCATGATGAACTAAAGTCCTATACATAGATATACAACAACAAACACTATATTTTCATTTATCATGTCCCCACTTCATGATGAACTAAAGTCCTATACATAGATATACAACAACAAACACTATATTTTCATTTATCATGTCCCCACTTGATGATGAACTAAAGTCCTATACATAGATATACAACAACAAACACTATATTTTCATTTATCATGTCCCCACTTGATGATGAACTAAAGTCCTATACATAGATATACAACAACAAACACTATATTTTCATTTATCATGTCCGCACTTCATGATGAACTAAAGTCCTATACATAGATATACAACAACAAACACTATATTTTCATTTATCATGTCCCCACTTCATGATGAACTAAAGTCCTATACATAGATATACAACAACAAATACTATATTTTCCTTTATCATGTCCCCACTTCATGATGAACTAAAGTCCTATACATAGATATACAACAACAAACACTATATTTTCATTTATCATGTCCCCACTTGATGATGAACTAAAGTCCTATACATAGATATACAACAACAAACACTATATTTTCATTTATCATGTCCCCACTTGATGATGAACTAAAGTCCTATACATAGATATACAACAACAAACACTATATTTTCCTTTATCATGTCCCCACTTCATGATGAACTAAAGTCCTATACATAGATATACAACAACAAACACTATATTTTCATTTATCATGTCCCCACTTGATGATGAACTAAAGTCCTATACATAGATATACAACAACAAACACTATATTTTCATTTATCATGTCCCCACTTGATGAACTAAAGTCCTATACATAGATATACAACAACAAACACTATATTTTCCTTTATCATGTCCCCACTTCATGATGAACTAAAGTCCTATACATAGATATACAACAACAAACACTATATTTTCATTTATCATGTCCCCACTTGATGATGAACTAAAGTCCTATACATAGATATACAACAACAAACACTATATTTTCATTTATCATGTCCGCACTTCATGATGAACTAAAGTCCTATACAAAGATATACAACAACAAACACTATATTTTCATTTATCATGTCCGCACTTCATGATGAACTAAAGTCCTATACATAGATATACAACAACAAACACTATATTTTCATTTATCATGTCCGCACTTCATGATGAACTAAAGTCCTATACATAGATATACAACAACAAACACTATATTTTCATTTATCATGTCCCCACTTCATGATGAACTAAAGTCCTATACATAGATATACAACAACAAACACTATATTTTCATTTATCATGTCCCCACTTGATGATGAACTAAAGTCCTATACATAGATATACAACAACAAACACTATATTTTCATTTATCATGTCCCCACTTGATGATGAACTAAAGTCCTATACATAGATATACAACAACAAACACTATATTTTCATTTATCATGTCCCCACTTGATGATGAACTAAAGTCCTATACATAGATATACAACAACAAACACTATATTTTCATTTATCATGTCCGCACTTCATGATGAACTAAAGTCCTATACAAAGATATACAACAACAAACACTATATTTTCATTTATCATGTCCCCACTTGATGATGAACTAAAGTCCTATACATAGATATACAACAACAAACACTATATTTTCATTTATCATGTCCGCAATTCATGATGAACTAAAGTCCTATACATAGATATACAACAACAAACACTATATTTTCATTTATCATGTCCCCACTTCATGATGAACTAAAGTCCTATACATAGATATACAACAACAAACACTATATTTTCATTTATCATGTCCGCACTTCATGATGAACTAAAGTCCTATACATAGATATACAACAACAAACACTATATTTTCATTTATCATGTCCCCACTTCATGATGAACTAAAGTCCTATACATAGATATACAACAACAAACACTATATTTTCATTTATCATGTCCCCACTTCATGATGAACTAAAGTCCTATACATAGATATACAACAACAAACACTATATTTTCATTTGTCATGTCCCCACTTGATGATGAACTAAAGTCCTATACATAGATATACAACAACAAACACTATATTTTCATTTATCATGTCCCCACTTGATGATGAACTAAAGTCCTATACATAGATATACAACAACAAACACTATATTTTCATTTATCATGTCCGCACTTCATGATGAACTAAAGTCCTATACATAGATATACAACAACAAACACTATATTTTCATTTATCATGTCCCCACTTGATGATGAACTAAAGTCCTATACATAGATATACAACAACAAACACTATATTTTCATTTATCATGTCCGCACTTCATGATGAACTAAAGTCCTATACATAGATATACAACAACAAACACTATATTTTCATTTATCATGTCCCCACTTGATGATGAACTAAAGTCCTATACATAGATATACAACAACAAACACTATATTTTCATTTTCCTACGTATTTGTTTTGTTAAAGTGAAGAGGTGCCATGTCCAATGGCCCCTGGGATTAATGATTTAATTGACCCCATATGACTTTACTGCACTTATTAGTAAATGATAAATTAATAAAATAGTATTTTACTATTAATGAAGCTAGGAGTTATAAAGTATGAGTATATGAAACTCTTACAATTGGAATTTTATGATTGTATTAACCCTAGAACACCGACATTCGTCAAAATTACGAGGACCTATGTGATTTACAGTCACCTCTCCCCTCCCCGACTTATATTCTCCACCATAGTCCACCTAAGCAGCCTGTGGTCAATACATGACGAGTCGCTGAAAGAATTACGTCGCTTGTACCAGCCATATTCATTTATTCTTTTTTTTTTTTTTTTTTTTATGTTGTATGTGATTTTGTTTTTAGCGCGGTTCCTCCCTCCCCCTGCTTATAGGGTTGATACAATGAAACAATCCGGAAGTGCCGACTAGAAAATTTCGCGTTTCAGAACCCCTAGAGACCGAAAATAACGGTGGTTCAAATTTGTATATATATATATATATATGTATATATTTATATATATATATATATATATATATATATATATATATATATATTTGTCTGTTCGCTCTCTAGCTAGAAGACGAATGGTCCGATTTTGATGAAATTTGGTACAAAAATCCTTCGTCCAATTTGAAAGGTCAAGTTCGTTAACCAGCAAAATCCGCCTACTGGAAGATGGCGTTTGGGGCGAAATTCGCGCAAAAAAAATCGTAACGCTTACGTTTTTGAGTTCATAAGCTTCTAATTACTCGTTTTATATGATTCCTGGGCTAGGAAAACGAATGAAACCATTTTCAAGGCGATAGCTTTAACCGTTTTCGAGAAAATTGGAAAAATATTTTTTGAATACCGTTTTTGGTTTGGGTACTTAGAATCATGGGATTCAGTTGAAACATTTTCTG
Source organism: Gonocerus acuteangulatus (assembly GCA_946811695.1). NCBI lineage: Eukaryota > Metazoa > Arthropoda > Insecta > Hemiptera > Coreidae > Gonocerus > Gonocerus acuteangulatus. The sequence goes on from OX328126.1 coordinate 3,363,112, forward strand.
CATGTTCTACTTTCATCAAAACTAATATGTTGAAATTTTGGTTACGTTTGGAGTTAAGGAAGGGTTAGAATAAAATATTTTATTAAGACTTAAAAAGTTTTGGTAACTTTGTATATTTTCCTTAATATCTCGAAAAAGGTTGAGAATCTTGGTAAACGAAAGAATACCATTAGAAAGCTTACTAAATGCTCTACAAAAAAGGTTCTGATGAAAGTTTTGATTAGGCGATGTCAATCGGAGAAATAAGTGCTTAAAACATTAAAGTAATTGATTTTGCTTATTCGAACTGTTCTTTTTGTCTGTTTTTATTCCTTGTTATTTTTTAATTGCTTATAGTTGGATAATGTATTTTACAATAAAACAGATTAGGCAAAATAAGAAAAAAATTCATTGTTAGAAATATAGCTTGCCAAGAGAAAAAGATTCGTTGACGTCTTTTGAATATTTTCAATTGCCTTTATGCTGTTGGTTTTTTTATTTTATTTTTTAATTGATTTTATCTGTAGAATTATTACTATATTAAAAGAACACAGGAATGTGTGAAAATATTTGATATTTTTCAATTCATTGAAACGTATGAAATGAAGTATCGGTAGAAGAGGATTCTAGGGTCTTGCGGACCTGACCCCAGGTATAGCCAGCCATAAAACCCTTTGAACAAAGGCCGAGGAAAATATTATCTGTTTCTATTCTATGCTTTTCAAATGAGAATAGGGATATGAACAGGAACCGGGGTCTCCCGTGGTCTAATGGCTAGCGCCTTGGATTCATAAGCGGGAGATGGTGGGTTCGATTCCCAACCTCCGGCAGGAATTTTATCATCCCACGGCTCGCTGGTGAAATTCCTCGCTACACCCTGGATGTCGGCGCTAATGACCTTTTTTTTTTTTTTACGGCACATCTACATCTAGGTCATTAGCGCCGACATCCAGGGTGTAGCGAGGAATTTCACCAGCGAGCCGTGGGATGATAAAATTCCTGCCGGAGGTTGGGAATCGAACCCACCATCTCCCGCTTATGAATCCAAGGCGCTAGCCCAGATCAAAGTTATAGATTATAGATGGCAGCTACCAAGATCAAAGTTATAGATTAAATATTTAATCTAATATATATATATATATATATATATATATATATATATATATATATATATATATATATATATATATATATATATAGATTAAATATTTAATCTATAACTTTGATCTTGGTATCATCTGAAAGGAAAATTAATAGGCTACAACGTTTACATTGAGGTGTTTTTACGTACAAGGCATGGTTTCAGTGATAAATAAGAATTTGTCTACAAAAGGGCGATATTTTTCAGTTTTTTGCGTTTTACGCGCAAACGGTGTGTCGGATCAGAAGATGTCTTGGAATAAATTAGTCTTAAAATTAAATTTTCTATCATAATTCGTCATAAAAAATACCTGTTCGTCATAATAAATTTCGTTATTTCGAAATTCCAACAACTCTAGGAGGAAAAGGGGGTGGAAACATATGCTGGGGCACCCTGTACATATATATATATATATATATATATATATATATATATATATATATATATATATATATTTAAAGTATATTCATCTGAATGACGAATAGTTGGAATAAGGACGAATAGGGTAGGTCGAGGAAGGTTGGTGTTCTAGGGTTAAAAAATGCCAGCATTATTAAATAATTTGCATTTCATATATATATATATATATATATATATATATATATATATATATATATATATATATATATATATATATTACTAGTTTTTTATCAGTAGTATTAGTGCTAGTATGAGATTGGTATGTCGTTAAGTTGATAGTCTAATCAAATGTATCATAATTACTAATAAACATGTAAATAAATAATTAAATATATTTATATATGTATATGTGATTTTGAACGAATTTACATATTTGATTCTTACATTTCTGCTACAGTAATTTTGTCCAAAGCAAAATTGTCCTAAACAAGATTTCCCTCTGTTCAACCTACCATTACACTGTGCTCGAGTCCACAGAAGTGTTAGGGCGGTGATGACCTAGTAGTTGTCTACCCTTAAAATCCCAACCCCTAATGTCTGGAGAAAGTATCCTTTCCCAATTTCCCTCTGTTCAAGCTAACATTACACTGTGGTCGAGTCCACAGAAGTGTTAGGGCGGTGATGACCTAGTAGTTGTCTACCCTTAAAATCCCAACCCCTAATGTCTGGAGAAAGTATCCTTTCCCAATTTCCCTCTGTTCAACCTACCATTACACTGTGCTCGAGTCCACAGAAGTGTTAGGGCGGTGATGACCTAGTAGTTGTCTACCCTTAAAATCCCAACCCCTAATGTCTGGAGAAAGTATCCTTTCCCAATTTCCCTCTGTTCAACCTACCATTACACTGTGCTCGAGTCCACAGAAGTGTTAGGGCGGTGATGACCTAGTAGTTGTCTACCCTTAAACTCCCAACCCCTACCATTACACTGTACACGAGTCCACATAAGCCTTAGGGCGGTGATGACCTAGTAGTTTTCTACCCTTAAACTCCCAACCCCTACCATTACACTGTACACGAGTCCACATAAGCCTTAGGGCGGTGATGACCTAGTAGTTTTCTACCCTTAAAATCCCAACCCCTACCATTACACTGTACACGAGTCCACAGAAGTGTTAGGGCGGTGATGACCTAGTAGTTTTCTACCCTTAAACTCCCAACCCCTACCATTACACTGTGCTCGAGTCCACAGAAGTGTTAGGGCGGTGATGACCTAGTAGTTGTCTACCCTTAAAATCCCAACCCCTAATGTCTGGAGAAAGTATCCTTTCCCAATTTCCCTCTGTTCAACCTACCATTACACTGTGCTCGAGTCCACAGAAGTGTTAGGGCGGTGATGACCTAGTAGTTTTCTACCCTTAAACTCCCAACCCCTACCATTACACTGTACACGAGTCCACATAAGCCTTAGGGCGGTGATGACCTAGTAGTTTTCTACCCTTAAAATCCCAACCCCTACCATTACACTGTACACGAGTCCACAGAAGTGTTAGGGCGGTGATGACCTAGTAGTTTTCTACCCTTAAACTCCCAACCCCTACCATTACACTGTGCTCGAGTCCACAGAAGTGTTAGGGCGGTGATGACCTAGTAGTTTTCTACCCTTAAACTCCCAACCCCTACCATTACACTGTACACGAGTCCACAGAAGTGTTAGGGCGGTGATGACCTAGTAGTTTTCTACCCTTAAACTCCCAACCCCTACCATTACACTGTACACGAGTCCACAGAAGTGTTAGGGCGGTGATGACCTAGTAGTTTTCTACCCTTAAACTCCCAACCCCTACCATTACACTGTACACGAGTCCACAGAAGTGTTAGGGCGGTGATGACCTAGTAGTTTTCTACCCTTAAACTCCCAACCCCTACCATTACACTGTACACGAGTCCACAGAAGTGTTAGGGCGGTGATGACCTAGTAGTTTTCTACCCTTAAACTCCCAACCCCTACCATTACACTGTACACGAGTCCACAGAAGTGTTAGGACGGTGATGACCTAGTAGTTTTCTACCCTTAAACTCCCAACCCCTACCATTACACTGTACACGAGTCCACAGAAGTGTTAGGACGGTGATGACCTAGTAGTTTTCTACCCTTAAACTCCCAACCCCTACCATTACACTGTACACGAGTCCACAGAAGTGTTAGGACGGTGATGACCTAGTAGTTTTCTACCCTTAAACTCCCAACCCCTACCATTACACTGTACACGAGTCCACAGAAGTGTTAGGACGGTGATGACCTAGTAGTTTTCTACCCTTAAACTCCCAACCCCTACCATTACACTGTACACGAGTCCACAGAAGTGTTAGGACGGTGATGACCTAGTAGTTTTCTACCCTTAAACTCCCAACCCCTACCATTACACTGTACACGAGTCCACAGAAGTGTTAGGACGGTGATGACCTAGTAGTTGTCTACCCTTAAACTCCCAACCCCTACCATTACACTGTACACGAGTCCACAGAAGTGTTAGGACGGTGATGACCTAGTAGTTTTCTACCCTTAAAATCCCAACCCCTACCATTACACTGTGCTCGAGTCCACAGAAGTGTTAGGGCGGTGATGACCTAGTAGTTTTTACCCTTAAAATCCCAACCCCTACCATTACACTGTGCTCGAGTCCACAGAAGTGTTAGGGCGGTGATGACCTAGTAGTTTTTACCCTTAAAATCCCAACCCCTAATGTCTGGAGTAAGTATCCTTTCCCAATTTTCTACACAATATAGTTCAGCAGTTCTTTTGTATTTTGTATAATAAAGTAACAATACGTGTATATGTTTCATTCTATTGTAATAATAATTAAAAGTCTTCACCTCATTAAACATGTTCCCAACGAGCTTGGCGAATGAAACAACGATGAATATGGGAATGCTCAGGCTGGCGACATTACATATTTCCAACATCATCACACTTAGTGTGAATGTTAAATGAATACTTCCGCTTAGCTGAGCCGCTCCACAAAGAAAGGCAAATTTATTCGGTCTTGCCCATGATTTCTGTAATAAAACAGAAGCCATTATGAAGAAATGAGAACAAATGAATTTTTGAATCTTAAACTTTGGAAGAATTGACTCGATAGGCTGGATTTTAAACCCAGTTCCTCTTCTGGTATGGTACCAAACAGTCTACTGCCCTTCATTTCATAATAATAACATGGCAAGTTCAGCTCTTTATTAGAGCCAAGGCTATAAATAAACAGAATGGCGTTATCTTTGGTTATAAAATAAGTTTGTAGCGTTTTTCAATATTTCAATTTAAGTCTCTCTGTGTTTATAAAATCATGTTTGTTTGGTCAATAATATTTACATATGCTAAATTAGGATTAGTTAAGGTGCTTTTATGCCTCAGTTTCAACCAAGATTCCTTATCTTTAAGTGATATTTTACTTGCTCAAAATGGAAGAGAAAAAAAATTCTTTTTGTCATTTAATGTTTTTTTTATTTACAAAAAGGAAAATTCCACTGCACAGACAGTTAACAAAATTTGCAGGGTGTATAGCGATGATCACCTCCCGCCTTCGGATAAAGCACCGTCCATAAATGTTTTTTTCGGTTCAGAACCGGAAATTTTGACTTGGAAGATGCAAAGCACTCAGGTCGTCCTTCAACTGTTGATGAAGACCAAATTCAAGCATTGGTCAGAGACAACCCTCGCTCTATGACACAGTAGGCACTACGATATCGCAGAAACGCTTAACATTTCTCATGCAAGTGTCTCAAGTAATTTGGGGGCTGCGGGATATGTTTCTCCAAGTGATATATGGGAGTTCTTCACAATTTGACAGAAAATAATTTATTGGACTGCATATCCATTTGCGATTCCCTCCTGAAACCCAATGTTGATGATCCATTTTTAAAAAAGGTTCACAACTGGGAGGTGAAAAGTGGGTCCTGTACAATAATATTGTGAGGAGAAAGTTCTGGACAAAACGAAGTGACGTGTCGTTAACGACTCCAAAAGCAGGATTACATCCAAGAAAAGTTATTCTGTGCATTTGGCGGGATTGGAAAGGTATGTTTTATTTTGAGCTCCTCCCGCCCAACCAGACTATTAATTCTGCAATATTCTGTGCACAGTTGGAACAATTAGAGGCAGCGGTTGTGCGAAAGTGTCCAGCTTTAGCTAATCTCAAAGGCGTAGCTTTCTATCACGATTATTGGAGTTTGGCTGGGATGTGATCCCCCACCCTCCTTATTCACCAGACCTTGCCTCTATACCTTGCCTTTCACTTTTTTGGGGGCCTTCAAAACTCTCTTAACGGGAAACACTTCAATTTGCTCGAGGACTGCAAAATACATGTAGAGGAGTTCATTGCATAAAAATCTGAGAGGATGGAATTAAAATATTACCTGAAAGATGGCAACATGTAATAGATCAAAATGGGTGTTATATAATTGATTAAAAATATTTACAAGAATCTGAAGTTTTTATTGAAATCACCAGTAAAAAAGGCTACAAGCTTATTTTACAACCCAATATTTTTCCGCAGCCAGGCAATTTTATTGTCATTTAAGACTCTAGATGGATCATAATAAACTTTATTTGTATTAATTAATTCATATATGATTTCTGTGTATATTTGTTGTATTAACTCTTTTGTAAAGCTGTACATTTATTAAAGCTCTAATGTCTTCATTATTAGCTGTATAGCCAAGCACATAGTTTAGACAGCTCATTTGTTCGCACCAGATTCCTGAAGAATTTGTTTAAACTAACATATACAATGGCTGTTTACATGTTTTTATTGTAAATTTTAAATAATATAATTTATAGCCATGTTGAATGCACCGGTTCCCGTTGATCACCGAAGTTAAGCAATGTTGGGTGTGGTCAGTACCTGAATGGGTGACCGACTACGTGCTGTTGGCAATATAAAAGGATGGCAACCTATATATAGCCCGGCATTAATTAATAGCCCAATCGTTGATACGCCATTAACAAAAAAAAAAATAAAAAAAAAATACATATATATAATTTTTAACTATTGTCGATAGTATAATTAACAAGAATCAGATAAGAGGAATAAAATTATTATTACTAAATAATTTAGGTGCCGCTTGTAGAATACTAATAAGACGCACACTGCCATAGCCACGTTGAATGCACCGGTTCCCATTGAAGACTGAAGTTAAGCAACGTCAGGCGTGGCCAGTACCTGAATGGGTGACCGACTACGTGCTGTTGGCATTATAAAAGGGTGGTAGCCTGTAGATAGCCCGGCGCTAATGGCCAAGTTGTAGATGCGCCGTAAAAAAAAAAAAAAACAAAAAAAAAACCTACCGAATGTGGGAATATGTACTGTATGGTTTCAGCAATCAATCTTCCCCATACAGCTCCAACCAATATATGAGGAACAAAGACTCCATGCGTAATAAAACTGCCACAGAGCAAGCAAGTGGCAAAGAAATTAAAAATACCAAAACACATTAGCGGGACAATACCTATAAGACCTAAAACAGAATTAAAATTGGAAAATTAAGTAAATAAAGAAAAAATAAATCACACATCCCAGACAGAGTGAAAGAGAGATCAAACTTTTAAACTTTTCATTCCTAGATATGAAAAATTTCATTGTCGCCAGATCTCCATCCAGGCTGAGACTCAATTAAGTCAGTATTGTTTCTGTGCTAACAGGTTGCAATGTCAGTTATCTCTCCATTTCACGTTTTATGTCGTTTTTCATGTTTTTGAACTTAAATATTTAAAACAATAATGAAATCCCATTAAAATATTATAATAATGCACCGTCTACTGCTTTTGTGATAATTAAGAAAATATGTGAAAAGTATAAAACAACCGACATCCTGTTAATACAATTTTTTTTTTTTTTTTTTTTTTTTACCGTAATAGAAAAGTCAGGGTTTGATCATTATAGATAATAAACCTTCATTTTAAAATAAAAAGGGTTCTTTTATTAATGCCAACATTTTGGCTCGAAATGGAGCCTTCAACAGGGATATGAGGAAAGGAGTTTTTCTAACTAATTTTCAGTTTGGGTACATAGAATTGTTGGATTTGGGTGGATAGAATTGTTGAAATATTTTCTAAATGTTTGAAATTTATATAAATTGAGATGGTTAAATTTGGAGTTAAGAAAGTTTTTGAAAAAGAAAAAGAAAAAAATGTTATTAATAGACATTATTATTATTATTAAAACGGGTGCCCACGTAGAGGGAGCTGCACCGAGGCCAACAAGGCCTATTGTTATTAATAGACATGAAAAGTTTTGTGATCTTTGTACATTTTCTTAAATATCACAAAAACGGTGGGAACATTGTGATAAGTGGAAGGACCATTCAAAAGATTACTCAATTCTCTATAAAAAAGATTTTGAAGCAATTTTCGATGGAGTGAAGTCAATCGGAGTAATAAGTGCTTAAAACTTTGAATGTGATAATTTTGTTCTTTTGGACGGGTTTTGTCTCTCTTTAACTCACTTTTTAATTGTTTTTTTTTTGTTTTAAATTTCATTTAACAATAAAATTAGTATTTTAGTAAAACAAGGTAAGAAAATGAGAAACGTATTGGTAATAGTGTTTTCCAAGGGTGAAAGTTGAGAAGGCGAGGGTGCTTAGGATAATGTCAGTTTCTTTATGTGGCACCTTAAATCTTTCTTCTCTTTGAGATTTTATTTTATATTTTTTATGAAAAATCAAAACATATCAATGAATGCTTCTATTCCTTTACTAATGACACTAGAGATATGAACGGATACACAATAAGAACTAAATTCAAAAGTTTGGTTTATTTTTAACTATTTTTTTCAATCTTCTTAATGTATTGATTTAACTACTTAGTACTTTTGTTCACCAATATAATATGTTTAAAGAAAATTGTTACTTTCTTCTTCTGTGAACAAGCTCTGAAGATCTTGAAGTTGACTTTGAAAGAGTAGAATTCCAATTACTGGATCTTCAAAATCATTTTCACAGCCCAACTAGAAATTTTTAAAAATAAGATTCAAACATTACAAATGAATTTGAGTCAAACTCTTAATCTTACAATCACATTTATCTGTTATGATGTAATTATTTATGTGACGATAATGAAAGAACTCATTCTTTGTTCATAACTAAAGAAATAAAATGAGGTTTTTAAAATTAAATATTATATTACTTAACACGTTGACTGCAGGATCGGTAAACCCCAAAATCACCCAAAAAAATTTAATTTTTTCCCCCATTTTATGATTGCATTTGTTTTGTTAGTGCGAAAAAATACCTTACCCATTAAAAATTCTGGATAATTTCTTTGAGAAACATGTTTCTTTACCATGACGCACTATGTACGTCATCGACAATTCTTCGCGGAATTGTGAATTTAATTACGTATTACATGGGTGTTGTGCGGGTCTCCCCCGTACCCCCATGGGGAGGATATTTCATAAGTTACCTCTTCATGACATTCATTCCCAAGCTAATTTGTCTTGAAACAATGAAAATAATATTATTTATTATAAATTAATTATGATATATAATTTTTAGAGTATGTAGTTTACAGTTTAGAATAAAAGAAGTACGGCAACATTTTTTTTTTTTTTTTTTTTTTTTTTTAACAGTATATCAACACTTGGGCTATTAATGCCAGGCAATCTATACGTTATCGCTCTTTTATAATGCAAACAACATGTGGTCACCCATTCAAGTACTGGCCATGCTTAACTTCGATGATCAACAGGAACCAGTGCACTCAACGTGGCTATGGCCGTTGGCTATTTCTTGTTTGTGTATCTATCAAGTAAAATTTATGAAGAAAGCTCATCTCAAATTAAATAATTTAAACCAAAAGTTCAAGTGCACCAGCAGAATTTGACCATTAACTGTTTTTTCCACAAAATTCACAACAAAACATTAGAAGTGCTTACCGTTTTGTGTTAAGAGGCTTCCAGGTACACTTTCTAAAGGTATTTTGATTTGGAAAATCGAATAAAATCATTTTCACAGCGATATCTTTAACTGTATTTGACAAAAGTGAAAAAGCTAAGAGCCTGCCCGTATAAATAAACATAAAAAATGAGAATAGCATTGTTTTTTTTTGTGTTTTTTTCCCACACCCCGTAGCTTGGAAGGAGGGAGTGGGCTATATCCGCTGTCAAGTGATAAACACATCGGGATTTCACTTTTCTTTCCAGCAATTATTTAACCCCTGATGTGTATAAAGTGTCCGACAGACGTGAGGGAAATTTCAGTTGAGTATGTTGGCAGCAGTGAGGAACTAGTTTCTAGATACTCACTGCTGCCAAAACCCTTCATGGAAATTTCCCTCGTGTCTTTCAGACACTTTATACCCATCAGAGGTTAACAATTAAATACTCACTCCAACTCTAGTAAAAATAGAAAAAAGCTTCAGAGCAAAATAACAATATTATATTTTCTGGATATAAATTAATCTTTACCATGAGTATACCTTAGGAATATCCAGTTTATGATTGACTTCACTAGCTGAACTTTTCTCAGTTTTTTTTACACAGTAATTACTTATTGTAAACAAAAGAATTAATTGAATTGAGGAATTCAAAACAACTAGAATTAACATTTCAATTAAACGTTTCCACTTGGTGTTCACAAATCTGAAATATTGTCATTTAATTTTAATTAGGGAAAATAAATATAAAAAATAAAACATAGCACCATTTGCAAATACCTTTTACGGAATGAAATCAATCTTTTTTGGAGTGCGTTCCAGGAAGCTCCCAATAAACCTCCGAGACAGCCCAAAAACACGAACATAAATATTTCGAGTAAATTAAATGAGGGATCACTTCTGTGCATTACTTCCAAATACAGATGATTAACAGTAGCAAAACAATCTGCAAAACACAATCACATTTTTGAGGGTTTTATTTTATTTTGATGATTCAACTTTTTCTTTAAAATTAGTTCCTTTTGGGGGGGGGGGGTAAATATAGCAGAACTTAAGTCTTAGTTTCATTGATACATTCTGAGTATGCTACTGTACACGTTGTTTCATTGACCCCCAAAAAAGTGTTCCCAGATGCCAAATGAACAAGCTTTTGAGAAATCAAGCAAGCTGATCCATTAAAAGATCAAATAGACTGGAAGAAATAATTTTAAGCCATCTCAGGATTGGCCATACATTGACTGACTCACTCCCACATTATGGCAAGATGGACTATCCTACTGAAATACACGCTTATCCATAAACATAAACATTATAAACATATTCTGACAGACTGTAGACTCAGGACTAATATTATGGCAAGATGGACTATCCTACTGAAATACACGCTTACCCATAAGCATAAACATTATAAACATATTCTGACAGACTGTAGACTCAGGACTAATATTATGGCAAGATGGACTATCCTACTGAAATACACGCTTATCCATAAACATAAACATTATAAACATATTCTGACAGACTGTAGACTCAGGACTAATATTATGGCAAGATGGACTATCCTACTGAAATACACGCTTATCCATAAACATAAACATTATAAACATATTCTGACAGACTGTAGACTCAGGACTAATATTATGGCAAGATGGACTATCCTACTGAAATACACGCTTATCCATAAACATAAACATTATAAACATATTCTGACAGACTGTAGACTCAGGACTAATATTATGGCAAGATGGACTATCCAACTGAAATACACGCTTATCCATAAACATAAACATATTCTGACAGACTGTAGACTCAGGACTAATATTATGGCAAGATGGACTATCCAACTGAAATACACGCTTATCCATAAACATAAACATATTCTGACAGACTTTAGACTCAGGACTAATATTATGGCAAGATGGACTATCCAACTGAAATACACGCTTATCCATAAACATAAACATATTCTGACAGACTGTAGACTCAGGACTAATATTATGGCTAGATGGACTATCCTACTGAAATACACGCTTATCCATAAGCATAAACATTATAAACATACTCTGACAGACTGTAGACTCAGGACTAATATTATGGCAAGATGGACTATCCTACTGAAATACACGCTTATCCATAAACATAAACATTATAAACATATTCTGACAGACTGTAGACTCAGGACTAATATTATGGCAAGATGGACTATCCAACTGAAATACACGCTTATCCATAAACATAAACATATTCTGACAGACTGTAGACTGAGGACTAATATTATGGCAAGATGGACTATCCTACTGAAATACACGCTTATCCATAAACATAAACATATTCTGACAGACTGTAGACTCAGGACTAATATTATGGCAAGATGGACTATCCTACTGAAATACACGCTTATCCATAAACATAAACATTATAAACATATTCTGACAGACTGTAGACTCAGGACTAATATTATGGCAAGATGGACTATCCAACTGAAATACACGCTTATCCATAAACATAAACATATTCTGACAGACTGTAGACTCAGGACTAATATTATGGCAAGATGGACTATCCAACTGAAATACACGCTTATCCATAAACATAAACATATTCTGACAGACTTTAGACTCAGGACTAATATTATGGCAAGATCGACTATCCAACTGAAATACACGCTTATCCATAAACATAAACATATTCTGACAGACTGTAGACTCAGGACTAATATTATGGCTAGATGGACTATCCTACTGAAATACACGCTTATCCATAAGCATAAACATTATAAACATACTCTGACAGACTGTAGACTCAGGACTAATATTATGGCAAGATGGACTATCCTACTGAAATACACGCTTATCCATAAACATAAACATTATAAACATATTCTGACAGACTGTAGACTCAGGACTAATATTATGGCAAGATGGACTATCCAACTGAAATACACGCTTATCCATAAACATAAACATATTCTGACAGACTGTAGACTCAGGACTAATATTATGGCTAGATGGACTATCCTACTGAAATACACGCTTATCCATAAGCATAAACATTATAAACATACTCTGACAGACTGTAGACTCAGGACTAATATTATGGCAAGATGGACTATCCTACTGAAATACACGCTTATCCATAAACATAAACATATTCTGACAGACTGTAGACTGAGGACTAATATTATGGCAAGATGGACTATCCTACTGAAATACACGCTTATCCATAAACATAAACATTATAAACATATTCTGACAGACTGTAGACTCAGGACTAATATTATGGCAAGATGGACTATCCTACTGAAATACACGCTTATCCATAAACATAAACATATTCTGACAGACTGTAGACTCAGGACTAATATTATGGCAAGATGGACTATCCTACTGAAATACACGCTTATCCATAAACATAAACATATTCTGACAGACTGTAGACTGAGGACTAATATTATGGCAAGATGGACTATCCTACTGAAATACACGCTTATCCATAAACATAAACATTATAAACATATTCTGACAGACTGTAGACTCAGGACTAATATTATGGCAAGATGGACTATCCTACTGAAATACACGCTTATCCATAAACATAAACATATTCTGACAGACTGTAGACTCAGGACTAATATTATGGCAAGATGGACTATCCTACTGAAATACACGCTTATCCATAAACATAAACATATTCTGACAGACTGTAGACTGAGGACTAATATTATGGCAAGATGGACTATCCTACTGAAATACACGCTTATCCATAAACATAAACATATTCTGACAGACTGTAGACTGAGGACTAATATTATGGCAAGATGGACTATCCTACTGAAATACACGCTTATCCATAAACATAAACATTATAAACATATTCTGACAGACTGTAGACTCAGGACTAATATTATGGCAAGATGGACTATCCTACTGAAATACACGCTTATCCATAAACATAAACATATTCTGACAGACTGTAGACTGAGGACTAATATTATGGCAAGATGGACTATCCTACTGAAATACACGCTTATCCATAAACATAAACATTATAAACATATTCTGACAGACTGTAGACTCAGGACTAATATTATGGCAAGATGGACTATCCTACTGAAATACACGCTTATCCATAAACATAAACATATTCTGACAGACTGTAGACTCAGGACTAATATTATGGCAAGATGGACTATCCTACTGAAATACACGCTTATCCATAAACATAAACATATTCTGACAGACTGTAGACTGAGGACTAATATTATGGCAAGATGGACTATCCTACTGAAATACACGCTTATCCATAAACATAAACATTATAAACATATTCTGACAGACTGTAGACTCAGGACTAATATTATGGCAAGATGGACTATCCTACTGAAATACACGCTTATCCATAAACATAAACATATTCTGACAGACTGTAGACTCAGGACTAATATTATGGCAAGATGGACTATCCTACTGAAATACACGCTTATCCATAAACATAAACATATTCTGACAGACTGTAGACTGAGGACTAATATTATGGCAAGATGGACTATCCTACTGAAATACACGCTTATCCATAAACATAAACATTATAAACATATTCTGACAGACTGTAGACTCAGGACTAATATTATGGCAAGATGGACTATCCTACTGAAATACACGCTTATTGTATAATTTGCACGCCTCCCTGGCATGGGTGGTGCGCGCAAATCTTGATCGAGCAAGCTCGGCATCGCCGGATATGAGTCCCGGCGTAGAGTTGATATAAGTGGACTGTATGAAATGAAATGTAACAAAGATTTATGTGAGAAAAATAGCTATATTAAATAAAACATGTTTCTTCCCTGGGCTTGAAGAGCCAATGGTGTTAATATTGTTAATGATTGAGATTAATGTTGCCTGAGGATTATGATGGCCGCATGCTGTGATGCCTCGACGTACGCCGGTTCGCTGCCTTCGCTCCTCTCTCCTCCGCACTCGCGCTCCTGGCCGGAGATGAGCCTCTACTCCCTCATGGCGTTGGATTGCATCTTCTTCGGTAAATGGGTGAGGAGGTTTGGCTGAAGAAGAGCTGTTGAGCGGTGTCAATGCTCTTCAGCTGCCCAGGACGTACTGCCCTCTCAAGGCTCCGTGCGTGTAGCCTAGCGCTGCGTGCTGCAGTGCTTGCTTGCAGAAGTTCCTGCTTCACGCACTGGACCGAGAGAGTGCGTGGAGTCTTCGATAGGCGAGTGATACGAGTTAGCTCGTAGAACGAACAAACCGCCCACCTAAATCAGTGTAGCGGTGTCCGCCTGATTTAATAAATTACAATAAGAAAGGCAGCAGTGATATACAAATGTAATGAGGGCTTACAATGCCCGTTAAAAGTAAATAGCTTCACTCACCATGCAATAAGAACAAATATATAAAAAACATAATAAGGGCTTGTTGGGAGCGACATAAAATGAGGAAAAAAAAAAGGAATAATAGCAAACCTAGCTAAGAAATAACAATGAAATGAAGTCCCCCTGGGGATGAAATAAACTGACTAAGAGTTCCCTGACTCGGGATAAAATAAGGGAACCAAGGAGGTCACTGCTCTTGTAAGGAGAGTGCCGGAAGGAGTGCGCACAACGGCGGTACGGGTGACTCCGTCTCTGCCGGGGAAGGCTTCTGCAATCCTACCGACTGGCCATACTCCTGTCATAGGGCGGCGCTCAATAAGGATGACCAGGTCACCAGCCTTGAGATTGGGCGTAGGTCTAGACCACTTGGAGCGTTGTTGGAGGGTATGGAGATATTCCCTGCTCCATCGGTTCCACAGGTGTGCAGTCTGTGTCTTGACGGCCTGCCAACGGGTTATCGGAGACGCTGTGGGAGTCGAGAAGCCAAGTGCAGTTGGCGATGCCAAGAGTGGGGCTCCAACGAGGAAGTGTCCAGGTGTCAGCACTTCAAAGCTGGAAGCATCTTCGGAAAGTGGACATAGAGGTCGATAATTTAGCAGTGCTTCGATCCTGGAAAGAATTGTGGAGAGTTCCTCGAATGTGTGAGGCTGTTTGCCCATGACGCTAGTGAGGAGTGATTTTACAGATTTCACCCCGGCCTCCCAGAGTCCGCCGAAGTGCGGAGCGTGTGGTGGGATGAAAGACCATTTGATCCCACGGGGAGACAGGTGCCCTTGGATCTCGTCATTGGATGTCTGGATGGATTTAACTATAGACTTTAGGAACCGAGAGGCACCGATGAAATTGGAACCATGATCCGAAAACAAGATGCTTGGTGTGCCTCTTCGGGCTATAAAACGGTCCAAGGCAGCTATGAAAGCTGGGGTGCTAAGAGAGCTAACAAGCTCGAGATGGAGTGCCTTGCTGGCCATGCATATGAACAGGCAGAGATATGATTTGCCGAGTGAAGCGTTGCCTCGCCTAGATTCCTTTATGTAAAATGGTCCCGCGTAATCTATGCCTACGTGATCGAAGGCCTTGATGATGCTGAACCTTTCCTTGGGTAGAGGTGCCATTATTGGATTGATGGGCCTAGCCTTGTAAAGACGGCAGTGGACGCAACTTTGGGTCCTGCCGCGGATTAGTTTAGCGGCTCTAGGAATCCAGTAGCGCAGTCTTAGAAGCGCCAGGCATAGTGAAGGTCCTGCATGAAAATTGCGCACATGGATGTCGTCTATCAGAATCTTTGATAAATGCGCTCGGGGCGGCAGCAAAATTG
This sequence comes from Gonocerus acuteangulatus, assembly GCA_946811695.1. Lineage (NCBI taxonomy): Eukaryota > Metazoa > Arthropoda > Insecta > Hemiptera > Coreidae > Gonocerus > Gonocerus acuteangulatus. The sequence continues at coordinate 3,379,217 of OX328126.1, forward strand.
GATGCTTTTGGCTCTGGGGGAGCGACGACTCTTGAAGACGGCCGCCCACCCTGACAACACCCGCCTCATCAATGATTGGGCAGAGTGACTCATACTCTCTAGGGTGCGGTCCTCCCTGGGTGAGAGCTCGAGGGAGATGGAGTCTCTGCACGAACAGGATACAGCGTTCCTCGGCTTGTGCCAATTCCTCGGGGGTCAGCTGCGTTTGGAGAGGAGGAGATGTTCGTTGCAGTCTCGCTCTGGTTGCGTTTAGGGCCCTGAGGATTCGTGCGGTGGTTCTTATGAGGCGCGGATATGAAGAGAACGCTGTGGTCCAGTCTTCAACGGGAGCTGGTGGTGACTGAGGAGGAGTGATGAGGGCAGACACGCTATTTAGTTTTGGATTTTCCCTTTGTGCCGGCGAGGGTTCTTCAAGCTCCCGAGGAGCGCTAGGTTGTTCCTCCACGTTGATGCGAGAATCCAGGAAAAAAGAATGAGTCTGCGAGGACTGCACGTTATGGAGGACTCCCGTCACAATGAGGCCAAATATTGATGGATGGAAGAATATGTCTCGGGTTCCAGAAGGCTGAGGTGCTCCTGTGATCACATGCGAATAGAGATCGGCCCCGATAAGTATTTCAACTGGTTGAGGGCTGCCAAATTGAAAATCCGCCAACGGATACTGGGCGAGTTGCTGGACGGTAGTGGAGGGCAATTCGTGGCTAGGAATGGATGATGATATTCTGTCCACAACTAAAACATTAACTGGGAGTTCTCGTTCTCCTGAAGCGTTGCGGATCGTACAAGAGGTGGTTCCCTTGAGGATAGATTTTGGGATTTGCGATTCGCCTGAGCTAAGAACCTGGCCGCTATATGACACAACTTTGGCTCCCAGATTGCGAGCGAGCTCCTTGGTGATGAAAGAGTGCTGACTCCCAGAATCCAAGATGGCGCGGGCTAGTTGATAATTTCCCCGAGAACCGCGAATCAGAACATAAGCGGTTCCTAAAAGGACCGTAGTGGTGGTGGCAACTGGATGAGCTGGAGCAGAGCCGAATCCAATGAACGCGCTCGCAGTCGCCTCTTGCTGCGCAGGCTCCTTTACTGGCTCGGAGCGTCGGGTATCACCGTGCAGTAAGGTGTGATGTCTTTTGCCGCAATTCCTGCAGCGAAATCTGGAAAAACAGTTGGCCTTCGCGATGTCCCGGTTTAAGGCAGTTGGAGCAAGAATTATGGGCTCTCACCACATTCATCCTTTCTTTGATGGACATTTTGAGGAACTCAGGGCACTGGTGAAGACCATGATGCTGTTGGCATTGAGCGCATCGATGCTGGCGCCTTGCTGTGCCGCTGGTTGGATTCGCTTGGGGCCTCTCTGCCTTGGGTTGTGCCAGACTTGGTGATGAAATGTGAAGGGAAATGTGAGGTGGATTTTTGGCGACAGTAATGAGGAACTGAGGAATACGAGGAGCCTCTGAGGTCTTCTGCCATTCTTAGCGCCAAACTACGTTGCCTCACGAACGTTATTACTGAGTCTGCTGTTGGCATCTGCGCAGTACCTAGGCTAAGCTCATAACTGCGCCTTGTCTCAGGATCGAGAGCTCGGAGGGCTAAGGACGCCAATAGGAATTCCTCGGGGTTCTCAATATGTAGGGCCTTGAAAGCCTCGATAGAGTCTGCCACTTCATTTATGAATGAATCATGGCCTGTCCCAGCGTTGACACTTGAGGAGGCCTTATAATCAAGAACCCTGTTGATGAGGAAGCTGGCGAGGATCCGCGGGTTGTTGTAGGTGGCCATGATCTTTTCCCAGGCAAGGGTGTATGTCGCGTCATCAACGACAAGGTGGGGCACTAGGGTAGCAGCCTCACCCTTGAGGGCTCCTAAAAGGTAGTGGAATTTTTCTACGTTTGTTAAGGAGGCTTCCTCGTGGATTAGCGAAGTGTAGGTGTCCCTGAAGCTTGTCCATTTTAGTAGGTCACCCGAGAAGAAAGGAATAGGAATCCTGGGAAGCTACAGACGGGTGTGGCCTCCGTTGCAGGTAGCATTTGGAAGGTCATCAGGCTGTGGTAACACCTCACAAACTCTGGCGGCTCTGCATGCTGCGTCTTTGAGGCAAAGGAGTTTGGCCTCATGGGTGATCATCTCGGTTTGAAATAAAAGAAACTGTGCATTCCATGATTCGGCGGGAAAAAGGGCTCACGTCGGGTTCGCCGGATAGTTCCTCGCGCTGAAGAAATGATTCTTGATACAGCTTCCAGAATGAGCGCGCTGTGTCAAGAGACGAAAAAAAAATCGCGTAAAAATAGAGTTAAAAAATCGCGGAAACTAGAGTCAGAACTTTTTATTTAAAGAAGTGTTATAAACATTAATAATAATAGTATCAAATAAAATTAACTATGTCGGAATCAGACACCATAATGGACACTGATTCAGACGAACGGGAAAGTATTGAAAATTTATTAGAAAGGTACGATTACGAGGGAAAAGCGGAAACAGAAACGTTTAGGTTAATAAAAGAACATATAAAAACAAGTATTGAGGAGATAAATTCTTATTGTGATAGAGCCCTACCAACTAAAGACGCGCGTCACGCGGCTTATATAAATAAAAGAACCATTAACATTTTCCAATCGGTTGAAACTATAGAGCGAATAGCGCTCAGTAGTTGTAAGGTAGACCACCTAGCTAAAACAGTGTTAAAAGTAGAAAATATAATTGACACCTACTCCAAGATGGACTTAGGTAAAATTATCGATGAAAAAGTGGATGAGAAATTTAGGCAGTTAGGCCTTAAATTCGAAAACATCGTAGCGAGAAAAGGGGAAATGGAAAAAGTTAAGGAAGTAATTGACAAATCAACGGAGGAAATGGGAAGAAAAATAAAAGAAGTGGGGAAACAATTGGAGGGAAGAATAGAAAAAATTAATGTGGGCAAAGATATCCCCCAAGTACGAGACGACGTAAAAGAATTAAAGAAGGCGGTAGAGAAAACCGCCGAAATTGTTGCCCAAAAAGCTGAAAAAGCAACACCAGCTGAAACTAATACATGGGCTGAGGTGGTCAACAGACGGAACAAGCAGAAAAATAGGGGACCACAAATAGTCATAGAGGGGGAAAATAAAACCAGGTCGGAGCTGGTGAAATGTCTGGATAAATAACAGGGCGATATCCGCGTAAAAAGCCTCCGAAGCAAGAGCGGTAAATATATATTAGAGGTTGCACGATAGGATAGATGTGGAAAAACTCCAGAAAAACCCAATATGGGAAAAAGAAGGGTTTTCTGTGAAAGGAGAAATTACCATGCGTAGGCCGATGATTAGCCTCTACGGAATTGATAACGACGTAGCAAAGGAAGAGCTACTCAAGGGGGTACTAAATCGCAACAAAGAAATTTTTGAGGGACTGGAGCCTAAGGAAATTGAAGAAAGCTTTATCCCACGCTTTTCGAGGAGGGGACGCAACAACACCAAAACGTGGGTGATTGAAACGGGGGGAAAAGTGTTTAGAAAAATTATGAATGCCGGACGGTTACATGTCGGCATCTGGTCGTGCCTAGTAGAGGAGCACGCGGAACCCACGCGTTGCTATAAATGCTTAGGATTCGGACATATCGGAGCACACTGCAGAAATCGAGTAACGTGCAGTGGATGTGGGGCAGACCGCCACCACATCACAAAATGTAAAGCCCGGAGGCCGCTTGGGTGTGCTAATTGCATTAGAGCCAATTATCGTGACATAGAACATTACACGCTGGACAAACGATGCCCGGCATTCGAGCAGGCTCGTAAAGCCCTAAAGAGAAACACTCGATATGAATAGGCCCATAAAAATAATTCAACTAAACGCGGATAGGGCAGCCGGAGTGGAGTCGGAAATAAGGGAAATAGCCATCAGAGAACGAGCCAGCATCATAGCACTACAGGAACCGAATGCGTGGCAAAAAACACATAAAGTCACCGGATTTGGAGTAAGCGCCAGAGTAGTAGTAGGCGTAGAAAATGGTAAGCGACCGTGGGCCGCTACAATTATCATGGAGCCGAGCATCGGAATAATGAAGCTAACCTCTCTAAGTAATGCACATTGTGTAGTGGTAGAAGTACTCCCTGAGGGTAGAGAAAGTTTCTATCTGGTTAATATGTACTGGCAGTACAGAGACACGACTGAAAAACACGCAACCATGCTTAGAAAAATCGTAGCAGCTCTTGGACCGGAAAAGCTCGTAGTTGTTATGGATGCAAACGCGCATAGCCCTCTATGGGGAGGCGAAACTATGAATGAAAAAGGCGAGGCTCTTGAATGGCTCATGATGGAAACCGGGTTAAAACTTATTAATAACGTGGATAAAGGACCGACGTATGTACGGGGGACAACCAAAAGTTATATCGACCTCACGCTAGCCGGAGAAGAAATTAAGAATAACGTATATGACTGGGAAATAGATGGGACCACATGCAGCACGCATAAAACAATATCATTCAAAGTAGGAAGTAAGAAAATACCTAATAGCCCCAAACCAGAACTCAGATGGAAAATTCAAAGTGCGGATTGGGACCAATTCCGGGAAGAATTAAATATCAAAAGAGAAGAAATGGAAAATATCCCGATCAATGGTAAAGTCAGCTTCATTGACTATGTTAGAAAAATAGAAAACTGGATACTAGAAGCCGCGGGAAAAACAATTCGAAAAGGCCGGAGCAAGCCAAGGCCTATCTCATGGTGGTCCCAGGAATTAACGGTTCCTAGACAAAAAGCTTTAGCCTTAAAAAGGAAACATCAAAATGAAAAAACTACAGCCAGGCGTGAGGTATACGAAAAAGAATGGAAGGAGGCAAGAAGAGCCTACAGAAAATTAATGGAAACCGCGAAGAAAGACAGCTGGGACAAATTCATCAAAGAAGAATTCGAAAAATCCCCATGGAATATAGTTTATAAATTAGCGCGGTCAAAGATTAAACCTAAAGATGCAGCGACAGCCCTTGGAATAGGTGACGAGGAAACAAAAACATGGGAACAGATGACAGTTAAACTACTAGACGGGTTGATAGCCGATGACAGGGAAAACCACCTCGACAACAATGGGGAAGCCCAGGGCAACGCCCTGGTAGGGACTACGGTGACCTTAACCGAGACGCAGGTGCGAGAAGCCGTTGGGAAAATGGCTAAAAGGAAAGCCCCAGGCTGGGAGGGAATCCACAGCGAGATGGTAATAGAGGGTCTTATAATAATAGAGAAACCTCTGATGAGAATTTACCAATATTGTCTGGACAAAGGAATATTCCCGAATAGATGGAAAAAGGGAATCATTAAAACGCTTTTAAAAAGTGAAGATAAAGATAGACGGGAGATCAAATCGTACCGTCCGATATGCCTTCTCCCTGTTCTCGGTAAAGTCCTGGAAAGAATAATAGTAGAAAACATGAGATCCACTTTCTACACAGGAATACACCCTAAACATTTCGGATTCATGCCGGCTAGATCAACGGAAGATGCCATATTGGAGGTCACAAACACGATAGAAGGGCGCAGGGAAAAATACGTGCTGGGAATATTCTTAGATATAGCGGCTGCCTTTGATAACGTATGGTGGCCTGGAGTCCTCAGAATTCTACGGGAAAAGAATATTAATAAATATCTTTACAACATCATACAAGATTATTTAAGTAACAGATCCGTAGAGATGAGAGAGGGCAGTCGCAGAGCACGTAACATCGTAAACAGAGGTTGTCCCCAAGGATCAGTTTTAGGCCCCCAAATTTGGAAAAACGTCTTCGATGGACTGGTTAGGGAAATGAACACAGATACCACCACTATGATTGCGTACGCAGACGACGGGGTAATAATAATATGGGGAGAATCCAGAAGGGATCTCGAATCAAGAGGAACCCGTGCTATAGCTCACGTGCTGGAATGGTGTGAAACGAATAAGATGGAATTATCACTACAAAAAACAAAGTACATGATGCTCAAGGGAAAACTACAGAGGCCCCCCGCCATCAGAATAGCAGATCGATATATGGAGGAGGTGACTAATATCAAATACCTAGGCGTCACATGGGACAGGGGATGGCGAATACGAAGCCACCTAGACGAGGTATTGAATAAAGCGGGCAGGAGCTATAGAGCAGTACTGCACTATCTTAAAACGGCATGGAACAGAGAGTACCGACATAGACTGGAAGAAATATACAACGGAGTCTATGTAGCTATAGCCGCGTACGCAGCAGGAGCGTGGTTCGATAGGATGCACGCCACAAACAGCAAGGCCAGGGAAAAATTGAACAGTGGCCAGAGATCGGTTCTTCTTTCAATGATAGGGGCATATAGAACCATCTCGCAACCAGCAGTGGGAGTGATCACAGGAATTCGTCGCCTAGACCTCGAGATAGAAAAACACTGGGTGTCATCTCGCCTTAGAAGAGAAGGGACTGTAGAATGGAGGAACAGTATCCTAACAGGCGGAAGATGCAAGGCAAAAATAATAGAAGTAATAAATGAAGTATGGCAGGACAGATGGCAGGAGAGCGAAAAAGGAAGATGGACGCACGCGCTCATCCCGGACATTAAAGAAAGACTAAAATCGAAATGGCTAAGCGGAGATTACTATCTCACACAAATGCTGTCCGGCCATGGAAATTTCAGAGGTAAACTTGAAAAACTGGAACTAATAGAAACTGGGGAATGTGAGTGCGGCAACATAGAAACAGCCGAGCACATAATATACGACTGCCCCAAGTTTATCGAGGATAGAAACGCCCTGCTACAAGGTGTAGCCCGAGGTCTAGGAAGACCAGAGCTTCAACTGCCCGACCTCATGAGAAAGGAAGGCTGGCGGCACTTCGAGAAGTTCACGTATACAGTCCTCAGACGGAAAGAACAAGAAGAACACATCGAAGAACTCCGACAAGCGAACTAGGAACGCGTAAATAATACATTAGAATCAGCAAAGGGGGGAGGCCGAGAATGGGATTACTTTCAACTGGGCATAGTGAGCGGATCATAACACCTAGGCCTTGAGCAGAGAAAAATGGGGTACCATCTCGTCTCATAGTAGGAACTGCAGAAGCAGAGTCCAGAGGCGGAAGATGCCGGTCCGAATATGCGAGACCACTGGCCTATTATGCTCGACACTGAGTAGCTACCGTGGCTACCACAGCTCGAGGACATCCTAACCTGCTCCGCGTAGCAGCCCAAGGTCTACGTGGAAACCAGCCGACCCCAGGGGAAGTACCACAAACAAAAAAAAAAAAAGAAAAAAAAAAAAAATTTAAATTAGTTAGGTTAGCTTAGTGTAGTTAGTTTAAATTAGCGTAGGCCTTATCTTTTCTCTATAATTATTCATTCATTACTAACATTACTAACCTTTTAATTATTATAATTTAGTTATTTATTCATTTATTGTATTTATTTAACTATTATTAATTATTTATTTATTTATTATTTATTTATTTATTATTAATTATATATTTATTTATTATTAATTATTTATTTATTATTTATTTATTATTAATATCTCTATATGTTTTTCTAACTCATATTATATTATCGATTACCTAATCATTTCATTTTTATAATCATTTTCTCTTATTTTCTTTGTTTTCCTATCATGGCTAGGGCGTCTAGCGAGGGGATGAAGGCTTCGAGGTTCGAAGCCGGACCCGGGGGGGGGCACGGGCCCTGCTTCCGCCGTCTTATGGATTGAAGTCCAACAATTCATAGGCCGGTTCCAGAAAGCGAAACCGTAGAGACATCTATTCTCGGGCCAGCGACCGTTCAGGGAATCTGGGCTTCGGGCAAAAATGGTACCACGGGGTCTGTCGCTTAGCCAGCGCTGACGATGGGTTTGGTGTCTGGATCCGCTTGCGGTTGCCAGTCACAAGACGTGGTGGCGTGTGTTAAAAGCACAACCCTAAGAAGCCAGGAAACTGGAATTCGGAAAGTTGTGTGGAAGCTATGACTAGTAGGTAGTCCCCAAACTCCCTCCCTCAGGTGTGGCCCCGGAGCCCCCGGAAAAACAGGTGAACTCCAGTTATATCGGGCCAGGACCTACACATCTTTCCCTTCCTGTGTCAAGAGACGCCTCAAGGAGGTGGACATCATCATCCGCGGTGGCCTTCAATGTGTTGATGATGCCGGTGATGCTACGGGCTAAACTGCGTAGCCGCCGCTCTAATGTTAACGCCAATTTGTCAGACATTGTGTATTTTCAAATAAATCAAATGATAATGCATACCGGCCAGGTGGTATGCGACGAGGACGAAGAAGAAGAGAACAGTAGGCAAGACAGCGAACAATGTACAAAATTCATGCTGAGAGGGGAGCGAACAAGCAAACAGATAAATGAAAGGCAGTGGAGAGGGGTAAAATACAAATACATGATGCTTAGATATAAACAAACAAGGTCCTGTCATGGGACTGGAACATGCCCTGAAATGAGTACGATTGACTCGGGGTGCTGGAAATTGGAGTTTGCACCAATGATGCCAACAACTTGTGACATGCAACGTGCTTGCCGCGCTCTGAGGGGGGCAAGCAGGGAAAGAAAGACAAAATCGATGCACAAGAAGATAGGCATGCTAAAGGAATACAGGCATAAGGGCGAAAACATCAAGACATAAGCAAAATAGAATAAACATAAATGGCATAAATAAAGAAATATAAATAGAACAAGCCTAGATAGTAAAAGCATGAATATTAAAAGGTTGAATAGGTTAAGCATAAATATTATAAGCAAGAAATGACATTTATGAAATAAAATCCCCAATCCACCTGAAATAGAGAATGAAAAGTCCCCTGAAGAAGCCTGATAAAGGCATGAAACATGATAAGCATGGAAATATAAAGTTATCTTGAGCAATAAAACTTCAATAAATACCAAGTCAAGATGTAATAGATTTAATTGAAGCTACAGGCATTTACTAACATGGAAGAAAATCGCTAATGGAGATAATGAGCGCTTATGAATATGAAACTTAATTGAATAATCGTGAGTGAAACTTTACAATAAGTTATGTTATTTATATGAAAAACCCCACTTAAGAACTGATATAATATTATATGTTGCACCTTGCAATTTAAATCATGAAATAGAAATAGGATATAATGCAAATAGAAAACATGATGCATATAGTATAAATGGAATGCATGTAAATAAATATACGTGATAACTGCAGGCTAGAAATATGATTTTGCTGCCTTTAACATGCCAAGGTACATAGCCTGAACAAGCATACATGCAGTGATACGTCAGTAATGCATCGAATAAATAATGTATATACATGCAAGTTTAGTGTTTATATGTTTTATACAAAACTGCGGAATTCGCTAAGCAAGGTGCATTAAGTGAGCAGAGATAAGCATTAAATGAGAGAGATAAGACAATGAGGCTTAAGATTAAAGACTCTCTCTTGATAATTAACTAATATGGAATTAAACATATCTAGCTGAAGGCTCATTAAATATTAACAAATGTTATTTATTTACTTAAATGTTAACAATAAATTTATTTATTGAACTTTAACGTCATTTATCGACGTTAAATTTGATTTTTCTGAAATTTCATCTTTATTATTGAAATAAAATATCCACGCCGGGAGCTTCACATATGTGATTTGTATAATAATTAATTAATGTGAAAATTCGAAAATAATATCCGGCCCGGTACGGACCACATGTATAATTTGCACGCCTCCCTGGCATGGGTGGTGCGCGCAAATCTTGATCGAGCAAGCTCGGCATCGCCGGATATGAGTCCCGGCGTGGAGTTGATAAAAGTGGACTGTATGAAATGATATGTAACAAAGATTTATGTGAGAAAAATAGCTATATTAAATAAAACATATTTCTTCCCTGGGCTTGAAGAGCCAATGGTGTTAATATTGTTAATGATTGAGATTAATGTTGCCTGGGGATTATGATGGCCGCATGCTGTGATGTTGCCTCGACGTTCGCCGGTTCGCTGTCTTCGCTCCTCTCTCCTCCGCACTCGCGCTCCTGGCCGGAGATGAGCCTCTACTCCCTCATGGCGTTGGATTGCATCTTCTTCGGTAAATGGGTGAGGAGGTTTGGCTGAAGAAGAGCTGTTGAGCGGTGTCAGTGCTCTTCAGCTGCCCAGGACGTACTGCCCTCTCAAGGCTCCATGCGTGTAGCCTAGCGCTGCGTGCTGCAGTGCTTGCTTGCAGAAGTTCCTGCTTCACGCTCTGGACCGAGAGAGTGCATGGGGTCTTCGATAGGCGAGTGATACGAGTTAGCTCGTAGAACGAACACTTATCCATAAACATAAACATTATAAACATATTCTGACAGACTGTAGACTCAGGACTAATATTATGGCAAGATGGACTATCCTACTGAAATACACGCTTATCCATAAACATAAACATTATAAACATATTCTGACAGACTGTAGAACTAATAGTAAATTACCATACTATTAGAGTGAATTACTGTCCGATGATAGTCAGTGCATTGATGAACTTATTAAATTCCTAATACATATACATTTATACAAGATATTTAACCCTTACGAAACGGTAACATGCAAGACCTTAGCTGCTCGTGGAGTGGAGCCCGTTTTACTCTCCTGGTACCACAGGACGGCATTAAAATAGCTGAGCCTCCATCGCTCGTCTCTTCTCATTTCTCATAATACACTTTCATTATTTCTTTCTTTCAAAAGTTATTCATTGCCATTTTCATATTCTGGGCTTCGGACAAGTCAACAGCAGGCTTAAAAACTTTTTTATTTCAATTTTTTTTTTTTTTTAAATCTTGATTTTTTTAATAGTACTAAGTCAAATTTCTTGGCATTGGTATAATATCTATACAACATGATCTCTATGTACACTACAACTGGTAAAACACAAATAAGGTTCTTCAGAGTGACCCGAACTATTCAAAGGGACCGGGTAGGAGAGGGAATCCCACATTCAATAGGCAAAAACTGCATTTTTATCAACTTAACTGTTCACAAGAATGACTAGAGCTTACGAAACTTATGCTAGATATTGCAATATGTTGTCACAACAGTGGTATTCAGTCCCGAAGAGAAGAAAAGGTGTTTAGAAATCTCCTTTTAGATTCGGTTATTACTCTTCGAGTTGATGCTTTCAGAAATTTATATGTACTCATACATATCAATTTACTATTTTTCAAAAAAATATTAAACTGGTTTAACAATTTTTTGCGTTACTTTTCATGAAGGAGAATCATGGTAGAAGAATCTTAGAAGACTAAAGATGAAGAATATTTATATATATATATATATATATATATATATATATATATATATATATATATATATATATATATATATATTGTAATGATATATTACATTCTTGAAAATATTTTTAAATTCAAATAACCATCGATATTTTGAAAAACCCGCGCAAATCACAAACCATAGGTACAAATAACATTGTATTATATACGATCAAAATTAATAATATTTTTGGACAATACTGATGTACAATATATCCATATTAAATGTACATTCAGATAACAATAGGTTAATTATTTTGTATGGCAAAAAACAATTGTTATCTTTATATATATAATCGGGCAAACTGCGGAAGTTGGAAAGAGGGAAGCCAAAGTTTCTCTCTCGAATGGCGTCAGTCTTTTATAGTCCTAGCAGCGATCCAGAGAAGACGTCCGTCGATTCCCTGCATTCATGAAAGGAGGAGTTGGAGTCTAGTCTTGTCTTTTGGTTCTTAGCGTTGGCCGAAGTCAGAGCTCTCCTCCAAGGAATACCGAATATATTGAGATTTCGTTGGAAGCGGATTGATTTAGAGGTAAGAATTGTTTTTGTTGTAGTTTTCAATTATTTTATTATTGTTTGCATGTAATTTAATATTGTTTGTATCTCAGAATTGTCTGGAGATAAATGTAATACCAGTAATTCACTCGGAACCTTGATCCATGAGATTAAGTTAAATTAACATAATAAAACTAATTAAAATTTCTTTATTTCTTATTATAAAAAAAAAATTAATCATTACAATATATATATGTATAAGTATATAAGTGTATATATATATATATATATATATATATATATATACATATATATACATATATATTTGCCAGGCTATCTACAAGTTGTCACCCTTTATGATCCTATCTATGGGAGAACGGGGAATTTTTTCAGGAATCCCATCGCTGGAAAAAGTAAACTCTAACATGTAGGAGTCGAACTGCAACTAGCATACATACTAGCCACTAGATCATGGGGAGACCTGTGTAGTATATTTTAGCTTTAAATTGGTAATCTTTTACTAATTTTTATTTTTATATATTTAGTAAACGTTTACCTGTGCATCCTAAACAGACGCTGTCGACAATAAATAAGACAGTCACATACGCAGATAGAGCACAGAGAAATATTAGAAAAGTCAGCTCTGCATTCCAGTACGAAAGGCTCTCTTCAAAAGCTAACATTATACCAGCTGTGAAAATAAATAGTTGAAAATAGTCAATGCAACATCTTAAAAAAGTCCGACTCGCAGGAACTGCGTCATCTTAGCGTGGTTCCGTTACTATCTCTAGTGCTGTTAGTAACGGAATAGTAGCAGTTATTGGTGGGGTTTGATCTTTTGTGAAAAATATAAAATAAAAACTCTGAGAGAGGGAAGATGTAATGCACCACAACAGGAAACTGATAGTATTCTAAGCGTAAATGAACCTTCTCAATGTTCGCCCTAGGAAAACACTATTACCAATTGTTCCTCATTTTCTTACCTTATTTTATTAAAATACTCATTTTACTATTAAATGCAATTAAAAAATCAATAACCAATTAAAAAATTAGAGAAACAGAGACAAAAAACCGTTCAAAACAACAAAACTAACAATTTTGAAGTTATCCAAAATATCCAAAAGAGGAGACTGAAATATCCAAAAGAGATTATCAAAGTTCTGTTTTTGATGGTTGTTTAAACCCAATTCATTTTCCTTGGACCTATAACATTTGATTATTTTGAATATAGTAGATATGAAACTTTTAAGAATCTGATAAAATTGTAACTCACTTTCCACCCTTTTTCATTATGATTATATTCATTATGTTCAAAATACTGAACTCTTTGTTTCAAATAATATTTTAGGTATGAGTTTTTGAATTGATCGCTTCTAATATTCAACATAATATGCAGAATTTCTATTAAGATTAAAATATTATTAGAAATAAGTAATGTTCATTTCTGAAAACAAGTATTCTCCATTCACAGAAATAATTCCTTTATTATTGTAATGCTATTATTTGTTTGTTATAGTTGAATGTTATAACAAATAAATTAATAAAAATAACTGAAAACTCTGAAAATATTCAAATACATTTTATTTCAAGCTAATTAGAAAAATAAATTTTGTACTGAGGAATGATATAAAAGGGTCTGATGAACTTAGATTCCGTGATCCAGACATTTTTATTAACAAAAAAAGTCCGACTCGCAGGAACTGCATCATCTTAGCGCGGTTCTGTTCTTATTCCTAGTGTCATTTGGAAAGAATGAAATAGAAAAACTCCTTATTTTGGTCCAATCATTCTTGAAATGATTTATGACCGGTGACAAAAGGCCAGCCAGAGTTGGGCAAAAGTTAGCGCGCGCTAAAAGCTGATACCTCTCCGCTAATTTAGCGATACCGTAGAACCCCAGCGCTAATAATTAGCGCTTAGCGACGGCAGTGCGCTAATCGCTAATCTATTTATGAAATATCGTGATTGCTAATAGCTTAAGCTATAGTTACAACATTTTGTCATCTCAAAGTTCACTTCCGGTCTGCTCTGAGCAACTTCCTCGTCACTCCTGTTCCACTTCCGCTTCAATTTACAGGATTTCCGATCACATCAATGTCAATTTCGGTTACTTCCGGTCGACTCATGCCTATCACTGGGTAACTCCTGTTCGATCTGGCTCACTTCCGGTCACTCACAGACAATGTCACAATCTGTCCCTCCTTAATCTAGGTTACTTCCCGGCCCTATATTCATCCCTGGGTCGTTTCCGGAAGTACCCCTGGGCCTTCCAGGCACTCATGATAGACTGGAGGTGAACCGGCAGTGACCCGGATGTAATTGTAAGCAACCGGAAGTGAACCCGAAAGTGGTCCAAAGTTGATCAGATTCATCCGGAAATGGCCCAGGAGTAATTTTGGTAACCCGAAAGCCATTTTGAGAACCCGGAAGTGGTCTAAAGTTGATCAGCTTCATCCGGAAACGGTCCAGGAGTAATTTTGGTGACCCAAAAGCCATTTTTAAAACCCGGAAGTGAAACCGGAAGTGGTCAAAAGTAACCTACATTCACCAGGGAACGGCCCAGGGGTAATTTTGGTGACCCGGAAGTCATTTTGAACCTCGGGAGTGAAACCGGAAGTGTTCAAAATTGCCCAGATAGTTCAAGAAACAGTCAGGGATAATTTTGGTGACCCGCAAGCCATTTTGAGAATCCCTGGGGCATTTCCGGATGAATCTGATCAACTTTAGACCACTTACGGGTTCTCAAAATGGCTTGGGGTTCACCAAAATTACTCCTGGACCCTTTTCCAGATGAATCTGGGCAACTTTTGACCACTTCCCGTTTTACTTCCGGGTTTTAAAAATGGCTTTTGGGTCACCAAAATTACTCCTGGACAGTTTCCGGATGAATCTGATCAACTTTTGACCACTTCCGGTTTTACTTCCGGGTTCTCAAAATGGCTTTTGGGTCACCAAAATTACTCTTGGGCCGTTTCCGGATGAATCTGGGCAACTTTGGACCACTTCCTGTTTCACTTCCGGGTTTTAAAAATGGCTTTTGGGTCACCAAAATTACTCCTGGACCGTTTCCGGATGAATCTGATCAACTTTAGAGCACTTCCGGTTTTACTTCCGGGTTCTCAAAATGGCTTTTGGGTCACCAAAATTACTCCTGGGCCGTTTCCGGATGAACCTGTGCAATTTTGGACCACTTCCGGTGTCACTTCCGGGTTCCCCAAATGGCTTTTCGGTCACCAAAATTACTCCTGGACCGTTTCCGGATGAATCTGATCAACATTGGACCACTTCCGGGTCACTGCCGGTTCACCTTCGGTCTAACATGAGTGCCTGGAAGGCCCAGGGGTACTTCCGGAAACGACCTAGGGATGAATATAGGACCGGAAGTAACCTAGATTAAGGAGGGTCAGAGTGTGACATTGTCTGTGAGCGACCGGAAGTGAGCCAGATCGAACAGGAGTTACCCAGTGATAGGAATGAGTCGACCGGAAGTAACCGAAATTGACATTGATGTGATCGGAAATCCTGTAGATTGAACCGGAAGTGGAACAGGAGTGACGAGGAAGTTGCTCAGAGCAGACCGGATGTGAACTTTGAGATGACAAAATGTTGTAACTATAGCTTAAGCTATTAGCAATCACGATATTTCATAAATAGATTAGCGATTAGCGCACTGCCGTCGCTATGCGCTAATTATTAGCGCTGGGGTTCTACGGTATCGCTAAATTAGCGGAGAAGTATCAGCTTTTAGCGTGCGCTAACGTTTGCCCAACTCAGGGGCCAGCGTACCCTTTTACCTGGAACACCCTAAAGCTGGCTTGGCCAGGCTCCCCTGCTACAGACATGAAATTTTTATTTCATTGTTCAAATTTATTCAAAACTATTAAAATGTTTCTAAAAATAAATACAATTTAAAACAAACAATTAAAAAGTGAGCTAAAACCCGTTCAAAAGAACAAAACAAACACATTCAAAGTTTTAAACACCGTTTTCTCCGATTCACATTGACTAATCGAAATTCTTCTCAGAATATTAATTATAGAGAATTTAGTAAGCTTTTTAATAGTTTCTATCCACTTACCACGATTTCCCAACTGTTTTCGAGATATTAAGGAAAATATGCGAAGTTCCCAAAACTTTTCATGTCATATATATATGTATTGTAATGATATTTTACATTACATATTTAAAAGTTTTAAATTTGAATAACCGTTAAAGGAAAAAAGGCGGGTAAAGACGAATACAAGGTTTGCGGAAAATAAAAAACAAATAAATGTTTCTTATATTAATTTTCATCAAAAATTTATTTTATTTAAATTTTAACGTCCATTTATTATTAACTACGAATTTTAGGACGGGTTATCTATAGGTTACCACCCTTTTCTAGCCAGGATAGGGGTGATGCCTTTTCTTTATTCGAAAGAAAAGCCACCACCCCTAGTGGGAATCGAACCCAAGACCTTTGGCACGGAGTGTTAAGAGCTCACGCCTTAACCCTCACGGCTACCGGGTCTCCAACCCATCAAAAATTAAAATTCTAGGAATTGAATAATACGCACAAATGTAAGTAGTGGACTATTATGTAAAAAGTCAAACAAGTGTGCAATTAAGTGTATTAAGAATTTTGTGATTGCCTACCTATGGGACATGCGAACGCTGAAGTAAGTCCAGCCGCCGTGCCAGCTGTGCCCATGTCTCTGCGTTCAGCCTGTGAGAGGAAATATCTAAATGGTCTGAAGCTGCCACAACCTAGCGTTGGCATGAGAGATCCTATTATTGCACCTATATGTATCAGAGGTGCTTCCTGAAACAATAATAGACCATAGTAATTTGCAAATATTATAGGGGAAGGTGTTGTACCTCTGACCATATTGTACCTTTGACCACCGAGGCTGTGGCAGCATGGAGCAACATTTTAGAAATTTGGGTGTAATTAGTGTTTAGCTCCTTCACTAGAGGGCTGGTGCAACCTACTTTGGATTATTCAAATCAAAGAGGATACTTGCAAAAAACACTTATCCATTTCTATCATAAAAATCTAAGTTATTTATTGATGACGTTTTGCCTCATAATATTTTTTGTACTATGTCTTTTTAGATGCAAATCATTTGACAAAGTAGCTATTACAATAAGAAACATGGCTTATCTTCCCAAATTGAATTATCTTAACCCTAAAATTTTTAGCATGCTTTTTAATTTGCACTACCAGTGTGTTGTACCTCTGACCACGACTAGGTGTTGTTCCTTAAACCAGGTCAAAGGTACAACACACCTGAGTAATTTTTTCATAATTCAATTTTAATGTTCTTCTGCTACATGTTTTAAAAAAAAAGACTTAATATTGGTTGCTTCAATTATTCAAAGAATTTAAAAAATAATAAATTAATAATTTCAAACTGACTTTGTCAATCCTTAGTGTAGCAGTTCAAACCTATCGCCCCTTATCGTTCCACTTGAAATTGTTAGGCCTCATCGAAAAGCTCATGCAAGGAAAATGTCAGATAGGGAACGGCCTTGTATCCTGACAGATATTCGTGAAAAGCTAATTATTGAAGGTGAAAAAAAAAAACAAAAACGAAAGCACCACCCTAAACGTAAGACACCACATACAAATAAAGCCCTTCCAAAAAAAAAAAAAAAGATAAATAAAACGAAAATTATTCTAATGACAGTTCAGATTCTGATACTGATACCGAAATTTCTTCAGGAGAATGTGACGTTGATTCGTCTGATAAATGTTGTGAGTTACGTCGATGACCAGTAACAATTTGAAAAATATGATTTGGAAAAAGGAAATTTTTTCCTTTTTAAAAATAAATGTAAAAAGATTACTACATATTTAGTAAGATATCTGTGGTATTAAATGTCCACTGTTTAGGATCAAATATTTGAAAAAAGAAACTTTAAGTGACAAGTTTACGAGAGAAGATGAAAATTTGTATGATATGGATGTCGAAGACATTCTGGCTAAACTTCCATACCCTACTATTGCTTGACAGTTAAAACGTTTCTCGATTGGACTGGATTTTTCAGCATATTAAGCATAACATAATATCGTCCGTAGAAATGCATAGTATCGAATGTGAAAAGTGGTTGGTACCTTATAGATTACATTATATATATTTTATCCTATGATATATTTCAATTAGACTTAATGCACATTCCTTAGTTTGATTTTCTCTAATTGATAATTATTTTTCTTTAATTTTCTAGAGTTTGCCACAACGTACATCAGCCCAACAGCAATCAGAAAAATTGAAAAAGAAAAATGCGTTTTTCCACATTCAATACTTTGCATTTGTATCGACGATATCAATAATAGCTTTTTTTATTATTCCTACATCCTTGTCCTGTATTTATTGAACTTACAATTAATTACAATATTACACTGCTGTGTTGTTTTTAGGTGGTCAGAGGTACAACAACCCATGGTCAAAGGTACAACTACATGTTCTACCTTTGACCAATGAACGATTATTTTTTTAAAAATGAATAAAAAATACTAAATGTAAAGCTATAACCTTGACAAAATTGTATATGATAAGCAATAGAATACTAATTACAATGAAATAAAAAAAATGATTTTAGCTTTAATATTCAAGCCAAAAAAATTCAATTTTGCAAAGTGGTCAAAGGTACAACACCTTCCCCTAATATTTGAAGAAACTTAGAAAATAATTAAATGAATGATGGAACCGTACCCATCTGAAAATTCTTCTTCTTTTTTTACTAAATCATAAATTGTAACAAGAATTAAGACCTTGCTGTTATCTACGACAAAAGAAGCAACAATGTAGAGGACATACGCCCCTGTTTCCTCTTGGCTTTTCAACTTTCTTAAGAAAAACACTATTACAAATACATTTCTCATTTTCTTACCCTGCTTTACTAAAATACTAATTTCACCATAAACCCACACAGAGAGAAGTCAACAAAATGAAAACTTTGGAATTTTAAACTCTGATTATTCTCAATGAGAACGCTCAATCAAAAATTACAAATAAAAGTTTCTGTAGGAACTTTAAAAAGCTTTTGAATAGATTATTTACAATTATTGTGGTTTCTCCAGTGGTTTTGAGATATATTAGAATATAGTGGAGGCCCGGTGGCCGTGAGTGTTAAGGCGTGAGCATTTAACACCCTGTGCCTAGGGTCGTGAGTTTGATTTCCACTAGGGGGTGGTGGCTTTTCTTTATAACAAAAAAAAGGCATCAGCCCTATCCAGGGTAGAAAAGCGTGTTAACCTAGATAACCCGGCCTAAAATTCTAAGTTAATAATAATGGACGTTGAAATTTAAATAAATAAATAAATTAGAATATAACTGACAATCCAAAAACAATTCTAATTTTTTTCCACTTTTCTTAAAAAAGGTTAAAGATATCCGAGTGGCTTGAAAACTGTTTCTTTTGATTCCTCAAGTTCTAATAAAGGCAAAACCATGTAATCTAACCTAAACTATTGTTTAGGTAGAGGGATTTGGCTGGGTAAGTAAGTTGATATATTGGTTGATCAGTATTTTTGTATGAATTTAAAATTGGTCCATTTTTGTAGGAGGTAGAGAGTGATAGATATATATTGTTAAAACTGCTAAAATGGTTCCCTCTCAATCTCAAATACAAAGTTTTAAATTACTTTTTGGTGACATTTTTATTTACTATTCATTTTATTTAATTATTAAAATTAATGGGGAATAAATATCCATACTTTAGGGTTGCTGAGCTATGGAAATAAATATACTACATTTAAGCATATCATGAATGCCCACCTTTCCTCCTGGAAGACCAGAAACACAACAGCAGATGTTACTTATTATTTTGACGACGATATTTCTCAAAGTATTTACTTCACTGAGATCGACTCCATTTAAATATCCTAAAACCCAATTGACTCCACCACCAGCTGCATACGGCTGAAAACAACATTAGAAACTTTGTAGTAATGAATAACATTAGAAATAGGGAGATCAGGCTAAATAAGTCCTACCTGTCAATTTATTTCTGTTTAGAATTTACACTAACCAAATTCTAACATTCTTCTATGTTCTAACATTAATTTGAACACCAAATTATCATTATGTTGACCATTAAAGTCTGCTGAAAATACCTAATCAGGTTGATTAATTCAATACCTTTGAACAAAATATGTTTTGTATTTTTATTCAGATGTAAATTCTCAAAATAGTCTTGAACTCGGTTTTGCTTTAGACTTTGACCATAGACTTAATTAACTTTTCAAAAGCATAAAGGATAGTAACTGTTCAGAAAACTTGAACCTAGGTTGAAATGGGACTGGGTTAAAGTTGGGCATTTCTCAACAATTAATGTTTTACTTATCCTAGCTCCAAGAAGAACTGAAAATTACTATAGGCAAACAAATTTATTTTAATGGGCAGAAAAACAATAGTAAGTACAAAGCCACACAGTAACTTATTTACTTACTGTTTGGCTTAATGTGTGTGTGTGTATATTTAATTTTTTTAACATCCATTTTAATTAACTTTAGAATTTTAGGACGGGTTATCTATAGGTCACCACCCTTTTCTAGCAAGGATAGGGTTGATGCCTTTTCTTCTTTCTAAAGAAAAGCCAGGACCCCTAGTGGAAATGGAACCCACGACCCTTGGCACGAGGTGTTAAGTGCTCATGCTTTAACACTCGAGGCCACCAGGCCTCCAATTTGTGTATATATTTGTCTATGTTCCGAGCTTACCTCTATGTATATGTCTATTGCGGAACCGACAAGTGCAGGAATAATAGCAGTGGCCATCCACAGGAAAGATAGAAAGGCATAATTGGTTCTGAAATATTTGTTGAAGTCTGGAATGTAATAGTAAATTATGGTTGTATGAATTATAAGATATACACTATTGCTTATAATAAAAATATTACTAGTTCTTGTTGTTTGAAATCTGCCTTTAAAAGGCTCTGTGTATCAGTCTGTAGCTTGACTAGCCTAATTTTTCTATCTCCTTATCATTATATTGGCAATACTATAAGAGTTTAGCAGCACGAGGCATCCACCAGATTTGTGAGTGAAGTGCCAGCCAGGAGATATGGTCCCACGCCATACACACAATTTGAAACTCCAGCTAAGCTATATATTGAGAAGCCCATAGAAGCCAGTTGACACAACTTTGTCCAGACAAACCAAGACAGCCAGACAGTTTTAGCCAACTAAAACGCTATTATACCCAAAATAATTTTTTTTTTTCAACTAAATGATCTTATTTAATTTATTTTTAAGGGGTTGATGACACATTTTTATCGATCAAATCAATTTTTTTGGGAGGGGGGGGGGGCTGCAGGCCCCCCTTATGTATGCCCATGCCCGCTGGCCAAATGAGAAAAGCTTTTGGCGAGAAACTCCACGTTTCATGAAAAGACAAAAGCCCTATCCTGGCTAGAAAAGGGTGGTAACCTCAAGATACTAGTGCTATTTATAAATGATTGTTATTTATTAATTTGAATGTTAATGCCCACTTATACACAACACAGATATTGATCCAGGTTTCCACTCCTAGTGAGCATCGAACCCACAACCTTATTTATATTATTATTAAATTTTAACATCCATTTATTATTAACTACGAATTTTAGGATGGGTTATCTATACGTTACCACCCTTCTTGCCAGGATAGGGCTGGTGCCTTTTCTTTTTTTGTAAAGGAAAGCCACCACCCCTAGTGGGAATCGAACCCACGACCCTTGGCACGAAGTGTTAAGTGCTCACCAGGCCTCTGCTCATAGGAATAGACCAATAGAAATGTGATATCCATGATCCAGATCTCTTAACGAGATCCACATCTTTAACCTGTGTTGAAGCTAACACGTAAGTACCTAGGTTTCCACCACAAACCTAAGCCCCTGACTATTATGAATATCAACTGTACGTTATAATTTAATAAATGAATAATTTTTAAAACAGCTGTTACTAACTTCAAAAATGTAAAATCATATATTTCAGGCATTTGTTTATTGGAATCAACATTTATTTCAATTTAAAATATGTGACAAAATTATTAAAGTTCTTGTATAAATTAATGGGGAAAATGTACTTACATTTTGCCAGGAATGTGTATTTAAGTTGACATCCGTAATGAACTGACAATTCTACCAGGGCGCCACAGAAGCCAACCAAAACACCAACCCACAAGAATAGTAAGAGTCTTTGGAATATTATTAGAAGTATGAAGATTTTTCCCCTTTCCCTTTCTTTTTCCAAACTTATTTCATTGTCGTAACAGTCGAAATCTTGTGACTAATAGCAACAAAAATATTAGGACCATGAAGCATTTATGTGTTTTGAAGAATTAAGAAGAAAACTCACCTCGTATTTTGTGGAGACGAAGCCATGAATTTTCCTCGCCGAATGTCCAAAACTTGTGGATAGTTTTCTGTGCATGTAATAATTCTCTATCCGATAGTCCTAGGAATTAATACTAACAAGTGATCTCAAGCTGTATTCCTGCTATCTACAAGATCTTGGACTCCAATGAATGGATATGCATTTAACAACCGCATTTACATTAATCTTAACACAAAAATTAAATAAAAACCTGTTGTTTTATATTGTGTTATTTTTGTTTAATATTCAGCTGTTTTTTAAATACCATGAGATTTGACAAAAGCTAAATGCACGTCCCCAGGGGAGGCCCGGTGGGTCGTGGGTTCAATTCCCACTAGGGGTGGTGGCTTTTCGAATCTTTTTTAGAACAGCCCCGCTAGTGATTTTATCTAGTTACTCTTACTAGGTGACAAATAAAAAAAAAGAAGATATTTGGTTATAAACATATGTTATTAAATTCATTAAAAGGCTCATTTGGAGGCCCGGTGGCCATGAGTGTTAAGGTGTGAGTACTTAAAACTCGTGCTAAAGGTCGTGGGTGCAATTCCCACTATGGGTGGTGGCTTTTCTTTAGAAAAAATAAAAGCTATCAGCCCTATCCTGGCTAGAAAAGGATGGTGCTTTTTTTATTACCCGTCCTAAAATTCTTAGTTAATAATCATGGATGTTAATATTTAAATAAATAAATCGTGAAGCGGACTGATGACCTTCGGGAATTGTGATTGGCCTCTCAATTCCTCCTTTATATCTCCCACAAGATTTTCTGAAGTTGCTAGGGTGGCTTGTAAAAAACTCTCCTCCAGGTCTATTCAAATCAAAATCATGCACCTAAGCCTTCCTGCGTCTCTTCAGAAGGAAGTCCGTCATGAGAATCACCACCTGTTCACTACTGACGTGCTACGACTTGATTGGATCTGTCGAGGTCAGGAATAGTCTTTTCCTAGGGCGAACGTCGAGAAGGTGGGGGAGTCATGTTTCCTTTTAGGGCAAAAAAGGGGCCTAAAATCTTCCTTCTTTTTGAGATGTAATTTTATATTTTTCTCGAAAGATCAAAACCTACCAATAACTACTTCTATTCAAGGGTGCACATAAGGGGGGGTCAGCCCCCGCACCAAAATTCTCATTTGTTCGGAAAAATGTGTCATATAACCATTAAAAATAAATAAATGTATGTATGAATGGGGTTTAAGGACGAAGAACGTCAATGGTTACCATCGTCCTGTAAAGTGTTTTTCAATGAAAATTATTTTGTACTATAAAGGTATGCACTACATATATTGTCGAGGATGCTCTTAAGTTGTAATGTTATATAATGTTCAAAAAGGGTTTTTAAAAATGGTTCTGAAACTGCTATGGCTAATATAATTGTTTTTCATGGATACTGCTAAAATAATAATTATGGTGATATGAGCTTGGTCCGTAACGGCATATTATTTAAAACTTACGCAATCAATGCATCTGCGTTCAAGGTAAAGAATATATACAGAAATTATTTATTTTATTTTTTATTATTTATTTATTTATTTTTATTTATTTATTTTTTTTTTTTTTATTATTATTTTATTTTTATTTATTTATTTTTTTTTTTTTTTTTTTTTTTTTTTTTTTTTTTTTTTTTTTTTTTTTTTTTTTTTTTTGCTATATTTCTGTGTATAATTTTGATTTTTTAAGAAAATTTAATACTTTGTCCACCATGGAGGGGTTGTCTGCAAGTGCTTCAGATATATCTTTTGGAATTTCGTTCTTCTCTAGGGCTTCTTCGTATAACCTGCAAGACTCGAAGATATGCCGCACAGAAATCGGTTCATTACATGACACACATATAGGCTTTTCCTTCCCCTCCATAAGGAAACCATGAGTAAGTCTGGTATGACCTAGGCGAAGGCGAGCTAAAACTACCTCGTCTCTTCTACTGCTGCATTGGGATGATCGCCATGGCCCTAGACTTCTTTTGACCATTTTCAATTTATTTTCGGAAGCCTCCGTCCACATGGAGTGCCACCCCATCTTTATTCTCTCTACAGAAGGCGCACATAATTCCTTGGGTGTTAGGGTTGTGGGTGTGATTTCCGTTAGATCGTGGGCTGCTTTTGCCGCCATATCGGCAATTTCATTCCCCAGTATTCCCTTGTGGCTAGGAACCCAAAAGAAATTAACTGTTTTTCCTGTAACGTTCAGCATTCGGATATATATTTGGATTTTTAGGCTTACTGGATTTTTTGGGTACATCTGTAGTATGGAGCGGAGCACACTTTCTGAGTCGGAGCACACAATTATGTTTTTCTTCACCTGGGACATGGAGAATTGTAAGGCTGCTGTTATGGCATGTGCTTCTGCAGTAAATATTGTAGTGCGTGGGTCGAGTTTGAACTTGCGGGTTGTCAGAATATCGGTGACAGCACAGGCGGTTGATCCATTAATTCTAGAGCCATCTGTGTATAAAACAAGCTTGTCCTGAATCTTGTCCAGCATTTCGAGGAGTGTTGCGTTCATCTGAGTGGTGTTAATGTAGGGTTCCTTTTTAAATCTAAATATGCAGTTAGGTTTTTCAAGAGTCCAGGGAGGGGTGTCCAGCGGTGGTAAGGGCAAATTTGTCTTCAGCATATCTTGAACTACAAGAGTCATGCGTAAAGATAATGGTTTAGAAGCTGATGTGTTTCTATTGTAAGCATTGACAAATTGAGGACTGAAAATGTGCTTGTAACAAGGGTGTTGAGGCATTTTATAAATCTTGCAGATATATTTAGCAGCTAGTGTGTGACGCCTGAATAATAGGGGAGTCGTACCTGTTTCTACTGAAAGACTGATCACAGGGGTTGAACGGAATGCTCCAGTGGCAAGGCGAAGGCCAGTGTGATGCACTGTGTCAAGTGCACTCAGAAGCGCAGGTTTTGCTGAACTATACACTAAGCATGCATAATCCATTTTTGAACGTATTAAGACTTTATATATTTTCAGGAGTGTCGCTCGTTCAGCCCCCCACTTAGTATTGGCTAAAATTCTGAGTATGTTCAGTTTTTTCATGCATTTTTCTCTCAGGTCTTTGAGGTGATAGCTCCAGGTCAATTTAGGATCCAACGTTACACCTAGAAATCTTGTGCGCTCAACATATTTTAGTGGAGCTTGCCCTAAAGTGAACACAGGAGGTGCATCGCTGTTTCGTGAGCGAGTAAAGTGCATGCAGCAAGTTTTGTCAAGGGAGAAGGTAAATCCAGACTCTTTACTCCACTCATGTATCCTGTTAATGGCAGATTGCAAGTGTTTTTTAATATATGCCAGACTCCTAGATCTACACAGAAAAGCACAGTCGTCTGCATAGAGGAGTCCTTTAACATGGGCGTTTGAAATTTCAGTGATATCGTCTATGTTTATGTCAAATAAGGTTGTGCTGAGGTTACTGCCCTGTATAATGCCTGTCAACATTCGGAATTCATCGGATAAAGTGTTCCCTAAGAGGACTTGAAAAGATCTGCTCCCTAGGAACTCTTGAATGAACGTAGGTAGGTTACCTCTGAAGCCCCAGTGTTTAATAAAATAAATAAAGATGGAATGGTTGGGATTCAGCTAAAGAAACCTCAATATGATTTTTGTTTAAAAAAAATCTATATTTTGGACGTTTCGGCTATTCATTGGTCGCCTTCGTCAGCTAAAATGACAAGAAAAACAGAAATTAATACAAAAAAAAGTTTATAATTGAGATAAGTAATAGAACTATAAATACACTTAACTTATTATAAAAGAACAATTTGGTCTAAAATTCTTAGAATGAGTAGAATGAAAATCAAAAGAAACATAACAAAAAAAGAAGAAAAAAGGCTATTATTTGAAGTTAATATAAGTATATAGGTGCTAATAGTAACATAAATTTATTATAACAAACAAATAAGATACTACATACCTATGGAAATGCCTGGAGGCAGAGGAAGACCAATGTTGTGACAGTTAAGTCACCATAGTGGAAGTGTCTAAGAAAAAAGGAATCTACTAGGGTAAATGAAATGGAAACAAACCAGGTGGTGGGAGAAAGGTCGGTAAGGATCAAAGGCCTGTTTATGACAGGAAAGGAGAGAAAGGTGTTAATGGAAGGATACACAAGGGGCATGGGAAAATACTAGGTGGGAGGTCGGGAGAGTTTTTTTTTTATTGAGGTTTCTTTAGCCGAATCCCAACCATTCCATCTTTACTTATCACCTCGACGGCTAACTATCAAATCATCATAATTTAAAAATAAATTAAATAAGATTACTTAGTTCATAAAAAATATTTTACTTTAGATGTAATAGCGTTTCAGTTGGCTAAAACTATTCCAAGTTCTAATATGCTAGTATTCCATATCTCGGAAATGATCCCAGCCCTGCCCCATAAATTATTTCCTATATATATGCTCATGCTTCTATTCCTTTACTAACGGAACTAGGGATATGAACAGAACCGTATTAAGATGATGCAGTTCCTGAGAGTCGGACATTTTAAAATTTATATTGTTTTATAAAATAATATAAATTAAATTTTATATTAATAGATTAAAGGAGGCCCGGTGGCCACGAGTGTTAAGGCGTGAGCACTTACACTTTGTGCCTCGGGTCGTGGGTTCGATGCCATTAAGGGGTGTTTTTTTAGAAAAAAAACAATATTACACAATATAAATTATATTTTCTACTGGAAATGTGATGGTACATTTTCTTTTTAAGGGGAGTGGTGTCCCTTTGAATACAATTTTTCAAATACATTTGGTATAATTTACTAGTTTTAAATGCAAGACTTAATTATTTACTGTGAGTGAAATTCAATTATTGTGCATTGAATGAGAGAAAAGATTTTATATATTTTATTAGACTAGACATATCTCCAATGTTAATGGAGGGTTTGATAATTGTTTCTCATGTAACAGATTTATGCACGATTTACAAGTACAAGAGAATATCAGTACTTCCTCGGCTCAGTCCTTTACCAAGTAATTCAATCCCAAAGACCTTCTTATATTTTTCAACTCCTTAAATTTAAATCCTCTGTACTACCGTAACACCCGATATATTTCTTCCCACCATACTGCATTATTAGAAAACTCATTTGTCACCCATGCCACCTCGCTATGGACTTCCTTGTCTCTGTCTGTCCGCCATTCTACCAGCTTGGAAACCTTTAAATCCTGACTCTTCCACCACTTTCTATCCCTGCAGGTTTTACCCAACCCCTAGTCATGTTTCTATTCAAGTAATACTAATTAATAATAGATAAATGTTGTATTCCAAATTGTTTTTATCCTGATTCTGTAAATTTAAAATTACACCTAAGGGACTTGTGTCCCGAAATGA
The DNA here is from genome assembly GCA_946811695.1 of Gonocerus acuteangulatus. Lineage (NCBI taxonomy): Eukaryota > Metazoa > Arthropoda > Insecta > Hemiptera > Coreidae > Gonocerus > Gonocerus acuteangulatus. The sequence continues at coordinate 3,406,608 of OX328126.1, forward strand.
GAATAATTTATTTTCATTTCATTTACATCATTAATATTTATTTATTAATTTTAACGGCTATTTATTATTGACAACGAATTTTAGGTCGGTTTTTTTAAGGCAGGAGAGGGGCCATGCCTTTTATTTTTTCTAAAGAAAAGCCCCCCACCCCAAGTGTGAATCGAATCCACGATCCTTGGCACGGATGCATACACCTTAGCACTCACGGCCACCAGGCCTCCACATCATTAATATTAAATGGATTGTTTTTTTAAAAAATTATGTCTCATCATCTAAAGCTGAAAAATAATAAAACATTTTTTTTTTTTCTTCTAATAACAATCACATTAATATAAATGAACTTATTCACTCTGAGAATGGAAAAATATTTCTTTGCCTTCTGAGTGAATTATTTAATGCAAATTTTATAATCCTTAATGACTTAATAAGCTGTATACTTTTTCTCTATTGGATTGTTCCTCATTTTTAATTGCTGAATAAGAGATATCATTTTTGTAAAAAAATGGAGAGATTGTTAACTGAACGTTCAGTAGCCATTTGTATATAGATAGTAATGAGGTTTTTTTAATATCATTGTCACCACTTGCAGAGAATTGATACACATTAAAAGACACTTTATTTCTATAATATTTCATAAGAAGCATTATAATTTTCACAAACATGGTAAAATTTTACATTCATAGATGAAATATAATTTTATATGGTTTTACATAGATAGACAGTAAATATAACTTTACATTCATAGTGACAGAGTTTTACATCGGGTAAAGTTATACATTGGTAGAGGATAGATCTTTTTACATGGTTTTACATAGATAGACGGTAAATATAACTTTACGTACATACTGATAGAGTTTTACATCGGGTAAAGTTATAAATTTTTAGAGGATAGATCATTTTACATGGTTTTACATAGATAGACGGTAAATATAACTTTACGTACATACTGATAGAGTTTTACATCGGGTAAAGTTATACATTGGTAGAGGATAGATCATTTTACATGGTTTTACATAGATAGACGGTAAATATAATTGTACATACATTTTTACATAGTTTTAAATCTGATATAGTTTTAAAGCAGGGTTATAATTCATATTTATAGTTTATAGTTAACTTATACAATTTACGTACTTAAAATGTTAAACTAAACAAATATTAATTAAACCTAGATGGGTTAGTTAAAGTAACAAACTAATAAATTAATTAAAAATGAGAAAAATAATTCATATTTACAACTTACAATATATTTACAATGATGTTAAAAATTGTATTACATCAATATTGAAAATGCACTGTCATGTACAGAATTTTATTAAAAAAATATTTATAATATTCACTTTAATCCTTTCATCTGATGTTTATTATCTTGATGAAAGGATCTTATTAAGCTTGATTAAATTTTAAGTAGCAATACAATATCAAGCAACTGGAGAAATTTCAGTTCTTACTAGACAGAGCTGAGCAAGTCTTCTGAAGCGTGCAATGTCTTTTCTCGTAACTATCCCAATGACCTGGAGAAAAAAATAGCATGAAAGATGTAAATATTTTTTGTTATGAACATTTTCATTTGTAACGAATTCTCTGTAAGTTCATTACATCATTCAAAGGCCAATGAGATGCTGAAGAAGTCTCACAATTACAAATCTGAAAAAAAGTATTGTTATTTTTCATTATAGTTTATAATAGCCTCCCCACACAATTTCATTAGAGAATTGAAGATAAGTTCGTGTTATAGACTATTCAGATAGACAAAGAGTTCTATTGCGCACACACAAACTTTAGTAAGGGAAATAACCCTTTCACTCTCCCCTTCCAGTCAGTCAATGAATGAAACCTTACATGAAACACTGGGAGAAATGGATTACGTCTCGTTTAGGACCAGGGATGGCTCTGAGAGATAAGGCAAGGAAGAGATAGTGTTTAATGTTATCAATACTTGGCTAAAGCTAAGGCTGAAAACAACTTAAGCTAGAATGTTTTTGATTCAACAAGCGAAGCGACCTGTATTAGTAATGGATAATGCAAAGTATCATTGTGTAGAAAGATTGACAACCAATGTGCTCCTCAAATTTTTTTTTTATGGCACTTCGACGTTGAGGCCATCAGCGCCGACATCCAGGGGGCAGCGAGGAATTTTCCCAACAAGCTATGGGGTGAGAAAATTCCTGCCGCTGGTGGGGATCGAACCCACCATTTCCCGCTTATGAATCTAAGGCGCTTGCCACTAAACCACGGGACTTCTGTGCAATGTACATGTAATGGCTCATAACATTGAATTTGACATGAAAATGATAAAAAAAGAGATGATGCCAAAAGTATTAGAAGTACCTTATGAGAGAAAATGAATTATTGATATTTTGAAAGAATTCAGTTACACCTCCTTACAGGGATCAAATTACCTGCACAGCGGACAAGGCAGCCAGAGTCACCGCTAAACTTGGCAGGCTTATGGCCAATGTTGGCAGGCCTCTAGCCAGTAGACGTAGGGTCTTAATGACGGTGGTGCAATCAATTCTCCTTTACGGGTGTGTGGTCTGGGTGTGCGCACTGGAAAGGGAATGCTATAGAAGTAAGCTAGCTTCAGTTCAGAGAAGGGCAGCACTGCGTATAGCTTCGACCTATCGGACTGTCTCGGAGTCGGGGGCACTGATAGGGACAGGAGTCATACCAATCGACCTCCTAGCTGGAGAGATGAAGTTAATCGGTGGATTACTACCTCACCCAGCTCCTTACTGGCCATGGGAATATTCAGTGATTCCTCTGGAAGCTGAGAAAAACAGATAGTCTGCAATGCGTGTATGGAAACTCGGACTATGACAATGTTTGCCACACCTTCTTTCAGTGGAAGAGGTGGGAAAAAGAGCGGAAAGAGTTGAGTGTGGACATTGTTCCTCTCTCCCCAGAAACAATAACACAGATGATGCTGTTGGGCCCTGAAAGGCGGAACGCTGTTGCCACATTCACAAACAATGTTTTGCTCGAAAAGAAGTGGGAGGGGAACAGAGCTAGTCCCCCCCTCTTCAGTGGAAAATACAGTACCCTCTTGAAGATTAGCCAAAGCAGCTGTTCCAAGAGGGAATCATACCCATAATGAGGGTTTTAGGTGGGAGATGGCATGAGGCCATTCTCCTGAAGGCCTTTTAGGTTTTCCTCTCATTGGAAAAAAAAAATCATGTATCATGTGCTTTAAATGAATTTATCTTGTGGTCAGTTATTACATTTAAATTATCTATTTTTTTTTTTTTTTAAGTTTTAGGAAAATAAGTCTGAAGATCGAGGATGGTCTGAGCTAAGAGCCTGATGAAGGTCCCCTAATATACATATAAAGCACTATTATTTACATAGAAGTGTTTATTACACTGAAGTGTTAATAAAATAGTTCATACATACCTTGCCAGATCCATCAACGACAAGTACATAGCCAGGGCCTAGAGCCAGGAAGAAAGAGTACAGTCGGTTGAGAGTTGTTTCCTGGAAAAATTAAGTTTTTTTTAAGCTAATGATTATTATTATTTTCAAGAAAGATAATTTACATATCAATTTTTTAGCAGGAAGTGAATTTTGAGTATTTTCAGCAGATATTTATAAAATGTTGGCCAAGAGTTGATATTGATTTGATGAAGTAATTGTGTTTGGGAAGAGAAGTGAAAGAAAACATAACTTACCTCATGGACTTTATAAGGGGCTCGATTCATGTATTTGGAAAAGTTCAAAACAGCAGCATCATCGGCAATGAATGTCCCAAGTCGAATACTCTGTGGAATAGGATTACGAGTAAAAATTGTTAATGACAAACCATATAACAATTTTTTTTTTTTTAACTGTTATTTTCTGTCAAGTAAATACATCTATACAGGGTGTAGTTCAACGCCACCAACCACACATTTATATCTCACTCCGTTCCAGACATATGCCGTTCTAAAGGTTATTTAGAAAAAAAAAAAAACTTGTTTTTTGTAGTACAACACCAATTTTCTCTGCTTGTACACAATTTTTTTTTCTTCAATTCATTAAATTTTTGAAATCAGCATTAAATTTGCTTTAAGACTAATGCACATTCAATGTTCACAATTATCTCATTAAGACAGTAATATCAATTCCAAAAATAGAAATTAATAGAAGCTTCTGATTAGGGACAACCTTTCGAAAATCACTACTCCACTATTCATTTGTGGAAAATAAGATTTCCACAAATGAATACACCCTGTATTCAGAACTGTAAGTTGAAATAGTCGAGGATGTGTTGATGAGTATACTGTGTGACATGTTTCCCAGACTGATAATTGGAAAAAATTTTAGTTTGTTTACACCCTCCATATAAGGAGGAAAACCTTATGGTGCTCACCTGATGGCACAATCAATCCTAAGTGGAAATGACTCCCCAGCCTTGTCAACGTTCCCTCTAGGAAAACACTATTACCAATAAGTTTCTCATTTTCTTGCCTAATTTTACTAAAATACTGAATTTACAGATAAATGAGATTTAAAACAAAAAACAACCAATTGAAAATGAGTTAAATAAGACAAAAACTCATCCAAAAGAAAAAAATAAACACTTTCAAAAACTTTTAGGAAAGTTTTAAGCACTTATTTCTCCGACTGACATTGCCCCATCAAAAATTACTTTATAAACTTTTTTCCAGAGAAATTAGTAAGCATTCAAATGGTCACTTACCACTCACCACGATTTCCAGATATTTTTGAAAATATATGAAGATCCCAAAACTTTTCTATTAATACATTAATTAAATAAATCAAAGCTTCTAATTCTGTGTAGACGTATATTTTTCAGGTGAACAATTGCTGATGGCAAATGTGGATATTTAACCACTCCTTTGATTTTAATTCTACGAGATGGCAACTCGCACAACCTTAGATGCCCGTGGATTGGAGCCTGGTTCCACAGGACGGCATCAAAATAGCTGAGCAAAGGGATCGGGTAGCAGAGGGTCCCTACTATGCATAGGGATCGGGTAGCAGAGGGACCCTACTATGCATAGGGATCGGGTAGCAGAGGATCCCTACTATGCATAGGGATGGGGTAGCAGAGGGTCCCTACTATGCATAGGGATCGGGTAGCAGAGGGACCCTACTATGCATAGGGATCGGGTAGCAGAGGGACCCTACTATGCAAAGGGATCGGTTAGCAGAGGGACCCTACTATGCAAAGGGATCGGGTTGCATAGGGATCGGGTAGCAGAGGGACCCTACTATGCAAAGGGATCGGGTAGCAGAGGGACCCTACTATGCAAAGGGATCGGGTAGCAGAGGGTCCCTACTATGCATAGGGATCGGGTAGCAGAGGGTCCCTACTATGCATAGGGATCGGGTAGCAGAGGGACCCTACTATGCAAAGGGATCGGGTAGCAGAGGGACTTAAAAACCTGTCACAGTGGTGGATTTCAGTCCTGAACCGGAGAAATGGCACCAAAAAAGTGGCTATCAGGCCACAGAGACTGGAAAGCCCGTTGTCACGAAAGTGGCTATCAGGCCACAAAGAATGGAAAGTCCGTTGTCACAAAAGTGGCTATCAGGCCACAGAGATTGGAAAGTCCGTTGTCACGAAAGTGGCTATCAGGCCACAAAGAATGGAAAGCCCGTTGTCACAAAAGTGGCTATCAGACCACAGAGAATGGAAAGCCTGTTGTCACTAAAGTAACTATAAGGCCACAGAGAATGGATAGCTTGTTGTCACTAAAGTGGCTATTAGGCCACAGAGAATGGAAAGCCCATTGTCACAAAAGTGGCTATCAGTCTTGAAAAGGTTAAGGCAAGACAAAATTTACATGAGTCTTAAAATGGATATGTTTACAAGAGTATTTTGAGAATAGAGTTCATGATTTGTCATTTAGGTATAGATGAGCTCTATCAACACATATACATACCATTTTAAGATTGGTGTAACTCTCGCCCTCAAAGTAATTGAACATCTTGAATTGTTTTGCTATTTCTTCTTCATTCTCTGGTGGCTTAAATGTCTCTGATTGAAGGATTGCAAATATTTGTGACCTCGATATCATTCCAACCACCTACAAATTTTATCTATTTTAAAGAAGTAATGACATAATTAATTTAAGCAATCAGGGAATAGTTGGGATTCGGCAAAGAAAACATCAATACAATTTTTGTAAAAAATCTGTATTAAGGACGTTTCGGCTACTCTTTGGTAGGCTTCGTCAGCAATGAAAGGGCCGGGAGGCAGAGAAAAACGAAAGTTAACACTTAAGTAACCTTCTTGAAAATATACCTTAGTTATAAAAGACATGAAGACAGCTTTAACTAGACATGCCATCACAGACGGACATGACTTTGGTTTTGACCTATACTCCATCCTCTCCACTGAATCCAACGAAGATAAACGCCTCCTTTCCAAATACATTTTTATCCACCTAGAAAATAACCCAGTTAATGACAAAATTGATAAAGAAGTCATCTCCTCTACCTACTCCAACATCTTCCATTTATTAAAAACTCCATCCTAATACCCTATACTGCCTGTAATATAGCCCTTCATACCTGCCTCCCTTCCATTAACACAAAATTTTACGACACCTTACTTTACGACGCCGCTTCCTCTTTCTTTCATCACCAAAGTACTTTGTTCATTGGGTGGTCCAGAACCCCCCCCCCCTCACCAACTCCTTCCCCCTAAGTTTTCCTGTATCAAGTCAGAAATGATCCCACATCGGTGAGGTATAGTTCTCAGCCTTCCCATCGGAAAGCTCGTATTGTTGTATTCTTATATCTGTTTAATTTCTATAGCACATTGTTCTTCTAGCTGGACGTTTATATGTTTTTTTTGTTTTTTTTTTTTTTTCCATATATGTATGTATATATATGTGTATGTATGTGGGCATATGTACATATGTGTATGTGTATATGCGTATATATATGTATATATATATATATATATATATATATATATATGTTAGGTATATTTAGATAGATATGTGTATATATTAGTGTTAAATATGTCCTACTTGTTTTTACAGCCCTGATGAAGGCTTGATGTTCAAGCCGAAACGTCGGCACAATAAAACCATCTTTACGATAAAATGTAGTTTTATTAAGTAGCAGTGACCGAACCCCGACAATCCCTACCTTGCATCATCAACGGTCAACGATCTCCTCTCAATACCTTAGTTATTTGTTTTTATATATAAATAAAAACAAATAAAGAAAATATAGTAAGAAGGAAAAGAACAACTGTGACAAAGACAAAAACCAAACAAACAATATAAATGAAATGCAAATTAATAAATGCATAAATAAAACATGAAAAGAATAAATAAATGGATTTAAAAAATATAAATAATTAGATAAAATAAAACATTATTAAGTAATACAAAGAGAGGTAACATGAATAACTCTTAACAAAACGCTAAAAATAAAATAAAAAGTATTAATATCAGTTAAAAGTTGAATAAGTTAAATTTTGGTGTATAAGTGTGTGTTTAAATGTTTAAGTAATGTACTAATGTGTGAGCTACCTTCTGTCTGTAAGTGGTAGGGAATATTTACATCACTGTGTTGTCTGCAGTTCGTAAGTATGTGTTTGACCGTCAAGGTCTCTGTACACAATCTACAAGTTGGTCTGTCCTTTCTGTCTTGTAGGTAGGAATGGGTAAGTAAGGTGTGTCCAATACGAAGCCTGGATAGGATGACTTTTAATCATACTGAAACTATACCGTTAAATGTATACTTAGAATATAAGCTAAGAAATCACCTTCCTCCCTCACCTTCTGATTTGATTCAATGGGATAGTAATGGTGATCGTAGAATTGAAGGATTGCTACAACATCATTTACTTTCATAACTAAAGGCAACGTAATCACCGGCTGCCCCATTATAGATCTTGCATTGAAGCGTCCGCTCACTGGGAGCATGGTTGCATGAAGGAGAGGATATCCACGGAGGTTTGCCATTATTCGAAATATAGGCTGAAATTAATCAATTGTATTACTTCTATGGTGGAAGATCAAAAAATAATATGCTTGAATTGAGGCGTTGCGGATACTAAGGGCGAACTCAACGTCGAGTTTATACTAACTGCTGGTCAATTATTATATAATTTGTTTATTAATATAAATTAATAAACAAAATGAGACAACCCACAACGAACAAATGTTTTGAATATACTCTAGAGGAGTTCGCCCTTATGGAAAAAATATTCAAACACATTTTCCTCAAAACAACTTTTGTTGAGTTCGCCCTTCGTATCTGCATCCCCTCAATTAATAAATATGATTTACAAATCGCAGACTCCACTAGTTTCACACCTATAGTGCCTCGACAGGTTAGTTTCCTAACCTAACCTGCACCTTGGCTGCAGATGATGCCGCATAAGCGTCATCACAAACCCACTCGCTGTGGCGGCATGATGCCGCATATGCGTCATGGGAGCTATCTGACAAGCTGGGAGAAAAAGTTAAATAGTTTTGGGGATCTGCTACAGACCTCCAAGCAGATTTATTCAATCCTCCGTCGTTTCAGGGAGTGTTTCGAGTGCCTCATTCTGGAATCGTTCCAGGCTCAGACATTTCTGTGAATTTTTGCAGGAACCACATGCATCTCATGGTAAAAGAAAACATGTTTCTGAAGGAAATTATCCAGAATTTCCAATGTGTAAGTTATTTTTTTACATTAACAAAACAAATGGGTTTACCGCTCTCACAGTCAAAGTGTTAAAGGTTTGAAAATATTGGAATTATTTGTCGTACTTCTTACTTAGTTACAATAATCTATTGCTAAGTAAATACCGCTTACCTCAGAAAATATCCCTCCAAACCACTTCGCAGTTAGAACCACTATGAAAATAGGCACTGCGAATTTCGTCTGTCCACAGGTTTCAACCATGATTACACCTAAGCTGATAGTTAGACGCGTCACTCCACTTGCCTGAGCAACTGCTCCAAGGAAGACATACTTAGCTCGATGCGGCTTCCCATATTTCTAGATAAAATGCAAAAGTAACAATGTTATTTTTACCAAAACATTTTTCTTGTCAACATTTTATTTAGAAAATATGTACTGCTAAATGAAATTATGTTGAAATTTAATAATTACAAGCTGATGAGTACCCATTATTTACCAACACATTGGACAGGATATACGAATAAAAGATTAATACTTCAAGAAATAGAAATGCCACCCTCGTTTAAGGTAGGAAAGTTAAATTCTTGTTAAAATGTGACAATTTGTGAATGGTGTGGAACAGTCAAAGTATCAACAAATTCCATCACGGAAGAGCTGCATAACTAGGCACATTCTTCAGAAAGTGTTTCCTGCATTCCTAAATAATTTTTTTAAAATAACATAAATGTAAAAAAAAAAAAAAAAAATGTTTGACCTTTTACACTTGTATTGAACAGCTGACTCAATTATTAATTTTTTACTGCTTGATAAATTTAAAAAAAAAACGACATTTTTGTTTATCGATCTTGATGAATATAAAAAGTGTCCATTCCACAATCATAACAAAGCAAAAACCGGTCAAAGAGTCCCTGCTCAGCGCTCTATTTAACCTGTACTGGTGAAACTCCTGTTACTGGTAACCTATAGATAACGGGTTATCTGTTTGTTGACACTGGCCTGGAGCGCCCCAATGCCAAGAAACATTATACTTTGATTACTTATCAATTGATGAATAACATAGAGTATGACAGGAACCGTGCTATAATAAACTGCAAAAAATTATATAGTAGCGTTAATTTTGATGATACATTATTCAACGCAATAAAAAAAACTACTTATTTGCTGAGACGAAGCACGGGCATTCAGCTAGTTATATTATATAATATAAGATTATTTGAAACTCGCATCATCAGAAATGTAGAGAAGATAGCTCAATAAATGCCCCCAGACTCCTCCGGCTATGAGGTTAGGTACTAGAATTCCTGCAGGCAAATGCGTCCCTTCCTGTAGTACTGATAGAAGCAGATAATACAAAGCGGCAAACAGATGAGAAGAAACTACAGATTTTCCTGTAAATAATTGTAATAACTTGTTATTAGATATTAAAAATATGTATAATATTTATTCCTTTTGAAATAGATTTTATCAAAAGTGTTTTGTTGAAAATGTGATTTTTATTTTTTTGTTAAACAAGCAATCCAAAATAATTTTATTTGTAAACAAGCATTGATTGAAATATTTTTACAAATTTTAAACATACTAAAAAACAAAATCATTTTTAGATAAAAATCACACTCGCAAGAACTGCAAGATCATTTTCATCCTTATTCCTAGTGACATTTGTGAAGGAATAGAAACAATTATTAGTTTCTTTTTTAATATTTTGTGAAAAATTTAAAATGAAATCTCAAGGAGAAGCAAAACTGTATGTGCCACTAGAGTAAATTGACAATATCCTAAGCGGAAATTACTCTTTACGCCTTCTCAACATTTCCTGGAATATGTTTCTCGTTTTACTAAAATACTCATTTTAGTGGCAAAAAAAAAAAAAAAAAAAAAAAACTTCTAAGAAGTGAGTTAAACAGAGACAAAAAAATGTTTAAAAGAAAATATACGAAAATCCGACAACTGCTCATATCTCATTAATAACATTTTTTTTCTTCTAATTCTTCCTTAACTCTAAACGTAACCAAAATTTAAATATTTTAATTTGGAAAAATGTAGAAAGTCTGCAAACATTTTCAACTGAATCCACCATTTCGAGTAACCACACCAAAAATTAGGAGAACCAGTTTTATGTACTTTTCTTGAAAACGGTTAATGACATCACATTCAAAATGGTTTTATTTGCTTTCATACATTAAGAAACCTATAAAAGTCTATCAGTAAGCCTAGCGCTCCGACATCTGGGCCAATAGGGACGACACCCATGAGAAAAATCCCTGCTTGGGTTTCCTCGCCATGGAGGGAGGGAGGATACACGTTAAAAGCCCTGAATTCAGTGTTTCTATTTATTTTAAGGCCAATTGATAATGTGATCAGAATATGAAAGACTATTAAATCTTTAAACAATTTTTTTTTTTTTTTACATTGACTTAAATATGTCTCAGAAATATTTAAATGCATTGTTGGAAAAGAATAATATATACAGGTTGCTGAAAGTTGGTTACTTTAAAATAATAAACAAATTATCAAATTCAATGTGAGAACACACCAATTAATTCAACAGATGTTAAATAAGGTTCATAATAAATTCATGAAATATTACCTTTCTCTTCCATGAGGAATAATGCTCCTAATATATTTTTCATTTCATTGAGAATGAATAGTAATACTGACTCAATTTCATTTTCCTCACAATAATACTGAAAATAGATCAAAATTAATATATCTTAACCAATAAATCTAGGTTGAAGAAATTATTGGTAAAGACAAATACGATTGTCTTTTTTAAAAAAATTATCCTTTCCCCCCCCCCCCCCCCAAAAGGAAGGAATTCTGAGGTCAGTCTAATTTAAAAGCACAATTGGTTTGATCCATTCCTCAGACCTTAATAAGTATTATATTTATATATTCATCTTACAACGCTTCGGCCTTTAGGCCACTTTCAACATCTTATTTCTAGCAGCCTCTTTTTTAAAACCTTTTAAGTTTAGGCCTTGTCATCCTGGCAATTCTCATAAAAATTTAAATTTTATAGGAATATTCCAAATCTTAATCACCACAATTTTCTTTTATATACCCCACATTGCCCAACTTAAAAGGTTTAAAAAAAAGGGGCTGCTAGAAATAAGATATTGAAAATGGCCTGAAGGCCGAAACGTTATAAAATTATGATATAAATAAAGGACTTATTAAGGTCTGAGGAATGGATCGAACCAATTGTGCTTTTAAATTAGACAAATATGATCTTTAAGAAGTCTCAACCCTTCTTAAAATATATCCAAAAGATTATTTTTCTTAGAAAAATAAATCATTTTGTTTAGTGATTGTGAGGCAACCCACTTCCTCAATGCCTCTTGTTGGCATAATGCAACAATAAAGAAAATTAAAGTAATTTTGTCATCAGTGGATAATAAAACATAAGAATAACCAAAAAAAAAAAACAATTCTATATAAATAAAATAAAGGAATTTTTTGAAGTTTTCGTTGAACAAACTCGTTTCATGATTCAAAGATATATATGTATATATACATATATATATATATATATATATATATATATATATATATATATATATATATATATATATTGTTAAGATCAATTTTTATAAAAAGAAATAAAAAAATTTTTAATTACTTGAGTAAGTTCCATTATATGAATCTGACTTAATCTCAGGGATCAAAGTTCCAAGTGAATGAACGATATAATATTTATTTCCAGACAATTCTGAGATACAAACATCAATACCAAAAACAATACAAATGACAATAAAAGAATTAACAATTACAAAAAAATAAATTTTACCTCTAAATCAATTTGCTTCCAACAAGGCTTCAATACACTGCGCTTCAGTAATTAATGGACTCAAGCTCCGCACGCGACCAACGCTGAGAATAGAGAGACGCTCCGTTCGAGCAGGCTGCTGGGACTCAACTGACGCTTTGCTAGAGGGAAAACTTTGCCTCCTTGTTTCTTAACTTCTGCATTATGTTCGTTCATATATAAAGATAATAATTATGTTTTTCGTAACTTCAAATAATTAATTTATTACCATCTGAATGTACATTTAATATGGATATATTGTACACCAGTATTGTCCAAAAATATTATTAATTTAAAATGTATATAATACAATGTTATTTGTATATATGGTTTGTGATTTGCGCGGGCTTTTCAAAATATCGATGGTTATTTGAATTTAAAAATATTTTCGTGAATGTAATATATCATTACAATATATATATATATATATATATATATATATATATATATATATATATATATATATATATATATATATATATATATATATATATATTCTATTATTTAGAAAATGTTGTATGCACCTTTAATTCTAAACTTTTTGACAGCCTCTTTTCCTTCATGACTTGTTTTATACAATTTTCACCAAATAAATTGAATGATACAGTACAAGTAATAACAAATAATACTCCAAACAAAGCAGCTTCAATAAGTTTAATAGTATTTGTCTTGAAAAACCTGTAAAATAGATTTTCTTATTAATATTTGCTTTAAAACTGAAAAGATGACAATTACGATGAAAATTATATTACTTTGTTCGAAACATGTGCAAGGCTATGTGCAGGTTTATCCAAATTACTCCTAACAAGGCTCCAATAACTCCGAAACAAATGAAGTTGGGTATTTCTGATAATTGATAAGTGAGGTCTAGTTCTTCAACCTCATCAAAATACACAAATGATGTAACATTGTGCTGAAATACTGTCAAAATAATTAAATATAGGCAATAATGAACTTCAACAGAGTTCATTATTGCCTATAATGCCAAAATTTATAATTTTGGTAAAAAAAAAATTCCAACTCATCATCTTAGGGAACTGCATCATCTTAGGGAATATCCCTAGTGCCATTAGTAAAATAATAGAAACAGTTATTTGTAGGGTTTGATCCTTTTTTAAAAATATAAAATAAAATCTTAAAGAGAAGGAAATTTAAGGCACCAAAACAGGAAACTGACTGTATCCTACACGGAAATGGCTCCCCGCCTTCTCGACGTTTAGTCTAGGAAAACACTGTTAACAATGAGTTTCATTTTCTTGCCTTCTTTAACTAAAATAATAATTTTATTAATAAATCCAATATAAAATAAAAAACAACCAATTAAAAAGTGAGTTAAACAAATACAAAAACCCGTTCAAAAGCACAAAACAAACACATTCGAAGTTTTAATCACTTATTTCTCGGATTAGCATGGCTTCCATTCTCAGTCCAGAAAATGAAAAAAAGGGGGGGGGGACATTACTCAGAACACAAATTATTAGTGACTCCCTAATTGTTGAAATTATTGTTATAATGAAATTAAACTCGAGATACTTTGTGCTCATCTGAATTTTAAATCTGAGATTTGTAAAAATCAACTAAATTTGAATGTGGGTTTACTCTTGAATAATATTATTAATTTGTAATGGTCATTTCTTTATTAATTCATTAAAACAAAATTCGGAAGATGTCATGCGCAACTACTGAGGAACATGTCTTGTGACAAAAATTAAAATTCCAATACAAAATTAAATAAAAAAGAATAATTAAGTCTGCTGTTCTTTAAAATTATAAAAGAAGCACATTATTAATAGTATTTTGCATTTATGTAGGTTATTTTAAAACATTCTACAGGGAAGGAACGTAAACTTAAACTTCTTCCAAAGAAATGTGCTAAGTTATGCAGCTCCTGTGTGATGGAAATTATTGTATTTAGTCTTTAATGCTGCAGTGAACAAGTGAAGTGTTAGCAATGGCTTTCTCTTCCTTCAATGTCTGTGACTCACCGATCTCTCTTCGACTCCAGCCACTGGTCAGAGCAGAAGGGAGCTTGGGTAGGCCACTTTCAACATCATCTGAGCTTCTGGTGTTAATCGAGGATGAAGTTGGGAGGCCTTGAGCAGAGAACCTTCATATTCGATCATATATCATATTGCCATATGTATTCATATATAGTATGTAATAACCAATAAAGAAAGCAATATATTAGTAAAAAAAAAAAAAAAGTCTTTACCAATTTCAGAGAATTATTTTACAGATCCTAGGAGGAAAAATAGGCTATACAAAAATGCTGTGTATATAAGGTTAATTTACATAATTTTACCTCCACTGATGTAACATGATCTAATTAAGTTATGTGAAAATATTGACACTGTAGTACAAATAAGCATAAGAAATGTGAGTCGTGGATTCCAGAATGTAATGCCTTCTTCCAAACAGAACAGAATTCCACCTAGAGAAAATTAAATAAGATATCTGGGATCAGCTTTTAGGACATTTAATTCAATGTTATTTATGTAAACAATAAAAAAATATTATATTTTATCTTAGTTTGTTGAAAAATGTGTTTTAATGGCTATGTCAAGTTAAGACGGGCTTACCAATAGGAGTACCAAAAGCAACCGAAATGGCTGCTGCCGTTCCAGCAGTGACGAGATCTCTTTTTCCATTTGGGTCTGAGAACATCGTAAAGGGCTTGTATTTCGTGAAAGGTATCCTGAGTGCAGCTAAGGAAGCACCAAATAAAGCCCCAAAGTGTATAAAAGGCTCTTCCTATGAAAAATAAATTGTAATTGATTCAGTTACAGAATTAAATTAAGGAAAATAAAAGACTCCCCAAGAAAATGGTATAGTTCTACAAAGATACCGGAAGGGAAGGATTGGTCACAACCGGCATACATTTAGGACACATAAATCTCACTTAATTACTGAACCATAATGAGAAACATGTTAAATTCCACAGAAAATCATCCATCTTATAGAAGAATATCCAATTGCGCAGTCAATGTTTGATGATTTTGGAATCCATCATAACATAAAATTGCCTCTCCAAGACTTTACACAGATAACATCGATAAAATCCTCAAGTTATTAAAATAGCTCCCTCTTTACAATAAGTTATAAATACTGTTGGTATATATAAATATATATATATATATATATATATATATATATATATATATACATATATATATATATATATATATATATATATATATATATATATATATATATATAAATTTTAACGGGGATCATTTTCGGTGTCTACTAGGTAGGGTTGATAAAGATTTGAAGAAATTTCTCAAAAATTCCAACATGATTGCAACCTCAATAGCTACTTTCCTTTGGAGAAATGTGCTAAAAACACCCTTCTTTCTGGTTTTTCAGAGTAATTTTTAACCGTTATCAGAATATTAAATGCATTATTTCTGCCAATATGCAACATACTGTAGAATATCGATAGCCTAGAATGAAAACCTTGTATCTAAAAAAAAAAAAAAAAAAAAAAAAAAAAAATCGTAATAACTGTTTAACTTATTAGATGGATAAGCTAGTATTTCCCAATACTTGAGTGTCAAAGAAACTTAATCATACTCGTGCTGTGCTCTATCAACAGAGAATAAAACCTTGTATCTTTCTCAGATCCCTTAATATCCATTCCATAAAAGGGTATAAAAGGTATTTCATTTTGTTTTTAGATACAAGGTTTTCATTGTAGGCCATCGATAGATCAAATAGAAAAATCCAATATCAGCGCTGAGACTGGGTCTGAGAGACTCCTAGGCCGTACATTCAATGCCCAGTTACTTCTAAGCCAATAACGTTTATTTGCGTTTAACTCTTCCTAAGTAATCTAGGATTCGTTAACAAAAGGAACTATAAATCACAAAACTAGAGATTGCATTCACAGAGACATGGGTAGTGAAGAAAGTAACATCTGGACTCACAGATCTGGCGGACCATTAAACGATTAACAACAACTTACGAGCTAAACTGTTAAATCCCATTTTAAACAATTAATTCCTTTTCCTTTGATTATTCTGAAACTCACAACCACTGGGCCTCTGAATATATTTCTTAAATATCATAAAAAGCATAAACTTTTTTTTTTGGTGGACTCAAGAAATTGGTAGCTTTAATAAAAGTTAAGAAGACAGCGGAAAGGTATATTCAGATAAGATGGATAGAACCTTCCAAATTTTATATTTATCTCTTACTGCAACGTTTTGGACTTCATTCTCCTTCTTCAAGCATATATTCTGTAATTTAACATATTTTATGTAATATTAATAATGACTTATCATGCAATGCACTATGTTATGTTGAAAATAATTTCACATTGTTATCATATTTCAATATAACATAGTGCTTTGTATGATAATTCAAAACTAATATTACATAATATAATCTAAACTTTTGGATGCCTTCTCTTTTACTTGGGGGCTCAGTGGACCACCCCGGTGGCAGAGAGTGCTAAGGCGTGGGCACACCCTCCCTAAGGTCGTGGGTTCGATTCCCAATAGGATGGTGAATATCTTTAGAAAAAAGGAAAGGCATCAACCCTATCCTGGCTAGAAAAGGGTGATAACCTATAGATAACCCATCCTAAAAATTGGAGTCAATTATCAATGGACATTAAAATTTAAATAAATAATAATATTTCATGAAATTGTAAATTTTATGCTGTGTAAATACAAAATGAAGCAAAAAATATTTGTCTTACTCTGCCTCCAGGTAAATTTGCCACTGCAGCAAAGAGCATTGATATATATTTAATAACCGCAACCCTGGCTTTGCTGAACTTGTGAATATTCACTCCGTTTAAGTACGCTATGACGTCTGGTATTCCGCATCCAATCGCTGAAGGCTGTGCAGATGTGAACTTAAATATTAGCAATTCTTCGTCTATTTTGATAGTTTAATTCGTTCTATGGTTTGAAATGATAGTACTTACTTCAACAAACACCAGGAAGGCTGCAGATATAAGGATTGGGACCAACGTGATTGATACCCAGAAGAAATGAGCGTACCAGAGGTTTTCATTTAAAACTGAATAATGTTAAGACTCACACCTGAATTGAAAAATGGAAACAGCTTAATGTGTTGCAGGAAGAATTATGCTAATATTTTTTTTGGGGGGGGGGGGTACTTTTATTAAAGAGCTTATTTCCAAAATATTTAAGAAGTAAAGGAATTATAAGATAGTAACACTGAAGGGACAGAAACGGACAGCACTACAGGTTGTACGGTCGCGGTGTGCTGTCTGGAGGAGGATATACCGCGTTTCCGTTCTTATCTCTAGTATTGTTTGGAAAGATGCTAGGGTTAATATAATCTAACTAAGATTAACATGTATTACACCACTGGATAAAATATAGGAAGGCATACTTCATCAGTGGTTTCACTTTCATTTATGTATTTATGTTATTGAAAATTGAATGTATTTGAGTAGCTATGATTGATCTTGTGAGTCTAGACATGGCCCTACCAGCGGAAGGTATTCTAAGGTTGAGGCTGTGATTTGTATGTTAAGTGCACCTGAAGAGGCATCAAAACGGCAAGAAACATGCAGAGCAAAGTAAAGGGTAATTGAGCGGAAAACATGAGGATTTGGGTTCTAAACCCAACCAAGCGATTTTAAAAATGAAGTAATTGGCGGAGTCTACTATACAGTGTATTATAAAGTGGTTTAATAAATATGATATCAGATCAGGGCACTACTTGCAATTAAAACATTATAATCAGCCAATCTAATAATTAATTAATAGCCATCAAATAGCAAAGGATACATTTAGCCAAATAATTATGCTTAAAAATGAAGTATTCTTCTACTAAAATTGATTGTGTAGCTCCTAGAATTCCAATAGAAAAACCAATAAAAATTAATGTTCCCCATTTCGTTAACAGGGAACAAACATAAGCTTTTTGGTTGGAGCCAGTTTTTTGTGCACTAATTTCGATTTCGTTTTCAGAAGGTATAAAATCCAATGCCTGAAAATGCAGTCTCTTGAGTTAAATGGCTAGATGATTTCAGCATAATTTTGAAAAAGGGATATCTTACATCGTATTCTTTCTTGATGTGGAAGTGGCCTTCGACGACCATTCTTGAAGGCCTTTGTTGGAACTAGGAGAAAAAGGCTTATAAATAAATGAAAAAAATACAGTATGAAACAAATAATGAAATAGTAACACCAAGAGTACTCACATATTTCCAAAAAGGAAGAGACAATAATCCAAAACCTCTCGTTTGTCTTCTTCTCATCTCTTAAATGATAACAAAAAATCCTGTTCAAAAATATAAGGAAATCAATAATAAAAAATGAAAAGAGTATGTTAATATAAAAATAATTAAAACTTGTACTATAGGTGCTCCTGGCCTGCATGCAGAAGTACGTAAAAAAAAAATAATAAAACTTTACTATCTGTTATCTTTCTGGTTGCTATGTATATTTATTTAAAAACAAAATTTTAACTTAAAATAAATTAAAAACATAAAAATTTCAAAAATCGATAAAAATAAAAGGCGCTCCATAAAATCAAGTTCTTTTTTCATGAATACATTCCTAAAAGTATAAACTATTAGATTTTAAAAGAAAAACTCTGGGATTTTGCTGTTAAGTATTCTTAAATCAATAAAATAATATAAATTCCTTTTTTTTAATAATTACCTACTTAAACGTCAGGCGTGGTCAGTACCGGAATGGGTGACCGACTTTGTGCTGTTGGCACTATGAAAGGGTGGGGACCTGTAGATTGCCTGGCGCTAATAGCCAAATAGTTGATGCGCCGTAAACAAAAAAAAAAAAAAAAAAAAAAAAAAAAAAAAAAAAAAAAAAAAAAAAAAAAAAAAAAAAAAAAAAAAAAACCCTACTTAATGATTAATATAAGTGTACTGAAGCTACATTTCCTATTACTTAGGTTAATCTTAATATAAACTTATGTAAATAAACTATTTTAAAGTTTACTATAAACTTAGTTTTTTATTATTCTAATTGACATAAAGCTTACTCTGATTAAAAAGGAAACAATAATAGATTCTAGGCAAAAACCGGAGGATCGTTTCAGTTCAGCCAAGACTGTGTCCGGAACACGTAGTTTTTACCATTTTTAATCAAAATGTAACTTACTTAAATTTTCGTAAACTGCCAAAACTAAGTTTATAGTAAACTTTAAAAATAGTTTATTTACATAAGTTTATATTAAGATTAACCTAAGTAATAGGAAATGTAGCTTCAGTACACTTATATTAATCATTAAGTAGGTTTTTTTTTTTATGGTACTTCTGCATGCAGGCCAGGAGCACCTATAGTACAAGTTTTAATTATTTTTATATTAACATACTCTTGTACAATCTCAAGTTTGGAGGTTTTAATAATTGGGATCTCAATCAACTGTGGTTTTTTAGTGCGATAAAAGAAAATTAAACATAAATGAAACATGAATGGTTCTTTGTAAATAAAGACCCCCCCCCCCCCATAAAGTGAATCTTCAATTTATCAAAACCAGACATTCATTTTGATTGTCATGAAAAGAAGTGAGTTACCAACTCTTATCAGTGTTTACACTTATCATTTTAACACCTTCAGAAGGATGTAGCTATTGAGGTTGCACTCATGAAAGATTTTTTTTCAAATCTTCATGAATACTGTCTACTAGACACTAAATTTTAACATTTGTTTTCCACGTTTCTCTTCATGGTACTTGTGTACTATAAGGGCCCCCGTGATTCGATTCCAGTGACTTAGTAACAACTTTAAACATAAGTTTATTTACAATTAATTATTTTGTTCTATTTCATTCCTAGATGTTTTTCACAATATTTTATGGAAATTATTTCTTCTGTCCATGAATAAATGAAATTGACGGCTATTTGTAAAGGAGTTTTAGAATCCTGAAGCCAAGTTCCACAGCATACACCATTCTTCATTTTACAGTTTTTAGCATTCCATCTCCTGGTCTAACACTATCTGAATAATATAACATCATAGAATCCTGAAGCCAAGTTCCACAGCATACACCATTCTTCATTTTACAGTTTTTAGCATTCCATCTCCTGGTCTAACACTATCTGAATAATATAACATCATAGAATCCTGAAGCCAAGTTCCAAAGCATACACCATTCTTCATTTTACAGTTTTTAGCATTCCATCTCCTGGTCTAACACTATCTGAATAATATAACATCATAGAATCCTGAAGCCAAGTTCCACAGCATACACCATTCTTCATTTTACAGTTTTTAGCATTCCATCTCCTGGTCTAACACTATCTGAATAATATAACATCATAGAATCCTGAAGCCAAGTTCCACAGCATACACCATTCTTCATTTTACAGTTTTTAGTATTCCATCTCCTGGTCTAACACTATCTGAATAATATAACATCATAGAATCCTGAAGCCAAGTTCCACAGCATACACCATTCTTCATTTTACAGTTTTTAGCATTCCATCTCCTGGTCTAACACTATCTGAATAATATAACATCATAGAATCCTGAAGCCAAGTTCCACAGCATACACCATTCTTCATTTTACAGTTTTTAGCATTCCATCTCCTGGTCTAACACTATCTGAATAATATAACATCATAGAATCCTGAAGCCAAGTTCCACAGCATACACCATTCTTCATTTTACAGTTTTTAGCATTCCATCTCCTGGTCTAACACTATCTGAATAATATAACATCATAGAATCCTGAAGCCAAGTTCCACAGCATACACCATTCTTCATTTTACAGTTTTTAGCATTCCATCTCCTGGTCTAACACTATCTGAATAATAAAGTCCGTCATGCAGGAGCTGCATAACTAAGCACTTTCCTCAGAATTTGGGTAGTGTAGACTGCTTTCCAGAACAATTTGCTTAAAATATCCTACATAAATGAAATTAAAACATGAATAGTTCTCTTTTAAATTTGTAATGAGTAACTGATCAATTATTAATTTGCTTCCAGAGTTATGTTTACACATGGTACCTACTACACTACGTAATAAATACAAAAAAAAACTCATATTATCGTATTTTGATCTAACGCAGGAACAGGATACAGTCACTCTAGTGGTAGAAAGCGCTCCTTGCGGCGGCTTTGTGAACCTACGTTTGGCGGGCTTTTCTATTGAAATATATTACAAATTAAACCCCCGCTTTACGATTGACCGATTCAGCTCATTTTTGCAACACTTCTTTCTCATGAGTTACCCACGACGTATACCGCGTTTCGTTACAATACATCAGAAATTACGACCGGTATGAGTATATTAGGAATTTGGGTCCGGAGGAAACCCCCCTTCTAATGAACCGATTTAGTTTATTTTTACAACACATATTTAACTGTAGATTACCACTACGAATACCGAGTTTCGTCGAAATATACCAAAAATCACGTCTGGTAGTGGCGAATTGATATTGTGGGTCCGGAGTAAACCCCCCCTCCTAATGAACCGATTTAGTTTATTTTTACAACACATATTCACCTGTGGATTACCACTACGAATACCGAGTTTCGTCGAAATATACCAAAAATCACGGCTGGCAGTGGCGAATTGGTATTGTCGGTCCAGAGTAAACCCCCTCTTCTAATGAACCGATTTAGTTCATTTTTATATCTCACTTTTCTCTCTATATTACCACTATTAATACCAAGTTTCGTTGAAATATAACAAATATTACGGCTGACATAGTCAAATTAGTGTTTTGGGTTCGGGGTAAACCCCCCCTTCCGGTGGACCGACTTTGGTGGTTAACGAACTCGTTCAATCGTTTGCTAATTGAATGCTATATACCAAGTTTCGTGACGAAAAAACAAAAACTCTGGCCGCTATCGTGTTAACAGACATATATATATATATATATATATATATATATATATATATATATATATAGATATATATAAATTTTAACAGGGGTCATTTTCGGTGTCTACTAGGTAGGATCGATAAAGATTTGAAGAAATGTTTCAAAAATTCCGTCATGAGTCCAACCTCAATAGCTACTTTCCTTCGGAGGAAAGTGCTAATAACATCATAGAATCTCCATTACTGCAAATCTTTTCTTTCGAAATAATCCCTCTTTCTTGGAAAAATGAAACTGTACTTTCTTCATTATTTATTGTTCTAAAAAGCCACTGTAAATTATACATTTTAAACTATATTACTAATGTGTTTTTTTTTCATATGTATCAAGAAGAGATAAAGAGAGGCCAGTTGGCCGTGAGCACTTAATCCGTGCCAAAGGTCGTGCGTTCGATTCCCACAAGTGGTGGTGGCTTTTCTTTGGAAAAAAGATAAGGCATCAGCCCTATCTTGGCTAGAAAAGAGTGGTGACCTATAGATAACTCGCTCTAAAATTTTGAGTTAATTATAATGGAAATTAAAATTTATTTATTTAATTTATTTAAATTTTAACATCCATTTATTATTAACTAGGAATTTTAGGACGGGAAATTAAAATTTAAATAAATAGAAAACAAGGTTATATTTAAAAATTAAATCATATGATCATTAAAAGTAATATTCATAGAATCTCTGTTATATAGTATCGAATGACGAGGGCACATACAGTAAAAAAGTACCAAAAAAATGTAATCACATTAAAAAAATTGTTATTAAGAAAAATATTGTCAACGTGGGCAATTTGAAGTAATTTATAGAATAATTCATTTAGATATTCCATATTTTCATAAGGATAAATATATCAATAGTTTTTGCTCTATACTAAGCCCATGATGGATAGAATACCTTTAATAAAAGTGCGACCGTACCGAAGCTGCTCCCTATAGGCTATTAATGTTAGGTTTAATACTTAGTCTTCCAATATATTGTTCAATTTTTTTTTTGTCCAAATGAGTGCAGTTTACTTTTATTTCAATGACTTAATTCATAAATAATTTACAGGTGATCATTTTTCTATTTTTCTTACAACAGTAATGCAGGTCACAATAGTAAATATACTTAACCCTCAACCGGTACAGCGTGACATAAATGGTACAGTGGGGTCAGTGTGACCCCACTTGAAAAAAGGGAATGTACGGGGGTGTAGAATAACTTCATATTTTAGCTAAAATATATTAAAAAAAAAAAATTATAACATTAACCCTACAGTATTCACGCCAATTGTTCGAACAGGGGCGGTCGCTTGGCGCACTTAATGCACCATCGTGTTTATTTTCATCTTATTGTGTTTTAAACTTCTATTTATTTATTTTTTTCTTTACTATTATATCATTTATTGTAGTTAAGTCATTATTGTAGACAGATATATAAATGGTGATGTAAATAACTCATTTTATCTTTTAAAACAAATATATTGCATATAAAACTTAATTTATTTGTTTAAAAATATTTAATTTACAATAAGACTGAAAATTGTAATGTGTATAAAAATTAATGTCTGGAACACACTTTAAACAAAAATTTAACATTAAAAGATATTTAAATAAAAGTAGAAATATACATGGTAATTTATTGCTAAGAATGTAATTCTTAGGATCTATTCAGACAAATCTGTGTCCAGTCCCCTTTTACTGGATTTAATACAAATTCCTTCAAGCTGTACATGTTTTTTACATGTGAATTTATCACATGTATCTATTACACGTTATTTTCGTCTTTATATTTGTTTTTTGTCCACAAACATAACATCGCAGTTTCATTTTCTTCGGATGTTCTTCTTCCATTGTTGCTTTTTGGCTCCTTGGTAATTTTCTTAACAAAAATTGCTTTTTATCGGAAGTAAGTGACGGAATGCTCTGGACTGCAAATGTTCATTCACGAGTTGAAATGCAGGATTCTTGCATTGGTCGTGCGGAGTATTGTGTGTGCCATCAAGCTCTTCGAACGGTTTACAAGCTAGAACTGAGGAATGCATGAAAGAGTAGAACACTACTCGTCATTGTAGGCGTGGTAGGGGTTTTCCTTGGAATACCTGAGGTCTGTAGGCCGTAGGGTTTCCTGGTAACAAAATGTTGGCCATGGTGCACTCAGTGTGCCACCGCGACTGCTGGAGGGTGACCCCACTTGAAAAAATGGAATATATGGGGGTTTAGAATATCTTCATATTTGAGCTAAAATATATTAAAAAAATATATATATATATCATTAAAGGTACAGTGGGGTCTGTGTGACCCCACTTGAAAGAACAGGGTATGTACTGGGGTATAGAATAACTTCATATTTTAGCTAAAATATATTAAAAAAAAAAAAAATATCAGTAAAGGTACAGTGGGGTCGGATCCGACCCCATACCATGAAATGCTGACTAAAATAGCTACAAGAAAAGAGAGTGACTCGCCAGGTTGATGTGGACCCTCCTGCAGTCTCCAAGTATCTTACATCGAATAGAAGGCAATTTCAGCATTAGGCTTTAATGCTCTAGTTTAAAAAATATTTTATCTCCTCCAGGTACGCCTAAAGTGAAACATGTACAGCTGAATTAAATAAAATCATTGGTTTAGTTAATTGCGTTTTTATTAACCTTTCACCTGTTAGCACTTTCCTCCGAAGGAAAGTAGCTATTGAGGTTGCACTCATGACGGAATTTTTGAAAAATTTCTTCAAATCTTTATCGATCCTACCTAGTAGACACCGAAAATGACCCCCGTTAAAATTTATATATATAGATATCTATATATATATATATATGCATATATATATATGCATATATATATATATATATATATATATATATATATATATATATATATATATATATATGTGTGTGTGTGTCTGTTAACACGATAGCGGCCAGAGTTTTTGTTTTTTCTTCACGAAACGTGGTTTATAGCGTTCAATTAGCAAACGATTGAACGAGTTCGTTAACCACCAAAATTGGTCCACCGGAAGGGGACCACCGGAAGGGGACGAGTTTCGACGAAACTTGGCTTGGTATTCGTAGTGGTAATATAGAGAGAAAAGTGAGGTATAAAAATGAACTAAATCGGTTCATTAGAGGGGGGGGGGGTTACTCCGGACCCACAATACCAATTCGCCACTACCAGCCGTGATTTTTGGTATATTTCGACGAAACTCGGTATTCATAGTGGTAATCTACAGGTAAATATGCGTTGTAAAAATAAACTAAATCGGTTCATTAGGAGGGGGGGGGGGGGTTTACTCCGGACCCACAATACCAATTCGCCACTACCAGCCGTGATTTTTGGTATATTTCGACGAAACTTGGTATTTGTAGTGGTAATCTACAGGTACAAATGTATTGTAAAAATAAACTAAATCGGTTCATTAGGAGGGAGGGTTTACTCCGGACCCACAACACCAATTCGCCACTACCAGCCGTGATTTTTGGTATATTTCGACGAAACTCGGTATTCGTAGTGGTAATCTACAGGTTAATATGTGTTGTAAAAATAAACTAAATCGGTTCATTAGAAGGGGGGGGGGGTTTACTCCGGACCCAAATTCCTAATATACTCATACCGGTCGTAATTTCTGCTGTATTGTAACGAAACGCGGTATGCGTCGTGGGTAACTCATGAGAAAGAAGTGTTGTAAAAATGAGCTGAATCGGTCAATCGGAAAGCGGGGTTTTGTAATATATTTCAATAGAAAAGCCCGCCAGACGTAGGTTCACAAAGCCGCCGCAAGGAGTGCTTTCTACCAATAGAGTGACTGTATCCTGTTCCTGCGTTAGATCAAAATACGATAATATGAGGTTTTTTGTATTAATTACGTAGTGTAATAGATACTGTGTGTAAACATAACTCTGGAAGCAAATTAATAATTGATCAGTTACTCATTACAAATTTAAAAGAGAACTATTCATGTTTTTATTTTATTTATGTAGGATATTTTAAGCAAATTGTTCTGGAAAGCAGTCTACACTACCCAAATTCTGAGGAAAGTGCTTAGTTATGCAGCTCCTGCGTGACGGACTTTTGTCTATACTGGGAGGGGGGATTTTCTCCCTATGGA
The DNA here is from genome assembly GCA_946811695.1 of Gonocerus acuteangulatus. Taxonomy (NCBI): domain Eukaryota; kingdom Metazoa; phylum Arthropoda; class Insecta; order Hemiptera; family Coreidae; genus Gonocerus; species Gonocerus acuteangulatus. The sequence continues at coordinate 3,432,919 of OX328126.1, forward strand.
GGAGGGAGGAAGGAAACACACTAAAACATACCTAAAATGCATGTTAATAGATTAATAAAATCTTAGTTAATAATAATGTATGTTAAAATTTAAATAATAATAAATTGATTAAATGGAGCATGTAAAAAATTATTTTACATTCTTCACAAAATTTGTAGTGGTAATCTACAGGTACAAATGTATTGTAAAAATAAACTAAATCCATTAATTAGGAGGGGGGGGGGGGGGGTTACTCCGGATCCAAATTACTAATATACTCATACCGGTCGTAATTTCTGCTGTATTGTAACGAAACTCAGTATACGTCATGGGTAATTCATAGGAAAGAAGTGTTGTAAAAATGAGCGAAATCGGAAAGGGGGGTTTACTTTGTAATATATTTCAATACAATAGCCCATCGGACGTACGTTCGCAAGACCGCCTCAGAGAGCGCTATCTCCCACTAGAGGGACTGTATCCTGTTCCTGCATCAGATCAAAAGACGAAAATATGAAGTTTTTAGTATTTATTAAGTAGTGTTGTAGGTACCATGTGTAAACATAACTCTGGAAGCAAATTAATAATTGAACAGTTACTTGTTACAAAATTAAAAGAGAACTATTCATGTTTTTTATTTTATTTATGTAGGATATTTTCAGCAAATTGTTCTGGAAAGCAGTCTACACAACCCAAATTCTGAAAAAAGTTCATAGTTATGCAGCTCCTGCGTGACGGACTTTTATATATATACCATTTGAGAAGTTTGGGCCCCAGTAAAGTATTCATATATATATATATATATATATATATATATATATATATATATATATATATATATATATATATAATACTAGCTGTTATCCAGTGTGCCATGCTACACCTACTTTCTGTCTATGACTCTCCCCGTATCAAGATCTACTTGATACATAGTTGTCTATACCCAGTTACGAAATTCGGTCGAACGATGTGAATTTGTTTTAGTTCATAATGTTACCGGCAGAGGCCAGCACAACAGCACTTCATCTAACAGCCGACAGAGGCCAGTAGTAGTCGATTCAAAATGGCCGTCACAATCTGAATGGTTCAGTGTAGCCAATTTTTATTGAACAAAACTTTTGACCAAATTTTGAAATTTTACTATTTTGACCTAGCCTAGGAGATTTCTCGTATCAAGACCTACCTGTGTGCCAAGTTTGGTCAATATTGGTCAAACGGTGTAGATTTGTATAAGGAACAAACAAACAAACAGACAGTCACGTGATTTTTATATATATATATAGATATAAAATTCTCGTGTCACAATATTTGTAACAAAACTCCTCCAAAATGTTAGGAAGTAAATGGGTTAAATTGACACAATCAATCTTGAGAATAAGTCTATATTATAACAACGCATTTAGCTGGGAGAGATATACATCAGCCATCTTGAACATACAACGCATAGGCTGATTTCTGCATGCCATCTATATCAAATACATCTAAATCTATTATATATTAAATAATTACATAACGAAAGTATAATTATACATAAAAACATAAATATGATTTATATATCTAACACAAAACGGATAGACCGATTTCTATGAATTTTTGTTGTGTATATTTGGTAGATCTGAAAATAGGATGTATACTATTTTTCATACCCCTAAGTGATAAAGGTGATCCACCCCAAAATGTTTTATTTTTTGGACAAGATTTTCTTTTAAATTTTTTTATGATTTGGCATTGAAAAATACGTACAAGCCTAAATGTTCACCCTTCTATCACCAGTCCCCATTTTTGAATAGCGATATTATTAATTTAATTATTTTCAGCCTTGGTGGTCGATAACTGATTAATTATCACTCTACCAGTTATTCCCGCCAGGCCGTCTACCGGTGTCACTTCTCACCCAGTAAACAGCACGGAGTAACGATGAGAACGAAGCCGGTCTCCTGTCTTTCTCACACGATTAGCTTTCTCTTGCTCCTTACACAATTTTCGGCCATTATTATTCCCACAGATGTGCCAATTGAATTCAAACGCGTTCAATTTTCAATTAGATTGGCATTCGCAATGAAAATCAATAAGCCGCAAAGCAAACCGATGTCTGTTTGTGCCTTAGATTTGGACACACCATGTTTTTTGCAAAACAACGTTTATATATATATATATATATATATATATATATATATATATATATATATATATATATATATATATATATATATAGTATCAATAAACTGAGTCTAACTCCGCCAGTGGGTGTAGTGTTGCTAGGTGAACCACTGCCAGTCCCAAGCCTGGATAAAGGAGGAGGGTTGAGCGTAAGGGATGGGCGACCTCACCTCTATAATAAAAGGGTAGTCCAGAACCTGCCGGAAGATGAAGGAAATCGGAGATTTAAAAGAATGGTGAAGGTTAAAAATACAAATTTAGTCCCCAGAGGGACCCATTCGGATAAGGGAGGGGGGGGCCAACCAGCACCAAGTCTTGAGAAATATTCGACAAGAAAGAAAATAATTAAGAATAGTTAACGGCGTGGCCTTAGGATTGGGACGTGGAATGTCCAGAGTATATTGCAACCAGGTGCTAGTAGAGCTCTGGAGTTGGCACTAGAGCAATATAAAGTAGATGTAGTGGCTCTGCAAGAAATTCGATGGGGTGATATAGATATGGTGTCACTTAATAAGTATATGCTCATAAATAGTGGATCTCAGGGGAATCAAAGAGGCGCTGGGTTTATGATTCGGAAAAATATCCAGCAAGCACTGCTGGGATATAACTGTGTCGATGACAGGATCTGCAGAATCAGACTGAAGGGAAGATTCTGCAATATATCATTGATCAGTGTCCACGCACCTTGCGAAGATGCAGAGGAACAAGATAAAGAATCGTTTTACGCCCGCCTTTTCTTGGTGTACGATGAGATACCACAGTATGATACTAAGATTGTACTGGGGGATTTCAATGCACAGATCGGCAAGGAAGACATATATAGACCCACTGTTGGGCAGTATAGCAGGCACGAGGCGACAAATGATAACGGGTTCCGATTAGTCGAGTTTGCTGCATCTAAAGGTATGAAGGTGATGACCACTATGTTCCAACACAAAGAGGTCCATAAAGAAACATGGATAAGCCCAGGTGACCGATCTAGAAACCAGATAGACCACATTTTAGCGCGGTTCCTCCCTCCCCCATAGGGAGGAACCCCGCTTATAAGGTTGATACAATGAAACAATCCCGAAGTGCCGACTAGAAAATTTCGCGTTTCAGAACCCCTAGAGACCGAAAATAACGGTGGTTCAAATTTGTATATATATATATATATATATATTTATATATATATATATATATATATTTGTCTGTTCGCTCTGTAGCTCCTAGACGAATGGTCCGATTTTGATGAAATTTGGTACAAAAATCTTTCGTCTAATTTGAAAGGTCAAGTTCGTTAACCAGCAAAATCCGCCCACTGGAAGATGGCGTTTGGGGCGAAATTCGCGCAAAAAAAATCGTAACGCTTACGTTTTTGAGTTCATAAGCTTGTAAGTACTCGTTTTATATGCTTCTTGGGCTAGGAAAACGAATGAAACCATTTTCAAGGCGATAGCTTTAACCGTTTTCGAGTAAATTTAAAAAATAGTTTTTGAATACCGTTTTTTGGTTTCGGTACTTATAATCATGGGATTCAGTTGAAACATTTTCTGCATATTCTACTTTCATTAAAACTAATTTGTTGAAATTGTGGTTACGTTTGGAGTTAAGGAAGGGTTAGAATAAAATATTTTATTAACAGACATAAAAAGTTTTGGTAACTTTGTATACTTTCCTTAATATCTCGAAAAAGATTGAGAATCCTGGTAAACGGAAGAATACCATTAGGAAGCTTAATAAATGCTCTACAAAAAAGGATCTAATGAAAGTTTTGATTAGGCGATGTCAATAGGAGAAATACGTGCTTAAACTGTGAAGTAATTGAGCTCGTTTATTTGAACGGTTCTTTTTGTTTGTTTTTATTTCTTGTTATTTTTTCATTGCTTATAGTTGGATAATGTATTTTACAATAAAACAGATTAATTAAAATAAGAAAAACAATTCATTGCTGGAAATATATCAGGCTGTACCGTATGAAATGTCAGTTTTGGATTTGCCGATTTCCTTCAAATGACTTGAAACTGTCGAGGCTCTAACTCCGAGTTCTTTGTCATGTTCCCTAGTGTTTGTAATTCCTTATAGTAGTCAAATGTATTTGTCAATAAAACAGAATACGAATAATTAGAAACAATATTCAACTTCACACAGGTTAGATACTATGAGGGAATAGAGAGTCCTTTCTCTGCCTGTAGAAGCAGAAGGTCCACAGAAACATGTACCTGCTAGGAGTTAATCCTCAAGAGTTGTAAATATACCCCAGGTATCTGCCGACACTAATACAAAGCCTAGTTTGGTTTTGGTACTTACAATCATGGGATTCAGTTGAAACATTTTTTGCATGTTTGAATTTCATCAAAACTAACACGTTAAACTTTTGGTTACGTTTGGAGTTAAGGAAGGGTTAGAATAAAATATTTTATGAATAAACATGAAAAGTTTTGGGAACTTCGTTTACTTTCATTAATATCTCGAACGCTGTTGGGAAATTTCGATAAGTGGATAGGAACTATTTGAAAGTTTTCTAAATTCTCTACAAAAAAGATTCTGAAACAATTTTTGATTAGGTGATGTCGATCGAAGAAATAAGTGCTTAAAACTTCAAATACGTCTGTTTAGCTCTTATGAACGGTTTTTTGTCGTTCTTTTCGTAATTTTTGTCTCTTTCCCTTAGTTTTTTATTGATTTTTATTTTTGTAATTTCTTATGTTAGGAAAATGTATTTGTGTGTAAAACAGGATAGGTAAAATGAGACCAATTTTCTATTGCTAGAAATAATGAAAAGTTTTGGGAACTTCGTATACTTTCATTAATATCTCGTAAACGGTAGAAAATCTTGGGAAGCGAAAGGTTACCATTCGAAAGCTTACTAAATGGTTTAGAAAAAAGGTTTTGAAGGAAGTTTTGAATAAGCGATGTCAATCGGAGAAATAAGTGCTTAAACTTTGAAGTAATTGATTCCGTTTATTCGAACGGTTCTTTTTGTCTGTTTTTATTCCTTGTTATTTTTTAATTGCTTAAAGTTGGATAATGTATTTGACAATGAAACAGATTAAGTAAAATAAGAAAAACAATTCATTGTTAGAAATATAGCTTGCCAAGTGAAAGAGATTCGATGACGTCTTTTGAATATTTTCAATTGACATTATTCTGTTGGTTTTTTATTTTATTTTTTAATTAATTGTAGAATTATTACTATAGTAGACGAACACAAGAAAAGGTGGAAAATTTTGATATTATTCAATGCACTGAAACGTACTAAATAGGTATTTTTAGAAGAGGATTCTGGGGTCTGGCGGACCCGACCAGGTAAAATCATAAAGCCCTTTGAACAAAGGCCGAACCACATATTATCTGTTTCTATTCTAAGCTTTTCAAATGACAAAAGGGATATCAACGGAACCGCGCTAAGATGATGCAGGTCCTGCGAGTCGGACTTTTAATAAATGAGCGACATTTCTCCCACATTTCGGATGCACGAAGCTACAGAGGAGCGGATTGTAGCTCAGACCATTTCTTGGTGCTAGCATAATATCAGCAGCATCTGGCACTGAGAAAGCGAACGTTTGAGGAAAAAAACATGTAGGTTGGATACAGAGTTGCTTGTGAAGGAGGAAGCCACAAGACCAAAGTATAAAGAGGTACTCCAACTCCAGTGCCAGAAATGGGCTAGGCAAGAGGTGCGTGCTGAAGATAGGTGGGAGAGATTAAAAGATTCGATCAGGAATGTGGTACAGGAGGTTTCAGGACAAAAAAAGGCCGTGAAAAGGAACCCTTGGTTTGACGACGAGTGTGAGAAGGTCTTGCAGGAAAGGAATGAAGCCCGAATTAAGACGATCCAAAGGAAAACGCGCAGCTCATATAATGCACACTCCGAAAAGAGAAGAATAGCTAAACGAATAATGCGTGATAAAAAAAGGTCGCATGAAGTGAAAAACCTTGAGGAGATGCAAGAGAATTTTCAGGCAAGAGAGAGCCGAAAATTCTATAAAGGAGCTAAGTGGCTAAAGCAGGGCTTTAGTCAACAAAGCGAATTCTGTCTGGCTCAGCGAGGAAACCTTCTCACTGAAAATGAGCAAATCAAAGGGAGATGGGCTCAGTACTTCAATGAGATACTGAATACCGGGACAGGTCACATGCCACTAACCCAGACGTACCATGCAGACAATGATGAGGACATTGATGAGGATGTTCCACCGGACAGAGACGAAATTATCGAAATAATCTTGTCCCTAAAAAATAATAAGTCACCAGGGCCCGGCTGAATTATTTAAATACGCCGGGGCAGACATCTGGGAAGAAGTATTTCAGGTGATATGGGATATATGGACAGGAGAAAAAATTCCAGCTGAATGGGGAGAGGCTATTATTGTCCCTATACACAAGAAAGTAAATAAACTTAAATGTGAGAATTATAGGGGTATAGCGCTTCTCCCAACGATCTCCAAAATCCTGTCAGTGGCAATATGTCGGAGGTTAATGGAGAGGAGTGAACGACTACTGGGAGAATATCAGAGTGGATTTTGCCTGGGAAGGTCGACTATAGATCATCTGTTTTCCATTAGACAGATGTTAGAGAAAACGTATGAGTATAACATTGATCTACACCACCTCTTCATTGACTTCCGACAGGCTTATGACAGTGTTGATAGAGGGAAGTTGTTGCAGGCATTACAGACACTGGGAATACCTGGGAAGCTACTAAGATTGACGAGGTTAACTCTGGAAGGAACAAGATGTAAAGTCAAAACCAGAGTAGGCATCTCTGATAGCTTCGAGGTAAACAGTGGCTTAAGACAAGGGGACCCATTATCACTTGCATTATTCAATCTCGCCCTTGAAGTCGCCATCCGAAAGATAAAGACTAACCCAGGTGGCACCATTTACAACAGGCTCACTCAGCACATGGCGTATGCTGATGATGTGGTAATAACAAGGACCACAGCAGCTTTGGCCGGTGCTGTGAAAGAATTTGATCGTGCAGCGAAAGACTTGGGACTCTCTATAAATAGTGAAAAGACCAAATATATGAAAACCTCCAGACAGACCGGAGAACGAGAAGAGACCATGGATTTGGGCGAGGACACGTACCGTAGCTGTAGCACATTTAAATACCTGGGGGGAGTAGTAACGGAGAACAATAACCTGGAAGCAGAGGTTAAGGGCAGAATGGTGGCGGGAAACAGATGCTTCTACGCCTTGCAAAAAGCTCTCCGATACAAAAGTCTCTCCAGGAAGGCAACGATTTTGCTATATAAAACTGTGATAAAGCCAGCTGTTGTGTACGGCAGCGAAACGTGGACTCTGACCAAAGAAATGAGGAGAGGTCTGCTGGTCTGGGAAATAAGAGTCCTGAGGAAGAGTTTTGGAGCCGTGAGAGAGCAGCACAGGTGGAGGATCAGATGCAATGCCGAACTTACAGAAATGTATGGCAAGCCTGACATCCTCTATGTCATCAAGAAAGGTAGGCTACGGTGGTTAGGGCATGTGGAGAGAATGGAACCCTGTAGGCTGCCTAAATTGATGCTGAATGGTGCACCTGGGGGCAAAAGAAAGAGAGGCTGACCAAGACGGAGGTGGCTTGATGACCTGGAGGAGGACTTGCGGACGCTAGGTATCCGAAATTGGAGGAACCTGGCAGCAAACCGCGTGGAATGGAGCAGGATGGTGGCAGAGGCCCAGGTCCTACAAGGACTGTAGCGCCCAACAGTGAGTGAGTGAAACTGAGTCTAAGCCACATTGGTAATCCTAGGGTTAATAGAAATTGAAGTAAAAAATAAATAAATTAATAAAACTTTTTTTAGGAACAGTTTCTTTATTTAGAAGAAACATCTAAACATTTTTCCTATAACAATTATTTACATAATTGTTAATGAATTACTTTATGAAGAACATAAAGTAATTCTGAAGTTTAAAAATCTGGGGTTTGTCTATCTGCTTTCTTTTGAGAATGTGATCGCTTTTGGGCAAGACGTTCCATATTAGCTCGTTCTTTTCTGCAAATTAACAAGAATAATAAAACATTAGAAAAAATGTTGTTGACAATGATATCAATTTGTAATTTTACTAAAAAGAAGAAAATGAATATCCACCTTTTTCTTATCATGTGGAGTGTTTCTTTAGAGGGTTCCTTAACTGTAGAATTCTCTATAGCATAAATCATTTCTCGTAATATTGTAATAGCATCTGCTTGATTGTAAAATTGAGAACGAGTCTTATCTGATCTCACAATGAAGTAGCCATTCTTATTTAATCTGCTTTGATACTAAAACAAATCAAAATGAATTACAAAGATCACAAAATAAATTAACTTGGGAATAATTAGGTTAGGTTAAATGTTTTTCAAGAATCCTGGACCACATCTGTCGTGGGTTAAGATAGTTTACAGTAATGTATAAATACGTGAAAGAAACATCGGCTTATAACACTTGACCACTTTGGTAATCAGAAATTCTTCCCAGTAAAGTTAAAATGTAAGACTCTGCTATTCTTATTTTCCCCCAAAAACAGCAGATGAGCCAAAATAAATCTAAATTCTTTCAGATCTTAGGAGGTTTGGGGTCGCTAAAGCAAACATGTTTTGTTCATATTTTTGCACCTCTTCAAGGGCACTTCTTGCTAGGAAGTCCTCTCGTCACCATGTAATCACTCCAGAGACTAACGTAAAACTGAAGAAAGGATGACTGCTTTAACAACCCCATGCATCCTTCGATCTGAATGAAACAATTCAGAATATAATATTTTATTAAAAAGAACATTTACATTTTTTCCAAATTTATATGTTCCGATGGACAGAGTCAGCAGGTTAAAAAATTTGACCTTTTAAGTATTTTGTACCAAATCAAATTAGAGAACTTAGTAAGCTTTTGAATGGTCACCTTCCACTTACGACGATTTTCTAACCGTTTTCATGATATTTTAGTAAATATACAAAGATCTGAAAACTTTTCATGTGTTTTTAAAATATATTTTTTCGTATACTTCTTTAACTCCAAATGTAACCAAAATTTACTTATCTTAGTATAGATAAATTTCAAACATGCAGAAAATACTTCAAATGAATCCAACAAAACTAAGTACACATGCCGGAAAAACTATTTTTAACCACCTTTCTCAAAAATAGTTACAGATATCACCTTGGAAATGGTATCATTAATTTTCCTATGTTAGAGTACCGGTAAAAAGAGTACCTGCAAGCATAAACGCTACAATTTTCTTTGCGCGAATATTAACTCAAAAATCATGTTCCAGTGGACGGATTTTGCTGGTTAACGAATTTGACCTTTCAAATTAGGCAAACAATTTTTGTACCAAATTGCATAATAACAGAACTATTTTTCAGCCTGTGAGAGAGCGAACAGACAAATATATACAAAGTTGTGCCACCATTATTTTCATGATTTGCGGGTTCAGAAACATGAAATTTTCTAGTCGACACTTCTGGATTGCGTCATGAGGCCAACCTCATAAGTGGGAGGGAGGAACCGCGCTAAAAGTATCTTAGAACAAGGAAGGAAAACCCTCAGGAAGTAGTTTGCCTCCTGTTACAGTTCTAAGGACTCACATGTAGTTCAGATGTTTTAGGGACAGACATTGTTTTTTTTAAGTCCCTGGCTGAGACGAATACTGGAATGAAATCTACATAAAAACAAGCTTTAAAAATGAAATTTTCCATTGCTATTGGAGCGCAACTAATTAAAAAAGTAAATATTTAGTACATTTTCTACATTCTAGCATAGAAAACACTCCCATTTCTTGAAATATTTGTTAACTGTTACAAGCCTCAGTAAAAGATCTCCGAGATTTATTAATTAGCGTCTGAAAGGCATTATTCACAGTTCCACCAGTAATCTTCCCCACAAGCATTATATTAAGTTAGTACATACAATTAAATATACCTTTTCAGCAAGTTGTGTTCTCGTTTCTTCGCTAAGCCAATCCGCAGATTTCAAATGAAACCTTATATCAACTTTAGTGTTCACTTTGTTGACATTCTGACCTCCGGGACCAGAACTTCTGCAGTATGATATGTCCAGTTTCTCTGAAATACAAAAGAATTTTTTAGCAGAAATAACTCATTCACAAAATAATGGCTAGTACTTTTTGTAAAAATAATCATACCAATTGGGATATATCCACTAAATTTTCCATTTTCATTTTGAGGTGGCTATAAAAATAAAATATAATTTTCAATAAATTTTGTCGTACAATTTTAAGATGTCTTAAAAAATAAGGAACTAAGATTTATGGAGTAATACAACTTGACATTTTTTTTTTGATAATTTCTTTCTATTGGCTTAAATAACTATAAAAATCAATATCTAAAAGTGTAGAAATGAGAGATTTTTTAAATGGCCGAAAAAATTTAATTACACCAAAAAGTAAAGTAAGAATGTGGATTTTTAGGTAATTGCAGGGGTGGGGGTTAATTTTAGTAGGGGCATTGGTGCTTCATTAATTAATTTTTGATTTATAACATGCTAGATACGAATGATTAAAATAATCAATAATCATTATTTATAAAAATCACGTTCCTTATACAAATCCACACTGTTTGACCAACTTTGACAAACAGGTAGGTCTTGATCCGGGAAGTCTCGAAGGCTGGGTCAAAAAGTCTACCATCTGTCTTGCCTTCATGTTTGTTCCTTATACAAATCCACATCGTTCGACCGATTTTGACCAAACTGGGTGAACAGGTTGGTCTTGATACGGAGAGTGTCATACGCTAGGTCAAAAAGTCTACCATCTGTCTGTCTGTATGTTTGTTCCAAATACAAATCCACACCGTTCGACCGATTTTGACCAAACTTGGCACACCGGAAGATCTTGATCCGGGGAGTGTCGTAGGCGAAGTCAAAAACTTTTATCAGCTATCTGTCTGTATGTTTGTTCCTTACAAAAATCCACACCGTTTGACCGATTTTAACCAAACTTGGCACACATGTAATATTACTTATATGATTTCTAATTTATTAGAAAATATTTTATTTTTGCTTTTCTAGATGCAAAAAGTAGGTGTAGCATGGTACACCGGGTAACAGCTAGTTATTAATATTAAGTCTTTTATAAAAACCTTTACTAATAGAAAAACCTATGATCATGCAATTTGATGTAAGTCAAATCTTTAACACATGTTTTAATATAGCACTCGACAAGTTAACACGTTGGCTTTGGCACAAAATTTCAGTGGTACGTCGTAGGGATTCCGACTGCTGAGCGGAAATATGTCTCCTGTAACTATCTCTCTCTCTCTCTATGTATATATATATATATATATATATATATATATATATATATATATATATATATATAATGCTATGTACATTTGTCATGTACGGCACATGTAGAAAATAACAATAAACTCCCTTCCTTAAGGGTTACTTAGGGAAGGAAATAAATAAAAAAATATATATATATATTTATATATATATATATACTAGAGACCTGCACGAGTAAGTATGGCATCGCGTAATCACGAGTAGGTATACTCATGGGACGAGTACCTCGATTACTTTATGTGTACTCATACTCATTCCGAACACCGGCATCGGCATCGTGCCGCATCGGCATCGCCGAGTAAAATAATATTTGGCATCGGCATCGCCGAGTACAGAGGGGTTTGGCATCGGCATCGTGGAGTATTGCAGGTTTGGTATCGGTATCGCCGTGAATAACTACGTTATATACTGGTTCGCCTCGCCATGTGTAATGAAGTCCACTGTATTACTTACAACTCAACGAAACTAAAGTGACTATACAATTGTAACGTAAACAAAAACAATGTAATACAGTCTATATTAAAATCCAGAAGAATTAGTAATAAAGGTAATATAAGAAATAAACATTTTTTTAAGGTGATAAAAGAAAAAAAAACATAAATAAAGGAGGAAATAACCGTTAATCCTGTCCTGCCGAATGTAAAAAGACGTTCTTGGTAACGTTTTTTTTTTTTTTTTTATTTTGTCATTCACATTCACGCGCGTTTTTTCCTGTTTCTAATGTCAGCATTTAAGATGTAGAGTTTTCCAGCTCTACTCTAATCCACATAATATGTGGAAACGCTGTTGTTTTACAAAATATGTTATGTTTCCTTGAAATACGTGGACTAGCACCGTGTACAAAATATGTTAACATTTACTACACATTACAAATGGTAGCTCGTACATAATTTTAAAAGTTTTCACTTATTTATTTGTTTTATATGTTTGCCGAAATAACAATACAAAAGGAAGACATAGGCCCTGATTGAAATTATTTTCGAAGCTAACAGTCCTGAAAGAGTTAAGGTAGTAGGCCAACTACCTAGGTAGGTGGGGACTTATCCAAAAATATTAGGTTCATCTGCGTCTGCTTTAATGTGTGGTAGATCTAGTGTGATTTTGGCTGATATATATTTCACTGTTAAGGTGTAACATGCCTCCGAGAAATGGCAGAAATAATTCATAAGTCCAAATCATATGATGCCCTTTACCGAAGGATTGTACTAGAGTATGGATGGAATTTTAGAGAATGATTTAGATAAATAAAATTAGTTATCAGATTTCATAAAAAAATTATTTAGGTAAATGAAGAAAGGTTGATAGATGAGGCTTGAGCAATATTATTCATCCTGATTAAGCAATGAAATTATTCTTGATGAGGCAAATAAAGGGATACTTTCTGCAACTAGTTCAGGAATAAGTGACAGGTCTAGAACAGCGTTGGATGAAACCAAAGAACGAACCAAGAAGGGAATCATCCACTCCATTGAGAAAAAAGGGAAATAGAGCGAGTTTAGCTTGTCTAGTGCTTTTCGCAAGTACATCTCCTGAATCGTCATTATATAATAAAATGAAAAAAAGGGGAAAGATATTGAAACATTAGTGATTGCCGTAATATAATAATAATAAAAATGATGATTGGTAGTTAATAAGTAAAGACTTTTTTTTATTTATTCTTTTTTTTTTAGGACGCTTAGACACCTAGGTCATTAATAAATATCATTAGTATTAAACGCATCCCCCAAAAAACATAAATGTGAAATAGAGGCCAAGTTCCCCCCAAAAATATTTGCCAATACAAGAGATGATACAAGAAAGAAATGTCCAAGTTCATTACTTAGAAGACCTATTAGTTACTTACTAAGTACAGTAAAGACACTTCAACTGACCTTTAAAAACAACGATAAAAATACTTTTATCCAGGTACTAAAATATAAATTTCCTCAACCAGGTATATTATTAAACTTGGCAATGTTTTATTTGTGCCAAAATTATCTTTAGAGAGAAAAGTAAACATTGCCAAGTTAAAGAATATACCTGGTTGAAGAATTTTATATTTTAGTAACTGGATAAAAGTATTTTTATTGTTATTTTTAAAGGTCAGTTGTGTCTTTATTGTTCTTAGTAAGTAATTAATAGGTCTTTCTAAGTAATGAACTTGGACATATCTTTCTTGTATCATCTTCTTGTATTGCCAATATTTTGGGGGGGGGGGGAACTTGGCCTCTATTTCACATTTATGTTTTTTTTTGGGATCTCATTACTATTTTCTAAGTATCAATTAAAATTTAGTTGCCGCATACCTACTGGCTTTTGTACTTCATATAAGACCAGGGTCTTTGGACTCTGCATAAAGTTCTTCTTAATGCTTGATATTTGACAGATGAAAGACCTTTTTGACCTTAGTCAAGTGCATTCCCCGGACCAAGACCTACCTGTGTGCCAAGTTTGGTCAAAATCGGTAAAATGGTGTGAATTAGTGTAAGAACAAACATGCCGACAGACAGCTGATAGACGATTTTGACGTAGCCTATGACACTCCCCGGATAATAAACTACCTATATACCATGTTTGATCAAAATCGGTCAAATCGTGTGGATTTGTATAAGGAATAAACAGTTAAGCAAACAGCTGATAGACTATTTTGAACTACCCTATGGCACTCCCCGGATCAAGACCGACCTGTGTGTCAAATTTTGTCAAACTGTGTGGATTTGTATAATAAACAAACAGACAGATAGACAGCTGATTAATGATTTTGACATAGTCTATGCCAATCCCAGGATCAATACCTACTGATTTGCCAAGTTTTGTTAGAATCGGTCAAACGGTGTGTATTTGTATAAGGAACAAACAGACAGACAGACAGCTGATGGACAATTTAACCTCGCCTATGATTCCCCCCATATCAAGACCCGCCTGTGTCCCAAGTTTAGTCAAAATTGGTCAAACGGTTCAGATTTGTATAAGGAACAAACCTACAGCTGGTATAAGATTTTGACCAAGCCTATATGCTTCTAAATGTTTCTTAAAACATCAAATTTAGGTTCTTCATTCCGAGACGATTCATTTTATACCCCACATCATGGGTTTCGGACGGAATGACGGGTTTCCCAAGGAAGTGACAAAACTGGCACGACACCGTTCCAGAAGCGGCGTCAAACACACCTTTTCAGGATTTTTCTATTTTTTCCTTTAATAACACCTTCATATCTATCATCCTGCAAAATTTCAAGTCTTTAGCATCATGGGAAATGCCTCCTATGAGTCAGTGAGTCCTATAAATCCCGATTTTCGATCGCTTATATCTCAGAAACTATTTTCAGAAAGAAAAAAAAATACTCTATAATCCCCTTATTTACTACCTAATTCATCTGTTGCTTATCTTGCCTCCTGTATCGACATGTCGAGAAGTCGACAGTTATTTACGATGATTACGATGCAGTACTCAGGAGTATTACTCGTAATCGTAATGTAAAGTAATCGACGATGCCAATTCCGGACGATGCCGAGTATGTACTCGCATCGTCCAGTTTATACTCGGCGATGCCAATTCGAAACGATGCCGAGTATGTACTCGCATCGTCCGTTTTATACTCGGCGATTATTTATCCGATTACTTTTTACTTATCCGTGCAGTTCTCTAATATATACATATATATATATATATATATATATATATATATATATATATATGTATATATATATATATATATACATATATACATATATATATATATATATATATATATATATATATGTATATATATATATATATATATATATATATATATATACATATATGTATACATCTCACGAAGTCAAAACAAAATTTCTGAAGGTTATTGCTTAATATTTTATATATACTAGGAGTAGGATTTGATAACAACAAATGAGTACTTGATAATGCAAAATACGTTCTTACGTTATATTCTCAAACTTTACAAATATTATATACAGAAATCGTAAGAATCAAGTTAAATATATTTTAAAAAAATGTTTGAGCAAGTTTTAGTTTTTAACAAGGCGTAACAATGCAAAAATTATAATTCCAATATTTTTTTAAAACCTGACTTAATTATTCGATTGGCCTTCATGGTCGATATTAAAACAATTTAGGCATTAACCCAGATTCCCTATATACTCTGCATAAAGCGTAAACGCATTTTTAAGTTTTTTATCGGCTGGGTACAGGACAATGGTATCCCGTATGCCGATTTTGTTCTTTACTGTATGTTATGGGACATATCTGTCCCGTACTTTCTAATAATTTGTTTAATTTCTGTGCATCTATTGGACTATGGTATTTTATCTTGTTTTCAATTTCTTTTAAAAGTTACAGCCATCGTAAGTTAAGCGAGTTGGGCTATTTTGTCCGCCATACCTCAGTGAAACCCAGTACAGGACATATGTGTCCCGTACTGAAGCCAACATGTTAAACTCTATCTTTACAGCCACTATTTTAAGGCATCAAAACTATTTTTTGAGTAAAAAAATAACACATTATTAATAAAATACTTGTTTTTTAAACAAGTAAATATTTCTTCTGTTTCTTCTAATATGATTGATCATAAAATACAGGCTATGGCAAACCAAGATTATCTTTATCTCTAAATGAGGTATATTTGAAAAGATTTATATCTATAAATGCACTATTAAACTGTATCCGACTTAGTCATAATAGTGACTGGTCATTTCCATTTATAGATATTTTCTTAACAATCATACTGTAATTTTGAATAGAAAACGGTATTTACTTTTTAATCAAGAAAGGTATATGTTCACCGTATTCAGATCTAACACATATTTAATATATGTTTTATGCCCCATAAAAATAATATGGTAATATCAATTTAAGCATGTTATGAACTTTCATTTTATTCAATGCCTTAAACACAGTTTGCTGAAAAATGATTGAAAAAGAATAAATCATAAGGAACTACCTACAAAGAAAAAAAAACAACATTTTCATACAGGTCATAAGAATGAAGACAACAAAATTTCACAGAGTACCCCAAAACACTCAAATACAATAAAATACTTAATGGAAAACTAAAATCTTTAAAGTACCCCCAAGTGAACAGTCTTCAACCTGTTGGTCTCTTTGCCAATTGAAATTCTAGTCATATTTTGAAGCAGTATCCCCAGAAACAGTTGTAAAGATACAAATGTTTGTGAACAAGTTTAAGATATAATTGATAATTACCTTAACAGGAGTGGCGATATTTAAAGAACTTTCTGGATGTAAACTAGAAAGTGAAATAGCACTCCTGTATTCAGTATGTACATTTCTGATATTTAAAAAAGTCTGTCTCGATTGTGAACTAATCAAATACATAAGGCGGGACCGCATTCTGTATTTCTTCTAATTTATTTCGTAATTGTAAACTTCCAGGTCTTAGAACATCGAACCTTTGTTGATAATAGAACAATAACCTTCCTCTCTATAACAGGCTGCCATTTTATCCTAACATTTTATGGACGAATTATTAACTAACTATCTTTAGAGGCGATTACGATTTTCATTAGGGATAGATATTTTTTTTCCTTGATGACTCAAACAAGAACAAGTGATAATTTTTGATAAAAACGAATGTGGATGAATTTCAAGGAAAACATCTGTTATAAGTGACATTCATTGCTGGCTGCCTCCCCCGCCCTGTGGGTACTCATCCTTCTCAAGAGCACAAACTAATTTTAAGCTTCCCCTTTTAAATATACGTAGATTCGACTTTTTATTTACACCAATATGCAGGCCATTAAATGTGTCGTTGTTGGCGATGGGTAAGTGCTTTTGTTTATCTTTCTTTGTTGAAAACATCAATTGTATAAGGTTAGAATAATTAAAGATTTGTTTCTGGTGATTTTAAGTTTTTGTTATATTGTAGTCTTGGATAACTTTGTACATTCTAAAAATTGCACAGAACTAACTTGTCAGACTAATAACCTTTGCAAGAAATATTAGAACTCATTATTTTATTTGTTCACCTTTAATCTTACATGTTATCTTTTGTGTTTGTTAGAAATAATTATTTACAAAGTTAAAATTACTGAAGGTTAGTTGAATTTTAAAGATGTTTGAGTTCTGTTTTTATAAATTGCTTCATTTGCTTGTGATAGTTTCCTATTATTTAAAAGATAAATTTGTTGTTATTTTCAGTGCTGTGGGTAAAACCTGCCTTTTGATCAGCTATACTACAAATGCATTCCCTGGGGAATACATACCTACAGTGTAAGTTACTGAATGAGTCATGACAAGTAAAACTAATATTTATTAATTACTTTTGACTTGTACACACATTCCTATATTCTATAATGTTTATTTTAGATTCGACAACTATTCCGCGAATGTGATGGTGGATGGGAAACCTATAAATCTTGGATTATGGGATACTGCTGGTCAGGAAGATTACGACAGATTACGACCTTTGTCTTATCCACAAACAGTAAGTTTTCATACTTTGCTACTTCATGTACTCTTACCTATTCGTTATTTCTTCAATCCTATTACATTTCTTAAATGCTCATAATAAAATTATAATTTTTTAAACGTTTCTTTAAATTCATCTCTCATCTGTCCTCTTTACCGTTTAATTTTCGAATTGGAAGCTCAATTTCCTTGTCAATCCCGACTAGCTTGAGTCCTTGGGTTGGTGTAATTTTGCTTAATGTGAAAATGACCGCAAATGATTTTATTAGAGAGATTACATCCTCTGTTGACATACTAAAGTACATATTGACTCAATAATAGCAGTAATACTGAAATTGCAGAAGTCATTAGGAAATACAGGTTCTTTTTTTTTTTGTATTGTTGACTTTGTGACAACAAACTGTGCAATCAAAAAATAATTCTTAAATTCATATCACAATTATTCTTACTTTCTCAGTAGTTCTTTTTAGTCATCAAAATGTCTTGAAGAAATCATATTCATACTTTCATAATAATTTTTGTCTCGTTTATTTATAGTTTACAGTGAGGAAAGAGTTATTTTTTTTATTTTTTATTTTTTTTATGGCGCATCTACAAATTGGCCATTAGCGCCGGGCTATCTATAGGTTGCCACCCTTTTATAATGCCAACAGCACGTAGTAGGTCACCCATTCAGGTACTGACCACGCCCGACGTTGCTTAACTTCGGTGATCTACGGGAACCGGTGTATTCAACGTGGCTATAGCCGTTGGCGGAAAGAGTTATTGTTTTAAACTTTTAGTATTTAACTTATTTTGCTTCTGCCTCAATTTGGTAAAGCATGGGAATCTTAAAGAAAGTTCATATTGATATATAGGCTTATGGTAAATGTGAAGAGGATCGTTTAGAAATTTTGCACTATAACGTATTTTGATGCACTAAACACGAATCCGTTAAAAAAAAATACTCGCTCTCCACTAGGAAAGAAGTTATAAAGCACTGAAGTTCACTGTTGTGCGGGTTCTGAAAGCTGACGTAAACAACGTATTTGTAAACATACGCATGCACGGAGATGTAAGATTGGCTAACAAAGGACTGTTTTTTGAAATGTTTATAAACTATTTATTCACAAATCATTATAAATTTGGGCGTCCTCCCCTGTCTTAACATGTCGCTTATGGGCATACGTGCTTTGCGTTTCCGCTCGCTCAAGAAGATGTCAAAACTCTAGTCAATCCAACTCGCTAAAATGAATAGAATTCTATTATGTCAGATTCAGCTTATTTAATTGCAATTGGTCCCCACATTTTCCACAAATTCTATGATTTTTTATAACGTTATTTTCGACTAAAAAATTGACAAGCTCCTCTCTATTATGAACCAAAATAATGAATTCGTGTAACTTCATTGTTATTAATACTCCTCTAACTATTCTAAATAATTAGATTGCGCAAATTAGAGCGCAGGAATTATAAAGGTATTAGCTAATTATGAAGGGATTTCTGTTATATAATATTTGTCAGCAGCAAAACAAAAATTTTAAAGAATGGTTTATTATTTAAAAAATATTTTTGAATAAATGACTGGAGATAAATTGTAATAATTGATGGTAAATTTCAATTAGACTTCTGTATTACGGACTTTTCCATATCCGCGCATGTTGACAAACATAGTTGGTTACATTCTTTTCCTTTCACTACCCGCACGACAGTAAAATTTAGTGCTTCATAACTTCTTTCCTAGTGGAGAGAGTTTTTTTTTTTTTTTAACGGATTCGTGTTTAGTGCATCAAAATAGGTTATAGTGCAAAGTTTCAAAACGATCGGTGCCCAGACCCCTCGTCTTCACATTTACCAGGCTTATATAATAGTTTTCAGCAATACTGATTTTATAATGTTTGTGTATCTTATTGTACCTTTTCTATTTTTATTTATTTATTTTTTTTTTCTAATATCTATTACTGTACTGTCGTTTTAATCAAAGTTTAGAAAAAAAACGTTGGTAGTTAACATTTTAATATAAAATAAACATTTTTTTTATATGCGTAAAAATGGGGCGTCAAAAGATAGGGTAAAGGGAAACAACAAACTTTCATAATATGGTTTGTATTATGTGTGTAATACAGTTGTACATAATATTTTGTAAAAGTTTCTTTGCATTCGTTTGATGAATCAACCAAAACTTGGTATAACAGATCTTAGGGAGTCTTGAAAACATTTGTAAAATTTAGATTTGCATTAATGTTTCTTGACTTCTGTAACTAAATAGGATTAGATAGGAGGATACGGAGGGTGGGGGGTTGCAAACATTTCTGTTGAGATATATGTGGTGTTTTGTAAAGGTTTGGTGAATAGTATGATAAAAACAGAATCTTAATTGTAAATACCTTTAATGACCATCAAAATACTCTCCACCAGCCACAATACATTTCTAACAACGTTCGTATACCACTTGATAACTGTCAGAGAATTGTTGATATGGAATCGTTCTCAGAATAACCATCACATGGTCTCTCTAAAGCCCCTGCTCAAGACCAAAAAAATCAGCAGTCGCCAGATCTGGTGAGTACGGTGATAGTTGCAAAACTGTCACACCACGCTGATGCTGGTATACAATGGTGCATTGTCGTGCAGTAACATCCAATTTCCAGTCAGGAACATCTGCAGCCTATCTCGCCAGATGCACAGTAACAAACTTTCGAGAACCTCCAAGTAGAATGCGGCCTTTATTGTTTGGCCAGCAGGAACAAATTCCTTAAGGATGATTCCTTCTTTGTCAAAAAATGTGATCACCATGGTTTGCACTTTGGGTTTTACTGCACAGCTTTTGTTTGTTGCGGAGAAGAAGGTGACTTCCATTCCATCGACTGCCTTTTCGTTTCGGGGTCGTACTGATAACACCAAGTCTCGTCTCCTGTAACAATGAAACCCAGGAAGGTTGGATCCCTGTCACACATGTCAATGAAATTGCCCGAGGTCTCCAAATGTTTTGCTTTTTGTTCATCTGTTCGGATGTGCAGCACAAATCGTGATCAAATCTTGCATTTGCCCAATTCTTCATGGATGATGGTCCCTACTGTGTCTTTGCTAATGCCCAATTTTTTTTATATTAATCGCGGCTTCCCTGATGGTCCGATTTTGATGAAATTTGGTACAAAAATCTTTCGTCTAATTTGAAAGGTCAAGTTCGTTAACCAGCAGAATCCGCCCACCAGAACATGGTTTGCGGAGCGAATGTCGCACGAAAAAAATCGTTCCGCTTACTTCATATGCTTGCAAGTACTCGTTTTATAGGCTTCTTGGCCAAGGAAAACGAATGAAACCATTTTCAAGGCGATAGCTTTAACCGTTTTCGAGAAAATTGGAAAAGTAGTTGTTGAATACTGTTTTTGGTTTGGGTGCTTAGAATCATGGGATTCAGTTGAGACATTTTCTGCATGTTCAACTTTTATCAAAACTAATATGTTAAAATTTTTGTTACGTTTGGAGTTAAGGAAGGGTTAGAATGAAATATATTATTAACAGACATGAAAAGTTTTGGTAACTTTGTAAATTTTCCTTAATATCTCTAAAACGGTTGAGAACGGTTTACGGGGGAAAGCTTGAACCAAAATAATAACGGTTTCTATTTCAATCTTCCCAAATGACACTAGGGATAAAAACTGAACCGCGCTAAGATGACACAGTTCCTGTGAGTCGGACTTTTTTATTTATGTGCGTGTCTGTTAACACAACAGCGGCTATAATTTTTGTTTTTTCGCTTCAAAACTTGGTAAAGTTCCCAAGGAGCGGATTACTCCTTCAAATGCCTTGGAAAGTCTTATTTCTATCCCTATATGAGGGTTCATCAATTTTTAAAATAGTTCCTCCCCTTTTATTTTCATGCAACACAGTTTGTATTTGTATAGTTTATCAGATTATTAAAAATTGAAATTTTAAACTATCCCATTTATATGTTATTTTTTGTGGAGGCTCCGTGGCTGTCAGTGTTAATGTGAGAGCACTTATCAAACTATATTACTAATGTGTTTTTTTTCTTCATTTGTATCAAGAAGAGATAAGAGAGGCCAGGTGGCTGTGAGCACTTAGCAATCCGTGCCAAAGGTCATGGGTTCGATTCCCACACGGGGTGGTGGTTTTTCTTTGGAAAAAAGAAAAGGTATTAGCCCTATCCTGGCTAGAAAAGAGTGGTAACTTATAGATAACCCGTACTAGAATTCAATAGATATTAATAATGGACGTTAAAATTTAAATAAATAAATATCCCAGTTATTTTGTAAATGAGCTATGAAAAGATTGTTGTTAAAAAAAAATTGGTGGACGTCTGGAAACAGTTTTATTTATTTAAATAGGCCTTAAATATCAATAATATAATGGTTGCCCCAAATTGAGCTCGATCCATGATATTTGAAAAACCCTGATATTTTTGTCTTTTTATGTTTTTTCTAAAATATGAATATAAACTGAAACAAAGCATTTAATCGAAAAGTTGATTGTTACCAATAATTTAGATCATGAAATTCTGCATCGATTGAGTAGCAAAACCTTTCAATTTGACCGAGTGGTTTTAGAGAAAAGTTACAAATTATTTGTAATAATAATTTTTTTGAATTAAATTCTTTGTTTCAGAGAAAAACTGTAAAAATACCAAAGCTCTCTGGGTTTTTCACATATCCTTGCTCTAGCTAAGCTCAGGAATTGGGTCAAACAGCATATTATTGATATTTGATATATTTTAATAAATTAAATTGTTTGCTGACTTCCACCGATTTTTTCGCAGCAACCATATAATTTGCTTGGACTATTGTTGTAAACCTCAATTTTGACTATGTTGTCATAATATTATTTTTTCTCCTTAATTTACACTAATAGTTGTATTTATTTTTAGGATGTATTTTTGATATGCTTTTCATTAGTAAATCCGGCTTCATTTGAAAACGTCCGTGCTAAGGTAAGAGCTGCTTCACTTGTATTTTGTTTTAATTTAATTTTTTTGATAAAATTATTAATTATGTAAAATAAGTTGTTTTGTTTTTTAATTTTTGTGTTCACTTATTAGTCATATGTATTCTTGAATTAGTGGAAAAGCCTATACTCGTAAAACCTTTGTACTATTGAAATACAACTTATTTTCCTTGAAACTACGATGTTTCCACAGCAAATTACATTGTTTATGCTTCGGAGAAGGCTAACGTCCTGGAGCTGAGGAAGGACCAGGCTGCAATGTATCTTCTTCCGAGAAGTCTCACACACGTCACTCACTAATACACTGGGCATGGAATGTTAATCCGAATATATTAGTGCTCCGTCGTCTGGGCTAAAGCGTCTCAACTCCAATATATTGGCGCTTCATCGTCTTGGCCAAAGCCGTTCAACACCAATATATTGACGCTTCGGCATGTAAGGATTAACAGTGCGCAGTGTGGTAGGTGTTGTTTGTTAAAACTTTCAGGACCGATGGCTTCAAACAAAATTTCCATCAAGGCCCTAGTCTTCCTTTTTTATAGTTATTTCGAAAAACATATAAAAAAAAAAAAAAATAAATAAATAAGTGAAGAAACTTTTAATATTGTGTACTTTTAGTGGATTAATTACAATTTAGTTAAATGTCAAATACCCCATGACAGCGGCCCCCCTGAAGGAATTGTTCTGGCGGATTCAGTATCACACGATACCAGACCCGCAAACCTAACCAGGAATAATGTAATGATATCCCAAATCAAATATTTCCAAGACCCGGAGTAGTGGGGATAGAAAGAAAGCCAAGCTATCTGCTGACGCTGAGCCCGCAGAACACATCTCTCGGATCCATGTGCCATGATGCAGGGCCCGAACGTGTTAAATTTACCTTAGTAAAATATGAGAAATTCACATAGAAAAACCGGAGGGGGGGGGGGGGTCAGTTTTGTGGACCAGAAGGGCGAACTCATGCATTTTTCTTCTCATTGAAATAACGTTTTTTTATTATACTGTTTGTATATCAATATTGTCCCTGAGTATATAGCAACAAAAAATAACCAAGCCGAAAAAAAGATAGTTTACACATTATAAAGAAAGAAAACAGTCCTTTCATAAAAATATAGATTCGAAGCATTTATTTTGCTTATTTGTCATTTTTTTGGATGGAGGGAAATTACAGTATAGTCTTGGACTATACTATGGATATATAGTCTGCTAATATACCTGGCCAAAATGTCGGATGATCTAGTCTTGAAATAGCTAAGGTCAATGTAAGGTTAACCCTAGAAGCTGTATAAAATTTTGAAAATATGATCTAAACTATTTTTTGTTATAAGCTCCTTTACCGAAAACTAAACTTTAAGTTTAAAGAAACCACAAAAAGAATGAAAAATTCTCATAATTCCTTCTGTTTTATGATTTTCACAGTGGTGGTTCTAGTTTATTATTGAAGTGAAATCTGATAAAAGTGGTGTCAAATAAAAGGGCAAGAAGGTCAATATAATATTTAAAGTCACCGTACTTTTTTTAAAATTGAAAAGTGGTTTGCACATGCGAATGACATGTCCCCACATGGCTTCATATTGAGGCTAATTCTGGAAACGTTTTTAGAATATGGGATAGCCACACTCCGTGTATTTGTTGACTTCCAATCTAACTACGATTCTATAAATAGACAACTGTTTTACATAGCTTTGAGGGAGATTAATATACCACCCAAACAGATCCAGATGGTACAAAATGCCATATCCAGGTGAAGGTACTAAATTGGCATCAGTCCAATCTATCCGATCCCTTACAAACAAAATATGGACTAAAGCAAGGAGATGAAGGCTTGCTTGCTCTTCAATATATGTAGCTCTTGAGAAGGTAATAAGGAATTTGTATATAGAGAACATAGTCATATAGATATAGATAAAAACTAGCAACTTCTGGCCTATGCTCATGATATTGATATATTTCATTCAAAATTACGCAGTCATCCTAATTCTTTAATAAACTCCCTATCATCACAGCTAATCCTAAATGACTCCGTTCCCCAACTGCATGTATTGTAACTGACCTAGCTCCAGGAGTAGTTAATACAGATTGTAATCACACTGTCTTGTTTCTACTGCAACTGTACAGCTAGTCTCTTCACAAGCTTCAAGACAAATTTACATTGAACAATTTTCTACTGATGTATTTTTACATTGTTTTAAATTCTGAATAAAGATATGTATATCTAAAAAAAATTATTGTGTTTTACATAGTGGCTTTCTTCATTTAAATTTGAATTTGAATGTTGAATCGACCGGGAATATTTCCATCTGAATTTTACTTTTCCTTCTCTCTGATTGAGCTCTAGATTAGTTTCGGGAGGAATTGGGGCAAAGAATGTTCAGGAGCTGGTCGGAATGATTGGCAGTACGAGATTGTTTATCACACTGATTATTTGGCATTTACACAAGAAAGCATATAACGTAATTTAAAAGTTTTGTTTAAAAAAACTTGTTTAAACAATTGTTTTTGTTTTTTGCAGTGGTATCCAGAGGTACGGCACCACTGTCCAGCTACGCCAATAATACTAGTTGGGACTAAGCTTGATTTAAGAGAGGATAAGGAGACGATTGAGAAACTAAAAGAGAAAAAGCTTGCACCTATAACATATCCTCAGGTAAATGTCAAGATTATTATCTGCTCGAGTAATGCTAAGATTTTTTTTCATTAGTACAAGGTAAGAAGATCAGAAACATGAAAGGATAATTTGATATCCTTTTTTGTTTATTAAATAAAGCTTTGATTAATTCATTTCAACAATAATTTGTTTAAGGGCTTGGCTATGGCGAAGGAAATAGGTGCTGTGAAGTATCTCGAATGCAGCGCGTTGACCCAGAAAGGGCTGAAGACGGTGTTTGACGAAGCTATCAGGGCTGTCCTCTGCCCCATCCTACCATCTAGGCCTCGAAGAAAAGCATGTGTTCTAATATAAAAAACCAAAACCATCGTCAGGTATATCTAGTTTGATAAACCTTAGGAATACGTTATTCTGACGAGCGGTTATTTTGCCTTCTATTGTTGGGAATGGCTAAAATACTCTTGGATTTGTAAATATAATTACAGATAACTATAACCATAATGAAGAACGTTAATATTAATAATTTGTTATTAACTACTAGAATTTATGTTATCTGGCAATGCCCTCCTTTGTAAATATTGTTTTTTTGTTGAACATCTGAAGAAAAAAAAACCTCATTTGTGCAATATTTTGGCATTCAAAATATTTTTCTTATTTAAAAGTGAATTGACTGAGAGATACTGATGAAAACCCTAAATGACTTTCTATTTCTGTTATTTAGTGATGTTATATTTTATGTAGAGAATGGCTATCGATTTTTATTGAACGTTATTTTCTCTATAAACCAACATTTTGCAATGTATGTGTATATTTTCTCTTCTATTATTAGATGTCAATTTGGCAGTGCAGTATATTTGTCTAATTCGCATGATTCGTGGTTTTCTCTGTTCTTTGATCTGTTAAATTGTGTTGTCACATAGGATTTTACTATTTATTAAAAAAAAAAAGGTAAATGAAATTATTATGAATGTCTTAAAAACTTGTAGTTCTATTAGAAAGAACGAAATAATAACAGATTCTTCTTGATACTACTTTGCTTATTGGGCTGAGAGATTTCGATGGTTACGTACCGTTGTCAGTTGTAGATAAAGTAGGCCTGCTAAAGAGCGTTGAACGAGGATGAATCGTAAGTGTTAAAAGCTCTCTAACAGATTAAGGAGTTCTGAAGGTGGTTCCTAGTTGCCGAAAACCCTTAGTGGCTAATTTAGGAGGCGAGCTACTGAGGTGCCATAAATTAATGTCTCTGACATGGGATTGAACTTTCTTCCGAAATGTTTGGTTGCATTGACTTGGATTTCAACTCTATGTGAAGGGTTGCGTAGGTAAGCTCCTTCTCATGATGATGATGCTCAAGTGCAGAAAGCGCTCAGTCAAATCAACTACTCTCTACTAATAATACTTTATTATTATCCCTTCAATCTTCATCTTTCAGCATTTTTAACACGGACATTAGGAAGAAGTTGACAAAAAAAAACATTTTAATTATCGAAAGACCTTCTCACTTCCCTCCCAACAGCTGTAGATCCTGGTGCCCGTGCGAAACTATTCATTCAGCCCAATTGAGTTTAATCACTGTTACTCAAACAGACTGAAGTAATTTCTTATACTCTTGCATATAGAAATTTTATAAAAATCACAATTTATTAGAATTGTACTTCAACATAATTTAATTTTTGCAACTTAATTATAAAATTGCCTTTTTATGCTGAAATTGTTGTAAAAAAATGACCTCAAAAATATGAAGGATCCTAAAATCAGAATATTTGAAATTATTTCTCACCAAGTTTCAAATCTTTATTTTTTTTTTTTTGTGAAATGAACTCACCACGCTGGGATTTGGAACCAGAATCTCCCATTTTCATTTTTTTTTCTTTCAAATATTTATATTTTATCTCAATTACAAATTTCATGAATATTTTAACTTATTTCAATTTTTATCTTAAGGGAAATTTTAATCAATCTCCAAGGGCCATTTTCAGTTGCTACATTTAAATATCTTATGAATATGACCTAGTCTAGAATGTACATATTAGGTACCCTTTAATTATGTTTAATTTTATTCCATTTCTAATCGCAAGTGGGGGAAACATACTAATTTATAATATAGTTGGTGCTAATAAAATCTTCCAGGAAAGAAAAAATGGTACTAAAATTCTACACAAAAATATATTTTCTGAATTGCATGTTTTATGAACAGTGTATAAAGAAATGTCCTTTCGTAAAAAACCTTTTTAAGATAAAGCTTCAAAATATTCTCTGTAAAACATTTGTCCAAGAAACACTCTTTTGTTTTGTAATATCAAAGAATACCAAACTTTTTTGTTTCCCATCATCCTAAATTTATTAGAATCTTTCTTAACTATTGAGGCAAAAATATTGATCTACCCAATAAAGACGATGTGCACACTTGATGCAGTAAGGTTAAATAGTAAGTAAAATATAGTAACTGAAACGCATTTTTTAAAATGCATAAACGATTTATTGCAAAAACTTATCATTAAATGGACTTGTGCGACGGTCGAGCTTGTATTACATTTTTCAAATAGTGTGGCTACAGTTTTTTTTTTTTTTTTTTTTTTAATTATTTATCAACAATTGGGCTATTAACGCCAGGCTATCTACAGGTTGCCACCCTTTTATAATGCCAACAGCACGTGGTCGGTCACCAATACGTAAGGCTCGCTTATCGCATATTTTCCAGTGTATAATTTGCAGTTGAACAATTTTTTCTCCTCTCCTTACTTTGCTGAGAAACACAATTCGGGTACTGCTACGTAGGGAACTTATTCCTTATCATGTCCGCAATAAATGAGTTCAAAAATGGATTTCGTGATAATTGACTATCAAGTTAAAACTTTTCCATGTTCAAATTTTGTAATGTCTTCCTTAACCGGTGAAAATAACGTGACCGATTGCAAAAGCATAAAAAATATGCTCAGATATAATCACGCTAGGATAAAATATATAGAAACAATATAAAACTTAGCTAATATTGAATTACCAGAAATTGATTTGACAGGTAATAAATTGACCCTTTTTTTAAAATATTTTTTTAAGATTTATTATGAATATATAAACCGTATGAGTTGTCAATAGGAGAGCATTGCTTTTGATTTTTAAATGTATTTTAAGAAGTTTATATTTTTCTAATTTTTAAAAAAAATAGAAATTAAGTTTATATTTTGTTAATTCAGTTTATGTTTTTCTTTAACCAGAAAAAGTATTTAACAAGCATCTGTGTTTTTTTGTTGGAAAGAAGTTAATAATTGTATGTGTTTTATCAAGGGATTTCAAGCAGTGTTGGGAATTTTGATTGTTTTCCTCCGAGCGTGTGTTTCACGAATATGGCTTGCTCTAGATCTTTAGGCCTCGGAAGGCAAAATCATATGATGATATCGTCGATACAAATGCAAAGTAACGAATTTGAAAATCACCACTTTCCAGAGTGAAAAAACTTTTATTCATTACTTTTCT
The DNA here is from genome assembly GCA_946811695.1 of Gonocerus acuteangulatus. NCBI lineage: Eukaryota > Metazoa > Arthropoda > Insecta > Hemiptera > Coreidae > Gonocerus > Gonocerus acuteangulatus. The sequence goes on from OX328126.1 coordinate 3,461,756, forward strand.
TTTGGACAGTCAAATAGTTGGCAGATTCTTTTTGACAGTGGTTACTTTCCCTTTTACTGAGCGTACTTAGATTCGAGAGTTTGCCGTACATCAGTCCAACAGCTATCAGTATACATTAAAAATGAAACATTCGTTTTTTACACATTCGACACTTTGCATTTGTTTTGACGATATATAAGTGACTACACCTTTGAGCCTGTAATACCACCACTAAGATATATTTGTTTTGACGATATATAAGTGACTACACCTTTGAGCCTGTAATACCACCACTAAGATATATTTGTTTTGTGAAGAGTTAGTAGTTTTAAAATGAAAGTATATATATATATGCAATTCTATAAAGTAAAAAGGTTTACGATGAATGATTTAAAATAATCAACAATTGTATGAAGTTCACATTACAAGTTATTCAAATTTTTATGAAATATGAATTTAAAAAAATGGCTAATGGTGTCTATGTGAATCTATATTTGTTTAAATTTTGTTAAAATTGTTTATGTTTTTCCTGAATTAGTTTTATCAAGTAAAATATTCATATTTAAAAATATATAAAAATAATCAATTTAGTTATATTTATCAATACCATATTTAGTTATATTGATTATATCATAATATATAGTCAGAGAAGTATAACTTGTCACTTGGCTGTGCACGGGTAGGGGAAGGTGAGGCACCTCTAGCCAATGATGACCTTGCTGGGTTGCCACTCCTCCCTCTCCTAGTCCCGCGTCTAGGCAGAGCAGGGACTGGGAGGGTAGTAGAACTGGCAATGTCGAACCCCTCTTCGCTTTCCCCAAGTGACACTTTATATATCTCACACTATAGTTCTTTGTCTTCAAAAAGCAAAATGTATTGAAAGTAAAATGAATTTATTATTAGTATTGAAAGTAACCAATAAAATCATTTACAAACATATTAAACTGTGCTGAATCATTCACAAATCTAGCAGATGCTGGAGAAAAAATACCACGCACAAAACGTTTTGTCATAAAAAAGAACTTGTTAATTGTTTTACGTTAGAATCTTTGTTAATGATCTATACTAATAAATTTCTTTTTGTTGTATCACACAGGGCATTTGCTACAAACATTCTTGACAGCTTTAGGGGGGGGGGGATCTATCCTAATTTCTCACTTTCTCAACCCCCCCCCCTTCTATGAATTCTGTAACGTCATAATTCTGTTTTCAATTGCAGATAACTTATTTTGTGCAGTATTGAAGAGCACAAATACTTTTTATTGGAGGGTTTAGGAAAGCAGTATTTGTATATAAAGAAAATGTATTATTGTTAAGAAATACTATACACTTTCTTTTCCTTAAATATTGATAAATATATATATTTTTTGAAAATAAATTGATTTATAAATGAATACGATATGCAGCTCCGATTATTTGACTGTATATAAATAAATATAACTTTATTGAGATTTTGGTGATATTTTAAATAGTTTTATTGCGCTGTTTTGTATTCAAACCACTGAAACAATCGGTTTGATTTTGGGCTTCACAAATTATTCTAAGAGTATTTCTTTTTAAAATGCAAAGGAAATTCAACCAATCCTTTGCAAATATGTGTAAACTGTGTTTATATACAATAAGCTAGGCTTACATTATAAGGCCTTTACTGCAATTTTAGTCTTTTTATATAAATGTTTCATATTAAAGAATCTCAGAGTAAAGGAATTACACAAATCATTATTATAAAATAAGTGTTCCATTATAATGAAAAATAGATTTAATTAATACATTTATATTTTTTTGGACTTGAAAGTCTGGAGTTAATTTATGAACATTACCGATATTAATGTGTATATTTTGTTTCTTGAGTAATTTACGACAATGTATTTAATTTAATGATTTAATTCCTTGTTTAGTGTCGTAGAAAGAAAATATTCTATTCAATTCAATAACACATAATCATTAAAAATTCTTATTTGTAATTAGTTTAATAATTTAGTTACTACTCTTTCAGTTCAGATCATTCGAATAATAAAATGTAATTTGAAATGCATAAATTTGTGGGCGCTCTTCTGTAATTATCTTTGATTTTTATAAGCAGTCTTATAAATTTGAATAATTCCTATAATTTTTAATAAATTTGAGGCAGTCAATATCAAAAGATAACCTCCATTACATTATATTGTTTCTTTGGCTTAATTTCCAAGGAGAGTACTGTGGCCCGTTGAAGTCTCACTTCAGTCCAAGCTCCTTCATGAATTTTTGAAGATCTTTTAAGCTCAACTTGAGCAATTGTTCTTTGTTATTGAGATAATGACATTGTAACATCGTCTTGTACTCTTTGAATTGAGCTCATCGAAAGTTTTGGCTTGGATGTTCGATATATATTGAAAATGTTCGTTTATTATGAATAAAAGTAATAATTACCAGAAGAGTATTTAGAATCAACTAAGAATAATTTTTTTATTATTTCATTATAACATCAGAATCACTATTTAATGTCTAGAGGAGGACTTATTTACTTGCCCAAGACTAAAGGTAGGCAATCTAATCATAGGGCCTTGAATATTATGCCGCTAGATAACATTTTTCAAAAAAACAAAAACAAAAAAAAATAGTTAAAATATATATTAAAAATAGATTACTGAGGACGTTACTTTTTATTTATTTTAAATAAGTGCTCAATGACAAGATTATCAGCGCCTACGATTCTATGTAACAAATTTTTGGAATACCTAGTACCTGGGGGAAAGTGAGACGGTAGGGATGAGAGCCCTCACGGGGTGCCAGGGAACCATCAGCTTCACGGTTCCCATCTATACTTTTACAGTCCATCTAAACTTCGGCTCCCGTGCCTGTGGACTGAGGAGATGGATTCTATCTAGCCAAGAAATGACAATTTTTATAACACTTTCTATGAAGCTAAATTAATAAAATTATTGATTATATGATCTTAATGTTCATTTATTAACTGCAGATTATTGTTTTACTAAAAATTTTAATATACTATTATATATATATGTTATGATTTCAATTATACATTATGTGTATATATGGCATTTTATGTTTCTTATTTGTTTCAATAATCTGTAAATATACATCAATTTTTAAAAAAATAAAATTTAGAATGTTTTGTTTATAAAATGATGTATAATATTTTATTTTAGGTAAATAAAGTTTGTTAATAAAGGACTTCTCGTTTTGGTTTATAATGTTATCATTTAACTTTTACATAGCAGCATTCAATTATCAAGCAATTTTTGGTATAATAATTGTTTATTTTTAAATTGGTCTGATGCTTGTTACTGTAATCATTACGCTGCCTATTGATCGCTTTGTACCGATAAAAGTATAAAAATGTTAATATTGTTACTGTGGATTTTTTATAGTCTCTTAGAAATCCCCTCTTACCAAATGTTGTCTGAAGGTGTTCAGATGACGAATTTGATTTCATGATCTTCAAAGGTTCTTATTCTTTAACACAAAGCTTATAACGGGTGGTGGGTGCTAGCCAATCTTGCTGTACGTTCATCTCTCTACCTGTCCTGAGCCCCTGTTATGATGCTATTCTTCCCCTCCTCTCTACCTGTCCTGAGCCCCTGTTATGATGCTATTCTTCCCCTCCTCTCTACCTGTCCTGAGCCCCTGTTATGATGCTATTCTTCCCCTCCTCTCTACCTGTCCTGAGCCCCTGTTATGATGCTATTCTTCCCCTCCTCTCTACCTGTCCTGAGCCCCTGTTATGATGCTATTCTTCCCCTCCTCTCTACCTGTCCTGAGCCCCTGTTATGATGCTATTCTTCCCCTCCTCTCTACCTGTCCTGAGCCCCTGTTATCAAGCTATTCTTCCCCTCCTCTCTACCTGTCAGAACCCTTTCATATAATTTCCGCCGTTGAAATTTCAAATTGTTGGAAAGCTTTATTTTATTATTTATTTACTTTTTCTTTATAGCTCTGAATATTTAGGTTGAATTATGTAATTACATGCTCCGATACATTTTTTTATCGACTATATTTTTTAATATGAATAATAAAATCTTTTTATGGTATAGGTACTAATCAATGAAGCTAAATAAATAAATTATCTCTTTTTTAATAATAAATAAAGAAAACATTCTTTTTGATTCAGTCCTTTGGACCTAACGCCCGGCGAGACAGACCCAGGTATCCGTAATCCCTAGCTCCCTCGTCACAAAGAGTTCATTCCTCCGACAACTAGTGATGAAAGAAATAGCTAAAGCCCCAAGATCGAACTCCTGGAAAAGTCGGCCGTAGAGAACCGGGAAAGGAGAAAGGAGGGTCGGACTGCTGTACAAGTCCTTCGTTCCAGGGGTCTCTCACTACTCTTCAACCCTTTTGTTTCTCTCAGCATACCATTGTTATATATTTGAAATTACTGACAATAAAAACATGTTCTTTAATCGTATACTAAACTAAAAGACATTTTTTATCATTGAAGAAAAAAATGCATTTTTTTCATGATGACTCCTGTAGTTGCCTGAGGGGTAAGACAGTGACTTTAGGTGTGGATTTAATGAAGCTGAGAACTCCTTATTCCTGCTATATGCCACTGGTTTTATCCTCGATAAGTCCAGAGCAATAGGCCGAAGAAGTGACATATGGGGGACATAGAGTTAACTCATCAGGGATTCCTGCAGTGGAGACAACTTAACTGGATCAGAGCAATGAAAAGTTTGATAAGAAACTATGTTAACACGATAGTTAACAGAAACTGAGCATTGAGATAAAAAGGGTGCAAACAGCGCATTTCCATATCATTCTTATCCCTCCTATCGAAAGCTTCAATAGACATTGCTAATATTTTTAGCTTGAATATGCTTTAGCAGTGACTAAACTGGAAAAAAAAAAACTTTACAAAAAAGTGTCCACTGGCGTTCACGCATGCAATGTGGCCATGTATGAAGAAGATGACTGTGTGTCACAAAAAAGTGTCTGCTGGCGTTTGTGCACGTGCAGTGGCCATGTACGAAAAAGATGACTGTATGTTGTAGAGTACATTACATAGGTTTATCAGGTGGACCTAGCGTTACAAAAAAGTGTCCACTGGCTTTCCTGCATGTACGAAAAAAAAAGATTATGTTATAGTGCACATTACATAGATTTGTCGGATGGACCTAAGCTTTACGAAAATGTTTCCGCTGGCATTCGCGGAGGCCATGTACGAAAAAGAAGACTATATGTTATACACAAGTACATTAGGCTTGTCAGGTGGACCTAAAGCATATTTATGTTCCTGAATTTGAGATGAAGGCTCTAAACGAAATTTTTTTTCTGGTAAGTAACATTGATAAAGTAACTCTATTGTTAAAAAAAAAAAAAATTAATACCAGCTCTAATGAAATATCCAAGAAAAGCTAGATTTTACACGCTTTATTTGCTAAACTGAACCACAAATTAATAGACGCCAGCTTGAGGGAAAGTGACTCCAACCCCTCCTATTCGACTTCTGCTCCTTCCTAAAAAAATCTTTATGACAGAAAACAAATATTACAAACTTTGCTTTCATTTAGCCTAGTTTCATTGGCAAACTCATTTTACTGCTAAAATGTATTAAAATCTGAGGAAAAAAGAAGATGTATTGAGAAATGAAATCACTGAAAGAAAAATGTGATTACGGTTGTAATCACAGAATAAATATTTCTAATTACAGGTCTAATCGTAGAAACAGCTGTGATTACAATCGTACAATAAAAAAAAATGTTGTGATTAGAAGTGTAATTATAATCAAATGTGTGGTTACAAGTGTAATCGTAATCACTCTTGTAATTATAATCTGTAATGATATATTACATTCTTGAAAATATTTTTAAATTCAAATAACCATCGATATTTTGAAAAGCCCGCGCAAATCACAAACCATATGTACAAATAACATCGTATTATATACGATCAAAATTAATAATATCTTTGGACAATACTGGTATACAATATATCCATATTAAATGTACATCCAGATAACAATAAATTAATTATTTTGTATTGCAAAAAACAATTGTTATCTTTATATATAATCCAACAAACTGCGGAAGTTAAGAAGCAAGGACGCTAAACTTTCCCGCTTTCTCGAACGAAGCGTCAGTCTACTCTAGTCTCAGCAGCCATAGGGAGAACAAGCAGTCTAGTCTAGTCCCAGCAGTGATAGAGAGAAGGCGTCCGTCGAATTCCCGCATTCATGGACTGAGGAACTGGGGTCCGTCCTCAGTTAATTACAGCATTCTATTCTCGGCGTTGGTCCAAGGCGGACCTCTCCTCCAAGGAATACCAAGTGAATTGAGGTTTTGTTGGAAGCGGATTGATTTAGAGGTAAGAATTGTTTTTTTTTTTGTAGTGTCGATTATTTTATTATTGTTTGTATGTGGTTTAATATTGTTTGTATCTCAGAATTGTCTGGAGATAAATGTTATATAATTTCATTCACTCGGAACTTTAAACCCTGAGGTTAAGTCAAACTCATATAATAACTCTTATTAAAATAATTAAAATTTCTTTATTTTTTATTGTAAAAATTAATCATTACATTTATTGGCGACCCAACGTGGCGCAACCTTTTTATAATAATTTATCATTACAAATCGTAATCATATCCCCAGGGTCTGTGATTATAATCCTATTGGTAATCATATCTCCAGTATGTTGAGTATTGATATGGCTATTTCCAGCATTTGTTTTTTTAATGTTGCATTTTAAATTTAATTTAAATTCTATAATTTTCTTCATTTATCATATTGCATTGTATCAGGTAATCCGAAAAGTAATGTAGATTTTTCAGTGTCCTATGAGGTGTAGGATTAAAACCAATGAAACGCACTCAATCTAAAATGTATTTACCATCTTGTTGTATAACTGTTTGCCATCTTGAAAACAAATTCTGAATATGCTTACATTTGGTCGACCTGTGCGAGGCTCGTCTTCAAGCTTGCGGTTTCCCGTTCAAAATTGTTCAAACCTCAGCTTCAGTTGACCTAATGACATTTTCTCCGTATATTTCTACGAATTTTTATTTAGTCGTTAGTGGTACTTTGAAGCTGCATTTTCTGCTTTATCGAATACCCAAAGCATAACATGGTTAAGTGGTGTCTTGGGAGATCCATTTGAAAAGAAATCTCAGCACAGAATAAATTAAGTTTCACCAATCAAAACATGATAAATAAAAGTGTATTTAGTGATAGAATAAATAAATTAGAAAATTGAAAGGAGGGATCAGTAATATATATAAACATAAACAGAAAGAATATTAAAGACTGACATTAGTTATTGGATGATCTAATAGATAGGTGTGTCGAATGTATAACATGCAAGGAAAGTGAGAACTTGTGTAATAAATTATATGAAACACATAAAAAACCATTCTTTATTTTCTTAAAATTATAAACTGCTTCAATATATACACTTATTTATTTAACAAAAGATTTGCGATCTTTCTTATTGGTAAATCTACATAAATACAATCGCATTTATTGGAAGATGATTTGCATAATATAGTCATCAGATCTTCAATATCATATTCTCAACTACAATTAAATAAATAAACAAAACAAAAAGGAAAGGAAATATTTTTCCTTACTTCTATTAACATCTAAGATATGTCGGGGAGGGTTTAAATTTCTAATGTATTCTAGGTATATACACAGTTATTGTTATAAAATTCCAACATTTATGAGTAGAGATTCATTTTACTTTTTGCTAATATTCATGAAAGTGACTGTAATTAAAGTTCTTTACTTGAATAAGAAAGCTACTGTGTAGTGAAAACAATTATTATTTTATACAATGTACATTTTAATGATGATTAAGTGTTTCTAAAAACTTACATAACCTGTGTCTTTTCTATTATACAACCTCACAGTTAAAACTTTTTTTTTAAAGGAATATCATAACCGGATTGTTGTCTGCATTTAATTATTTTGATGTTGAAATGGACCGATTTTCCTTATTTCCCAATAGATCTTTCTCTTTAGTTGATCATAAAGAATCCCGAGTTTCATTGTAATACAGCACAGGTTTCAACCATACGGGGAGTATTAACACATTTGCTCCCGGCTCCTTAGCAAATACGGAGCACCATGTCTTGCCCTGGGTGCCGCACAGTGGAGCCAAACGACATATCGTCTTTCAAAGAAGGCTACAGCCTCTAAATCTTAACCCATTTCAATGCATTTTGTTAAAATGAAAGCTAATAAAATTTAGAACAACTTTGTCTGGCCAAAATTTTGTTTTTTGTTTCCCTTGTTTATTATTACATGTAAATAATTCACGAACTTTTACAATTGAACTTAAAATAATATTTTATTTTTCGTCTAACTTAATATCAGCACTGATGACATTGAAATTAAACATTAAAATCATTGAATTAATTTCAGTGCTGATATGAAGTTAGAAAAGAAATGAAAACTAATTTTATGTTCAATTGTAAAAGTTCGTGAATTATTTACAGGTAATTTAATAAACAGAGGAATCAAAAAACAAAAATCTAGCTAGACAAAATTTGTCTACATTTTATTAGCTTTCATTTAAAAAGAAATGCTTTGAAATCGGTTAAGATTTAGAGGCTGTAGCCTTTTTTGAAACACAAAATATGTGTTGAATGGGATCAACAAAGTTTTGGCCGTAGCCACATTGAATACACCGGTTACTGTAGATCACCTATAAGTTGAGCAATCTCATTTAAGTTAATTAATTTATTTAATTTACTCAGCACGCTTTCAAAGTCAACAGCTCCATCCTCTGTGCTTCTAGTTCCTTCCGTTCACCCGTAGACTCAGATGCACTGAGGTTGGAGATGTAGACTCAAAAAGCTTGCTTTCTGAATCAAATAAATTAATTGTGGTGGAGACCTGGAGTTTTTAGTTTTCCTATTTTATATGTGTGTGTGTGTGTGTGTGTGTGTGTGTGTTTGTTTATGCATGTAAAGTTTTATACTAATAAGTGATATGTTTCTGCACAAGAATTGGATAGAGATAAGTTCAAACCGAGAGGTTATATAATAAAAAAGGCCCCAACATCTGTCCAGACAATACAAAGTGTCTTATTAGATTATGTCCATTCACTTGATTGACTCTGTATATATTGGTGCTACAATATTCTTGTCACTTGTTAATTTTATTCTCTAACATTGGCAGTTAATATTGCCCACAAAATAATGACTACTTTACAATGAGTCAGGATTATTTCAATAAGTTACGACTCTCAGGGGCATGACTAGTTCTCAATTTAAGATAAAAACTCAAAATTTATTGAGTAATTTTTTTATAATATTGGCTCAATTGATTGCACATTTTCAAGTAACAACAAAAAAATCTTTTCTAAACTTGCTCCCAGAAACTTTTGCGGTGGAAATAATTCTTCTAAAGTAGTTGATAAAGCAGGAGTATGCAAGATTCTTCACTTGGAGTTGACTATTATCACTTCTTTTGACACCTTCAACCCTGAGCTGCTGTGTCTTAGTCAAGCGGAACTCATGAGTTGCCACTAACAGTGTTCACACCTCACCTCTTCAGAACGCATAATTCTATTGTAGTTAAGATTCAAATACAGTTCATATTAACAACAAAAAATAACATTAAAAATTACAAATAAAATATATATCTAGAAGCTGAATGGAAAAATTAAATGAAATGCTATATTTATTAAAATAAAATAAATTACAGACATGGATTCGCAGTTAAATTATACAGTTTTTATTTTATTGGTTTTCTTGTAATAATTATTAATAGCTTAAAGATAAAATTTGTTTTAAAAATATTTGGTCAAATATAAAAATGTATGTAAGTTTGAGAATAGTTTTTAAATGGGGCACTTTAAATGAACATTTTATAAAAGAAATGTGAATTTATTATAAGCATTCCAAAAAGTTCGTACGAGTTGCACACATAAAGTTATATCTTGGCTTCTTTGAAAAACATACTGTCTAGCTTTCAGATCAAGGAGTTTGTATCTTACTATACTAAAAACGGCAGAAAGATTAGGCGGGTTTTGTTACTTATGTATACTTTGGTCGTGAGTATGACTCAAGTGGTACAGCACTAATGATTATATCCCCAGGTCCCAGATCTGCCCAGCCATTAACACGTTCAATGCTCCTGCCATTTTGGCACACTTTGGGCTACCACTGCAATTGATTTTAATTTACTTCCTATCTGACTGATTTTTTTTTTTTTTTTTTTTTTTTTTTTTTACAATTAATAATTTGTTTTAATGTTTATAACATTGTAGGAATAATAAAAAAATAAAAATATTGCCTCATAATTTGCATAAAAACTAATGAGCACCATATGGTGCTTGCGGGACCATTTCATTGGAACGGGATAAACGGCTGCTCTGAAATGCAAATGGCTTTGACTTCTCAATCCTTTTCAGAATATTTTAAGGGCGAGAGAGAACTCCAAGCAGGTAGTTACTAGTTGGGAAGGCACCGGATGGTGCTCTCAGACCAGTCTTGAGGATTTGATGAGCACCATATGGTGCTCACTGTATTGAATGTGTTAATGCAATAGAGTAAATGTGGAGTCTGGGGTACTCTACTGTGGAGTAAGATCAAGAATCAGATATCCGTAGAGTATTTGGGCCTCTTAAGGGACTCGTTGATTCAGGCTTATTTCGGGAGAGTAGAGACAGCAAGGCTAGTCCACTTCATTTACTGGCTAGTCTACATTCCTACTAATGACAAAATGAAGTGAAATTGTGACCGAGTTTTCTGAAGGAAATGTCTAGAGTATAGCTTAAGTGTGGACGTTATCGTAAATGCATTTAAGAAAGAAGATGGAAGACCATTGATTCGCCTGTCAGATAATTTACAGCCTTTGTTTCTTGTGAATCCGTTATGCTGACAGAGTTTTAGAGAGGATTTGAAAATGACATGAAGAATGATTTTAAAAACAAAGTGCACACTGCAACTTTTCCCTCAACTGGTTAGTACAAGTTAAGCAGAAACTACAGCATATCTTGTAGAGTTCTTTCATAAAATTAGAATTCCTTTTTGATAGTCATGGTTTGCCAAACAAATAAAAGATCTCTTGCTTCATGAGATTGTTAAATTTTTAGGTGTATCATAAGGGAAATACGTAGTATAAATAAAATTACTTTGACGCTTTTTCAAAATTATTCATAATTACAGTGGGTATTCAGATTAAATGTGATTATTTGGAAACTTGGGAGGCTTATGCATATCTTCTTATGCTAAAGATGAAGCTGCAGCCTAAGAAAGCACGATGAATTGAAGAAAGGCTTTATTTATGATAAAGATTGCTGCCCAAATAAATTGAGTTGCTCTACACAAGCATGCTAATCATTCCTTTGAAAATTTGTTTGATTAATTTTTGGAATATTTGGTTATTTATTTTAGAATATGGAAAAAAAAAAAAAAAAATGTTATTAACTCTATCTTTAAACATGAATTTTTAAGTGAGGTGATGCCAGTCGATCTGTAAACCTCAATGATCTCTGAAAGAATGATAAATGTTCAGCTTACATAAGTTTGATTGCTGATAACACCAGGGAATCAATAAGAATTGATTGCTGATAACACCAGGGAATCAATAAGAATTGATTGCTAGCTTGTTCGTATCGAGTCCCAGTTTTCAACGAAATCTCAGGCAAAGTTGTACATTTATTTATCCTTCATAATGGGAATTAATTTTGTTCCTGCGTGAGATTGCTTTGGATAGTATTAGACTTGTTGAGAATTGGGGAGAGGATGCATTAGCTCCCTTCCCCTAAAGACCAAGTTAACTTAGATGGACTTTACCGACAACCAGAAAGTGGCAAAATTGTAAATATTATTTTTAGCCCTATTCTTCACTCTATAGAAGAAGAAAAAAACTGAAATCCACAGGAAAACTTTTCCCTTAAAGTCCTTTCCAATTCTAAGCAGCTTCATTTGAAGTCAGGAGCCAACTATTTACTCTCTAGCATCAAGAAGGTTACTAACCATCAAGGCCATCTAATAGTCAAGCACAAGTTTCTGGAATATGGAATATTTGCTTAATAATGTTGATATTTATCAAATCAGGAGATTCAATTACAGGAATAATGATACAAGAATTTGTTTTAAAAATGGTGGAAGGTCTTATGTATATTTAAACACTTTATCTTCACATAATAAACTTTATTTTTTGCTCTACATGTTTTGTGCCCATAGACGCATCTTCAGGAGCAACTTAACATAATATTAGCCTTCACCCATTTGAGACTGATAGCCACTTTCATGATAACGAGCCAGCATGGCCTGTGGCCTGATAGCCACTTTCGTGACAAGGCCATTTCTTCGCTTCGGGACTGAAAGCCACTGCTGTAACAGCATTTTGGGTTCATAAAAATACAATTTGAGCCTATTGAATGGAGTTCTCTGCTATCCGGTTCTTTTGCATAGTTTGAAAAAGAAATTATCCGAGATGAGGTTGGACTCATGACGGAATTTTTGAAAAATTTCTTCAAATCTTTATCGATCCTACCTAGTAGACACCGAAAATGACCCCCGTTAAAATTTATATATATATATATATATATATATATATATATATATATATATATATATATGTGTGTCTGTTAACACGGTAGCGGCCAGAGTTTTTGTGTTTTCGTCACGAAACTTGGTATATAGCATTCAATTAGCAAACGATTGAACGAGTTCGTTAACCACCAAAATCGGTCCACCGGAAGGGGGGGTTTACCCCGAACCCAAAACACTAATTTGACCATTTCAGCCGTAATATTTGTTATATTTCAACGAAACTTGGTATTCGTAGTGGTAATATAGAGAGAAAAGTGAGATGTAAAAATGAACTAAATCGGTTCATAAGGAGGGGGGGTTTACTCCGGACCGACAATACCAATTCGCCACTACCAGCCGTGATTTTAGGTATATTTCGACGAAACTCGGTATTCATAGTGGTAATCTACAGGTAAATATGTGTTGTAAAAATAAACTAAATCGGTTCATTAGGAGGGGGGGGGGGGGGGTACTCCAGACTCACAATACCAATTCGCCACTACCAACCGTGATTTTTGGTATATTTCGACGAAACTCGGTATTCGTAGTGGTAATCTACAGGTAAATATGTGTTGTAAAAATAAACTAAATCGGTTCATTAGGAGGGGGGTTTACTCCGGACCCAAATTACTAATATACTCATACTGGTCGTAATTTCTGCTGTATAGTAACGAAACGCGGTATACGTCCTGGATAACTCATGAGAAAGAAGTGTTGTAAAAATGAGCTGAATCGGTCAATCGGAAAGCGGGGGTTTACTTTGTAATATATTTCAATAGAAAAGCCAGCCAGACATAGGTTCACAAAGGCACCGCAAGGAGCGCTAGAGGGACTGTATCCGGTTCCTGCGTTAGATCAAAATACGATAATATGAGGTTTATTGTATTTATTACGTAGTGTAGTAGGTACCATGTGTAAACATAACTCTGGAAGCAAATTAATAATTGATCAGTTACTCATCACAAAATTAAAAGAGAACTATTCATGTTTTTATTTTATTTATGTTGGATATTTTAAGGAAATTGTTCTGGAAAGCAGTCTACACTACCCAAATTCTGAGGAAAGTGCTTAGTTATGCAGCTCCTGCGTGACGGACTTTTTAAACATGTTGACGACTTACTAATTTGTGTTTTTGAGAATGACATTGAAAGATTATTTAAATTGTTTAAAACAAATCTAATTTAGGTTTCACTAAAGCAATGGAAATTTAAAATAAAATTATGTTTCTAGATGTCAAAATTATGAGAACAAAATATAATTCTTTGGTATTTAAACATACTTATGACCTTCCGCCATTTTTAAAATAAATTATTGAGAACAATGGGTCGCAATTTTATAACATGATACAAGAAATGTAAACATTTATCAAAATATGCTAAAAAGCTTTGCAAAAATGATTTAGTTCATCGCTCATTTTAACTAGAAAATTATAAAGTGTCAACAAAGGTATCTAAGTAATCAAAGTAACAGTCTAAATTTATATCACAGCAACATATCTATATACTTAAATAAAACAGTAATTTTTCCTTATAAAAAATGTAATACGTTTTAAAATCTCAATGAACTATTAAGAAAACTTAGGTTTCTAATTCTATTTCATTCAATTATTTCTTTAAATTTTGTTATAAAAATATTTTTTGGGTGGAGGAGATGCTAGTTATTGTTAGGAGAGCACCAAAACAATGTTGAGGTATTCCTTTCTCTCCCCATTATTGCTATCTCGGAATGCTTTTCGGTTGAGATTTCTGTTTTGGCTTAGGTTTGGGTTTTACTTTTTTCTTTATTTTTGGCTGCTGAAGGTTGCACTTTGGCGCGATTTCCGCCCACTTCTGTTTGACAGTAGCTACAAGCCTTTCCCTATATCTGTATGCCGTCCTGTCTACGACAGAGGCAGATTTTACGCAGTCGTCTCCTCCGAACTCGCAGACCCGATAGTGATTGAGTATGGCCGAATCGGAAGGGACGTTCAGAGTCCCGTGACCCGGTACGAATTCCCAGACGAAGTGATTTCCTGCTTCTATCACATATTCTGGTCGGCAAATGTATTTCGAACGCTGCTTGTGAGGATGCAATTTTGCCCTGCGCCTAGTCTTCTTCAATGAAATGAGATTGCTTTCAAAGGCATCTTCTGCGAGAGAAACGTCATCAGGCCACTGCAAGTAGAAGAACGCATTCTGGAATGAATAGGACCCTGTAGACTTGGTATTCAATCGTGTTCCCATCCACCTAAAATATCACAAAAGAAAAACTTATTATTTAAGATCAATATACATTGGAAAAACTTCATAAATATAATAGTTTTTTATGATACATTAGTTATAGAACACCTGTACAATAATGAAGTATAATAGTGAAGTTTGCTTATCGAGAAGATTATGTATCACATAATGAAAATAAATAAATAAATAATGATAATAACATATACCCAAGTCATTATAATAGTAATAATAATACGAGTTGAAGGAAAAACATAAGGATTAATCCTTTAAAGTGACCAGAATTTTGCAATTCAAGGTATTAAAGTAATCCTCAACATGCTTTACAATAATGGAGTGATACCGAAGGATTTAAGGAAATTTTAGCAAAGTCTTGGCTTATCAGATTAAATTCTTAAGAACATGGCAAAACATTTAATCCTAATAATAATAAAGATGAGTAGAATCAGGAGGAGCGCGATCCTTCTCCTGCTCCTGTCATAACTTTGCCAAGAAATACACAAAAATGCATGAAATAGACTGGACATAGTGGAGTCATGCAAGTGTATTACCTTCCCACCAAAAGCGGATTAGAAAATAGCATCCTGTCCATCTAGATTCTACGAGAATACATACAATAATTAAAGATTGGCAAGTTTTTTGCAATACCCTAAAGTTAAAAAAAAAGAAAAAATGTGTTATAAAAAAAACAAAAACGTTTTGTGCGTTAAAGGGTTAACAATAGATATATCAGACACATTTACTAAATTATCAGTAATCTAAAGAAATACTGTGAGCTTGATGGAATCCAAATTATATAAAATCAATATTATCTCGAACTTATCTTAAATGAGTTGGTCTCTTAATAATATGTCATCAATATCTTTTTTCTTTTAACGGGTTTATCATTGTAAATGCCCAATTAATGATTTATTGAACAGAAAGTTATTAGTGAAACATGCAACCGGTAATTTCATTGATTCTTGACACATTTTGAAATCATGATTCTAGCATTCTACAAGCACCACTTATAACTATACCTATTTTGCTATTGCTTTTGGATAACAATTTTGTTCAGATTAGTGACTTCTTCTGACTTTCTGGACACTGTACTCAGAAGGTTATTTTATTCGACTAAACATGTACTTTACTTTCTTTGAACAACAGGTCGGTTTGTTAACCAGCAGAATCTAAACACCAGAATATTGGTTTTTGAGTTTAAAAAAATTGCTTCCTGGGATTTTAAAATGGAAAATGGAATTAAACCCCTTTAGAAGATGTATTTTATCGTTTAAGAACTAGATTATTTTGTTTCAGAAACTTAAAAATGTCTCACTGGAGTAGAACATTTTCCTCATGGCTCATGTTTATCAAAACAAAAAAATAAATTTTGGTTATGTTCGGATTCCAAGCTAAGAAACTCTGTTGATGCGATGCTCCACCAACGAGGAACGTGTGTATAGAAAAAAAAAATATATATAATTGGTTCATTAGAACTTGGGGTTTACTCTGAATTATATTCAAATTTAATTATTCTACTAAATTTTGAGCATTGGTAGTTATGGACACCACCAGAGACGGGATTGAATGCTTCTATACAGCCACGTCCGATATTCTATGTTTTATTATGATTGCTCTATCTGTAAATGAGTAAATGTTTATTATTCATTAAGAGCAGTAGAAAAGGGGACACGGTTAGCTGAGTGGTAGAGCGCTGGACTAATAAGCTGGAGGACCTGAGTTCATATCCCGAGCAAGCACTAAAGATTTTTTTTTCTAATGTCTTTGTTCATGCATTGAATTCGGTCTCCCTGACCGTCTCTAGGGCAACACAGCCTTTAATTAATTTATTAATGGGTACCTGCAAAGGGGGAAATCAGGAGGCTGGAGCATAGTACTGACCACACTATCTCCCTAGTGTGCCAAGTGGTCATGAATCAGATAGCTCTATAGTATCTGCCCCTCAGGGCCCTCGTGGACTGCTACGGGACTGATTTGACTTACCATTCAACCACTTAGTGTCATTGTTACCCAATTACTTAATGGTGATATCGAGGTTTATCATTTTATGGTGATGATTTTAATTTAATATAGTTAGCTCTGGGATGATAATAATTATGATAAGTTGAAAATAGAAATATCAATATGTATCATGGAAGAAACCGAGAGCCGAGAAGAAACTAAATAAGGTGCTTAAGAATCTAATAAGGTTAAATAAGATGTTTCAAATATTGTCGAGGAGATGTATATCTTTTAGGGACTCTACCACATTATTAACATTATTGCCTTCTAAAATCTGGCTTAGTGGAAGATTTGATTTAAACTTGTCCCTTTTCTTGTTATAGATTGGGCAACAGAATATGCTTAATTGTTCAAGGTATATCACAATGCGAGCATTGAAGATGGGGTCTTTTGACATTAAGTAGAAGTGAGTGAGTCTCGCGTGACCTATTCGCAGTCTTGTAAAAATAACTTGTTCTCGTCTATTTTTATAAGTGCATTTCCTCGGGTTCAGGTTTTGTTGGCTTTCTCGTAATATATTATTTGCTGTATGACTCCATACATTTTCCCAATATATCAGTGTTTTTAGATGGTGGTTTATATCTGAAGCGGGGCATTGAGTGTAAGATATTCCTATTGTATTTGCTGTATGAGTCCATACATTTTCCCAATATATCAGTGTTTTTAGATGGTGGTTTATATCTGAAGCGGGGCATTGAGTGTAAGATATTCCTATTGTATTTGCTGTATGAGTCCATACATTTTCCCAATATATCAGTGTTTTTAGATGGTGGTTTATATCTGAAGCGGGGCATTGAGTGTAAGATATTCCTATTGTATTTGCTGTATGAGTCCATACATTTTCCCAATATATCAGTGTTTTTAGATGGTGGTTTATATCTGAAGCAGGGCATTGAGTGTAAGATATTCCTATTGTATTTGCTCTTTTTGCTGCCTCATTGACTCGTTCAATCTCCCTAATTCTTCCTAATTAATCTTTATAATCTAATAATCTTTAGCATGTTTAATAAGTAGTGTAGTATCTCGCATATAGAATTCTCTGGAAGAAAATGAATTATTAAAATAATAAATCTGAATATTTTATCATCCCCTCCTGAATATCAGAAGCTAACACGAAAGAAGTTCTAAAAGAACTCCAATTCATTTCCTTCACCACGTTTCGAAACATTCTTATTGCAGTAGTATTGTTAGTAGTATATAATCTTTACATACTGCATGAATTGCTGAATAGTATCATTGTGACGAGGCATGACTATTTCATCGAGGTCGATGAGAGCGACATGGCTGAACTGGTACATGCTTCTATAGAGGCAGTCGTTGAGGGCAGCGAACAGGCCTTCCGTTCTAATCTCTCTTTGAGAAGCCATGTCCAGCTTCCAAGGCAGCACTGTTACTTTACCTAGGAAAACACAATTATCTTTTACATACTAGACATAAGAATTAAATGTGAAGAAATTTGAATTATAACATAAAAACAAATTACTCAACAAATATTTTATTTCCAAAAACTCAACGAATATGGATGTACATATAAAAGATTCCTCGTTTATAGGCAAAATGTCTGATGAAAATTGCTGAAAGTAGATGCAAGAGTGCTCTGACCATTTGGGAATAATATATATAACTGTCGGCGCTAATGGCCAAGCTGTAGATAAGCGGTAAAAAAAAAATAAAAAAAAAAAAATAAAAAAAAAAAATATATATATATATATATTTCTGAGGCAATTATTGCTGTCATTACTGAGGCAATTATTGCCGTAGTTACTGAGGGCAATACTGGCATCATTACTGAGAGCAATAATGACGTCATTACTGAGGCAATTGTTGCTGACATTTCTGAGGCAATTATTGTTGTAATTAATAATGACGTCATTACTGAGCGCAATAATGGCATCATTACTGAGGGCAATAATGATGCCATTACTGAGGCAATTATTGCTATCATTACTGAGGCAATACTGGCATCGTTACTGAGGGAAATAATGACGTCATTACTGAGCCAATAATTGCTGTCATTACTGAGGCAATTATTGCCGTAGTTACTGAGGGCAATATTGGCATCATTACTGAGAGCAATAATGACGTCATTACTGAGGCAATTATTGCTGTCATTACTGAGGCAGTACTGGCATCGTTCCTGAAGGAAATAATGACATCATTACTAAGGCAATTATTGCTATCATTACTGAGGCAATTATTGCAGTAATTACTGAGGGCAATAATGACGTCATTACAGAGGCAATTATTGCTGTCATTTCTGAGGCAATTATTGCTGTCATTACTGAGGCAATTATTGTCGTAATTACTGAGGGTAATAATGTCGTCATTACCGAGGCAATTATTGCTGTCATTACTGAGGCAATAATTGCCATCATTACTGAGGGCAATAATGACGTCTTTACTGAGGCAATCATTGCTGTCATCGCTGAGGGAAATCATGATGTAATTTATTGCAAATTAGAACAATGTGACAAATCAATTGAAGGCCCGAGAGGTACCATTTTCTAGAGAGTAAGTTTGGTAATAATGCTCAATCTATAAATTTCATGTTTATTGACCTATCGCCTTGCTTATATAAAATTTGAAGAATACGTTTCATTCTATGATAAACTGCCCTCCGTAATGATGGCATTATTCTTGACATGGTCATTGCATGGGGAGGTTTGAACAATTGGGTTGTATTAGAGGTGTAGTGAGCATATTGGCTCCTGAAGAGGCAACTAAAAGGACACAAATCATGTAGAGCTAGTTAATTCAATGAATTGACATGTTAATACCATTTTTATTCTTCCTTCTTTCTTATATACAATTAAGAGTTAGATCATTGTCAACCTTATCAAATTAATAAGTTACCTTCAGAAATATAATGTTGCAGTATGCAGTCGACACTGGGACCTATAGAATCATTGTAGAAGGTGATATGTTCCATTCCCAGAAGTCGGTTTAGTTCAATAAATTCCAGCATTTGGAGCGACTGTAAAAATAAAACCAAAATAGTATTTCATTAAATTTGTATTGTTGATTTTATGTTTTATGTAATGGCAAAGTTATTGACAAATAATTATCAAAATATAGAGACAAGAAAAGTATTTGTTAGGAAATGGAAGTGAAGAAGGAGATTGCCCCCTTGATGTCATGTTTATCCTGAGGGAGCGCCCAGACCTCGAAAGTGCAAGGTGGCGATACTGCTTGCCAAATAGCCTGAGAGATCTCCTGCGTAGGTCAGAGCCATATGATCGATTATTCGAAAAACATTAATGTTTTCTGTAAAGTATAAGACAAATCCCAGAGTAATGTAATACAATATTGATAATTGCTGTACATATTTTTTGCTAATTTATGTGTTATATAGGAATGAATGTAATTTATTGAATGTGTGTGTGAGTACTGTGTGATTTTCCTTGTGTGAGTATTTATTGTATGATTGTGTACTTGTAAATATTGCTTGTTTTAAAGGATGATCCAGTATTTTTTTAAAAAAGGATGCCATCAGTTCTTCGTGAATGTCTACATAACATAGTGTAAGTTAAGTTTAGATTATACAACTTCTAGTGTCATGATATTCAATTTTGTTTATAAGAAAAGATGCAGACGGATGGAAGAAACAAAATAAAAGAAAGAATGGTGCTAATGACCTCAGCAGTCGGTGCACCAAAAAGAAGAAGAAGAAAAAATTAAATTGGATAATAATTTATAAATAAGACAATTGAATTATGAAAGAAAGCATAAGCAAACAACTCATATTTGAATAACTTCATAAAATGACTATACTCTAACAAATATCTGTAGTGCATGGGACTTGCAGAATAAACTCACTCTCTATTCGGAGGAAATAGAAATATTTGTAGTATTCAAAGCAATTATTTACAACCAACTTAACAATTTTTACTATTTTAGTGTCCTCTGTGTTGTTATCAGCATTGTTTACTAGTGTTCTAAGGGTAGAATACAATATCAGCATTGTTTACTAGTGTTCTAAGGGTAGAATACAATATCAGCATTGTTTACTAGTGTTCTAAGGGTAGAATACAATATCAGCATTGTTTACTAGTGTTCTAAGGGTAGAATACTATATTTTAGAGGCGGTGGAGTTATTATCTCCCGGTCATCATTTCTCTAAATCTTCTCCATTGTTTTCTCCACTATTCTATTTGTCTTTATTTCTTCAATATCCCCAATGTTAGTAATTATTCATTCCTCTCTTATATATATTTTTTCTAATATTCTCTTTGTCTTTATTTATTTGATATAATTTTTTTCTCCAAATATACTCTTTAGATTTATTTCTTCATTCCCCCCTTTCTCTTTATTTATTTTCTGTCCTTTTTGTCTTCAATTATCCTTTTCATTTTTCATGAAATAAGAAATAAATGGTACACGTTTGCTATCAAATAGAAAGATAAAAATAAAAACAAGTTATTGTAAATTATTCCTTAAAAAACTCCTCAAATAATTAATATTTTTCTTGATATAATGACAAAAAAAGGAAATAAAATAAAATAATGTGTAACAAACTACAAACTATAAAAAATACATAATTTCAGATAAAATAGTCCCATAATCAGAAAATAATTGTCAAAGCTATCCTTATTATGACTGCAGAAAATTACTTGAACGTACCACATGATATGAATAAACTGTTGATAGGCGGATAGTCCACACATAGGCACTATTCTACAATTTCCCATATAACAGAAGCATTTAAAAGTGTTAAAAATGTAAAACTAAAGTCTATTTTTTTATAGTGTTTTTGTTTTTTTACAGTTTTAAACTGTTTATTTTCAATTTTTTCCCCATTTTTCAAAATTTTAAAAAGAGAATGTTTAATCTTTTAATTGCAATTTTACATGTTATGTTCTTTACTTTTTAAAGACTTAAATCTTGTTAGCACCCTACTTATTAGAGTGAATCGTACATTTAGCAGGGTCTAAAAAACAAATGAAAAGTAAACTGACTTGTGATATATTGAATATTTGAATGTATCTAGAAGTGTCCAGATGACACAAGTTTCAATAAAAATTAGAAGTTATTACTGTCCAATATAATTTGTGATAAGCCGAATTGTTACCTGGTTGTAGAAGAAGTGTAAAGGCTTGACGCAGACTCCAATCCTCCCGGGCGGAGGAGTTGGAGTAGGCCTGAGCCCGGGATAGGCGTGGTTCACTACTAGCCTATTAGTAGGACTCGGTGCTAGTCTTGTTACTATCGAGATAGATCTAGGAGCACTCAGGTTCGACTGGAGGGGGCACAGGATAAAGCAGGCGCTATATTTCAGGTTCCAGTTCTCTCGGATCACCTGAAAATTGATGAAGTCCGTATTATTTCAGGCGAATATATTTATTCAACTTAAAGATAAATTCGAATGCTTTTAATCATAACCACCACTTTATAATGGTGTTTGATCAATAACTAATAAATAAGAATTAGATCTCCTCCATATTGTATATTAGGACCTTGAAGGGGTTTTATTATACATTTTTACTGAACAAATCACTCGGCTCCTTCGACTTCCGGAAAGTCTTCCGCTCGGAAAGTCTATTCCAAATAACCAAAAATTCTTTCTCATTTTAAGTTTCTTCATTTACTAGAAAATTCATTTTACTGCTAAAATGAATTATAAAAACGACAAGCAATAAATCACTAAGGAAAACAAATGTAAAGAACCGTTCAAAGGAAATAATTCTACTCTTTCGAGATTTTAAGCACTTGACACCGTCTAACGGCGTCATACCCCTCTCCTGGGCACTCCCCCACGCCGGCCCCCACTACGACAGTCGGGGCTACCTCCCTTACGGTCCGCTCTTCTGCTCAAGAGGGACGATTCCTGGAGCGAAGGCAGTCTTCCACTCTCAAGGCCTGCACACTGAATTGGGAACAACTGCGACTCGTCTCTTCTTTCTCTCAAGCCCTTCAAGCATCCAGTCCCACAGCGGCACAGAATCCCCGAGGGACTGGATGTTGCCGCAGCCGCCGTAATATCAGCACGGTAACACGCTTATTTCTCTGCCCGAGGTCGTCCCATCGAAAATGTCTTTATAACCATTTTGTGTATTCACTTTTCTAGAAAACGGTTACAGATATCACATTAACAGTTGTTTTCCTACGTTATAAAACCTACAAAAAGCGTACCTACAAATTTCTCCGAATGATATCGCTTCACAAAATCGTATTTGTAAGAAATGTAATAAGCTTTCGAATAGATGCTTTAAATTATTACGATTTTCCACCAGTTTCTGACTCCGGGAGGTTCAGTCGGACCTCCACTGGACCCTGACCTCACAAAGCCTACACACTTCATGGTCAATTCTGACCTGCCGTTCATTTGGACCTGCCCTTATTCGCCTCTCCAGTTCCCGCCCGGACCCCATCATCACTCTCGCCATCTTGGTACGGTGACCGGTCCAGACACCTACTACGAGATGCTGTAGACAAGCTGCAAGTAGATCTTAATAACATCAATGCTTGGGCCGCAGCTAATAAGCTTTCCCTGAATCCAGACCAAGCCATTGTTATAGGCTCCCAAATCTCACGTCGTTCCATATTTATTCTCAACCTCTCCTGCCAACAAAGACCCCTCAACTCCTTGTAACCTGGCTCTTCCGTTCAATTGTGTTTGGTGCAAGGTGAACTTCCTGGCGATCTCGAGACAAACCTCAAATGCCTTATTTCTACCAAGAGTTAAATTGGCTATTCCCTCATTATCGTCGACAGTACTTCCTCGGCTCAGTCCTTTACCAAGTAATTCAATCCCGAAGACCTTCTTATATCTTTCAACTCCTTAAATTTAAATCCTCTGTTCACTCCCGTAACACCCGATCTCGTCCTTCCGATCTTTATAATCCTTCCCACCGTACTGCATTATTAGAAAAATCATTCGTCACCCGTGCCACCTCGCTATGGAATTCCTTACCTCTGTCTTAATTAAAGCAGTTGACACCATTTTTCACAATGTATGCAAATTGGCAGAAGGTCAAATTTTATAAACTACACAACTTCCTTCAATATTCCTTTATTTTACTCTACATGTCTCGTTTTTTTTTGTTTTTTTTAAGCCTCTCTTCAGGAGCACTTAATATAAAAAAACATTACAGCCTATACCTTCGAGAACCTTCCGTAGGAAAGGCCACGTCTGTCCACCACCAACCTAAAAACCTTTAAATCCCGACACTTCCACCACTTCTTATCCCTACAAGTTTCACTCAAACTAGTTTTATTCAAACTAGTTTCTTTTCTCAAAAACGGTTTGCCTTGAAAATGGTTTTATTCGATATCCCATGTCTAATCTCTCTCTCTCTCTCTCTCTCTCTCTCTCTCTATATATATATATATATATATATATATATATATATATATATATATATATATATATATATATATAAATCACCTATCTGTTTGTCCGTATGTCTGTTTGTTCCTTATACAAATCTACATAGTTTGGCCGATTTTGACCAAACTTGGCACACATTTAGGTCTTGATACGGGAAATCTCCTAGGCTGGGCCAAAATAGTCAAATTTCAAAAGGTCAAAAGTTTTGTTGAAGAAAAATTGGCTACACTGAAGCATTCAGATTTTTACGGCCATTTTGAATAATGTCTCAGAATTGTTTGCTGGTGTTCTTGATAATTAGAATAACTCGAACTCATTGATGACTTTACATCATTATATAATCATGTAATGCAGTTTATTTCAATTTTATATCAACAGTCACTGTCTAACTAAGGAGCGCTGGCCTTTCTTTGATAAGAGCTGTCTACTCGCAGGCTGTGGTGCTGGCCTCTGTTGGCTGTTTCACGAATTGCTGTGGTGCTGGCCTCTGTTATTAGGCAGAATTAGGAATTAGGCAGAACGTAGGTGTAGCATGGCACACTGGGTAACAGCTAGTCAATTATAAATTCCGTGTAAATTAGAAAAGCCTTTAAAGGCAAAACCGTAAAATGTACGTTTTTCCTAGCGAGAATTTCGTAGGAAATATAGTGTTTTTGCTGGTTAACGAACGTAATCTTTTAAAACAGACAAAGTATTTTTATACCAAATGTCATTAAAAATGGATCAGTTTTAAGCCGCTAGAGAGCGAACAGACAAATAAATATATATAAACAGAAATATATATAAATATAAATATATATAAACAGAAATATATATAAATATAAATATATATAAACAGAAATATATATAAATATAAATATATATAAACAGAAATATATATATAAATATAAATATATATAAACAGAAATATATATAAACAGAAATTTTAACCACCTTTATTTTCGTGATCTATGGGTTCTGAAACTTGAAAATGTTTAGTCGGCACTTCCTTTTTGGGGCATGAGGTTGACGTCATAAACTTACAAATATAGCGTTACGGAAACGCGCTAAAAACCTGTTGAGTTTGTGTCCTTTTCTGCACAAACCTCAATAAAGTGTTATTCCTTGCACTGAGTGTGGACACTGCAGGAAAATAATTGAGTCATCTCCTTTTCCGAAAAGCATGGGCGTATATAAGGGAGGGGGGGCTGAGGGGCTCCAACCCCCCCCCCCGAAATTTTGATTTGATCGGTAAAAATTTAATAAAACCCTTAAAAATAAATCAAATAAGATCATTTAGTTCATAGAACATATTCTATTTTGGGTGTAATAGCGTTTAAGTTGGCTAAAATTCTTCCAAGATCTAAATTGTTAATATTCCATGCACCGCAAATGGTCTCAGCCCCCCCCCCCCCGAAATTTTCCCAGCCCCCTCCGAAATTATTTTCTATATACGCCCATGCCGAAAAGTGCCATGTCCATGAAAGATAATTGTCGAGGAAACGAAAAAACTATTACAGGATCTAATGTTTTTTATTTCCGTTGAAAGTTTTGGTTTTAGCGCGGTTCCTCCCTCCCTCATAGGGAGGAACCCCGCTTATAGGGTTGATACAATGAAACAATCCGGAAGTGCCGACTAGAAAATTTTGCGTTTCAGAACCTCTGGAAACCGAAAATGATGGTAGTTCAAATTTGTATATATATATATATATATATATATATATATATATATATATATATGTATATATTTATATATATATATATATATATATATATATATATATATATATTTGTCTGTTCGCTCATTTCTGGCTTCCCTGATGGTCCGATTTTGATGAAATTTGGTACAAAAATCCGTCGTCCAATTTGAAAGGTCAGGTTCGTTAACCAGCAAAATCCGCCCACTGGAAGATGGCATTTGGGGCGAAATTCGCGCAAAAAAAATCGTAACGCTTACGTTTTTGAGTTCATAAGCTTGTAAGTACTCTTTTTATAGGCTTCTTGGGCTAGGAAAACGAATGGAACCATTTTCAAGGCGATAGCTTTAACCGTTTTCGAGAAAAATAATTTTTGAATACCGTTTTTGGTTTGGGTACTTAGAATTACGGGATTCAGTTGAAACATTATCTGCATGTTCTACTTTCATTAAAACTAATATGTTGAAAGTTTTGTTACGTTTGGAGTTAAGGAAGGGTTAGAATAAAATATTTTATGAACAGACAAGAAAAGTTTTGGGAACTTCGTATACTTTCATTAATATCTCGAACACGGTTGGAAAATCGTGGTAAGTGGATAGAAACTATTTGAAAGCTTTCTAAATTCTCTACAAAAAATATTCTAAAACTATTTTTGATTAGGTTATGTCAATCGGAGAAATAAGTGCTTAAAACTTCAAATACGTCTGTTTTGTTCTTAAGAACGGGTTTTTGTCGTTCTTTTTGTATTTTTTGTCTCTTTCCCTTTGTTTTTTATTGCTTTTTATTTTTGTAATTTCTTATGCTGGGAAAATTTTGTGTGTAAAACAGGATATGAAAAATTAGACCAATTTTCTGTTGCTAGAAATAATGTAAATTTTGGGAACTTTCATTAATATCTCGAAAACGGTTGAAAATCTTGGTAAACGGAAGAATACCATTAGAAAGCTTATTAAATTCTCTACATAAAAGGCTCTAATGAAAGTTTTGATTAGGCGATGACAATCGGAGAAATAAGAGCTTAAAGCTTTAAAGTAATTGATTTCGCTTATTCGAACTGTTCTTTTTGTCTGTTTTTTATTCCTTGTTATTTTTTAATTGCTTATAGTTGGATAATGTATTCGAAAATAAAACAGGTTTAGTAAAATAACAAAAACAATTTATTGTTAGAAATATAGAGTTCCAAGATTCCAAGACCTTGTAACTAGCGGGAAAGTTTCTAGTGATGCCGACCCTTCCAGGTAAGATTGTAAATCCTACCTTTCAAGACTGTTGGAACCAAAACAATAACTGTCGGGGTTCGGTCACTGCTACTTTTATCGTAAAAATGGTTTTATTGTGCCGACGTTTCGGCTTGAACTTCAAGCCTTCATCAGGGCTGTAAATACAAGTAGGACATATTTAACACTAATATATGCACATATCTATGTAAATATACCTAACATATATATATACATATATATATATATATATATATATATAAATATATATATATATATATTTACATATATATATATTTATATATATGCATATACACATACACATATACACGCACACATATATACATATATATGCCCACATACATACACATATGGGGTATGTATTATTAAGTAGCAGTGACCGAACCCGGACAATCCCTACCTTGCATCATCAACGGTCAACGATCTCCTCTCAACAAAATAATAACTGCTTCTATTTTAATCTTTCGAAATTAGACTAGGGATAAGAACGGAACCGCGCTAAGATGAGGCAGTTCCTGCGAGTCGGACTTTTTTTTTTTAAAGGGTATTGGTTTACTACACAGGGTTCCATGACCTTTACGGGTTTTACCTTTTTACTAAAATAGTTTTTAAGAAAAAGTAAATATTATTTTTGGAACTGCATGCTGGACATGGGTCCTCTTGGAAATGGACGACTCAATTATTTTCGCTAAAATAAACAAGAAACAAATAAATCCCCTAAAATTGGTTAAACCTAAAAAGGAGCAGTGGTACATGGATAATAGTATTATTACAGGATTCCAAACACATTATTCCATACGAGGAACGATTCATTAAGCTTATTAGCATGTTGACCTTTTGCTAAAAGGTTGGTTGCTGTCATTACTAACTTCCTTTATACTAACAAAACCCCTGCCAGTTCTATACTAGGTACAACATGTAGTCGTCAACACATGAGCAATATGTATAAAAAAAGTCCGACTCGCAGGAACTGCGAATGTCATCTTAGCGCGGTTCCGTTCACATTCTTAGTGTCATTAGCAAAGGAGTAGAAGCAGTTATTGGTAGATTTTGAACCCTCAAAAAAAAAAAAAAAAAAAATGGTAGATTTTTTCCCTCGTGAAAAATATAATATGACATCTCAAAGGGAAGGAAGATTTAAGGTGCCACAACAGGAAACTGATAGTATCCTAAGCGGAAATGACTCCCCCCCAACTTGTCAACGTTCGCCATGGGAAACACTAAGCACAACCTAATAGTTTACTAGGTTCTATGCTAAGAATGGACATTTTAAAGAACATAAAAATATTGTATTCTTATTCCGGTCCCTTAGGAATAATTGTTAATTTGACAGAATCATTTAAAACAATTTGAAATAGAAAATTAAGTTACTACAGCTTCAATAGAAACATGGTCAGGGGTTTTTTTTTTTTTTTTTTTTTTTTTTTTTTTTTTTTTTTTTTATTCCCTTTTTAATGTGCTGTCAACCACTCTGAGGTCATTAAACACAGAGCTAAAGGAAGTAGATTTGATTTCCTGCCAGTATCGCTTTTGCGTGAAATTAGCCAGACCGAGTAGGGAAAGAGAACCCCAGACGTCACCCCAAGCCACCGACGATCCCGCCCGAACACAGGTAGGAAGGCGACCCCGAAGTGCCTCCAGAGACCCTACTAGGCCCCCGTCCACCTACACCCGGCCACCGACGATCCCACCCGAACACAGGTAGGAAGGCGACCCCGAAGTGCCTCCAGAGACCCTACTAGGCTCCCGTCCACCTACACCCGGCCACCGACGATCCCACCCGAACACAGGTAGGAAGGCGACCCCGAAGTGCCTCCAGAGACCCTACTAGGCCCCCGTCCACCTACACCCGGCCACCGACGATCCCACCCGAACACAGGTAGGAAGGCGACCCCGAAGTGCCTCCAGAGACCCTACTAGGCTCCCGTCCACCTACACCCGGCCACCGACGATCCCGCCCGAACACAGGTAGGAAGGCGACCCCGAAGTGCCTCCAGAGACCCTACTAGGCTCCCGTACACCTACACCCGGCCACCGACGATCCCACTCGAACACAGGTAGGAAGGCGACCCCGAAGTGCCTCCAGAGACCCTACTAGGCCCCCGTCCACCTACACCCGGCCACCGACGATCCCGCCCGAACACAGGTAGGAAGGCGACCCCGAAGTGCCTCCAGAGACCCTACTAGGCTCCCGTCCACCTACACCCCGCCACCGACGATCCCGCCCGAACACAGGTAGGAAGGCGACCCCGAAGTGCCTCCAGAGACCCTACTAGGCTCCCGTCCACCTACACCCGGCCACCGACGATCCCACCCGAACACAGATAGGAAGGCGACCCCAAAGTGCCTCCAGAGACCCTACTAGGCCCCCGTCCACCTACACCCGGCCACCGACGGTCCCACCCGAACACAGGTAGGAAGGCGACCCCGAAGTGCCTCCAGAGACCCTACTAGGCCCCCGTCCACCTAAACCCGGCCACCGACGATCCCACCCGAACACAGGTAGGAAGGCGACCCCGAAGTGCCTCCAGAGACCCTACTAGGGTCCCGTCCACCGACGATCCCGCCCGAACACAGGTAGGAAGGCAACCCCGAAGTGCCACTAGAGACCCTACTAGGCCCCCGTCCACCTACACCCGGCCACCGACGATCCCGCCCGAACACAGGTAGGAAGGCGACCCCGAAATGCCTCCAGAGACCCTACTAGGCCCCCGCCCACCGACGATCCCACCCGAACACAGGTAGGAAGGCGACCCCGAAGTGCCTCCAGAGACCCTACCAGGCCCCCGTCCACCTACACCCGGCGTCTCTTGTTAATTAAATCCTATTTGTTTTTGTAGAAATTTTCATTTTTAATATTTTGTCTTTGTTGATTTGAGTTTGTTGTTACATTTGTTAGGGGGTGTAAGATTGGGAGTTTTATACTTAAATTAATTAATGATTTAGAGGTTATTTGGTGTTTTTTTTTAAATACTATTAGTCCAGTAGATGTTAAAAATTCAAACAGTTTATCGATCTGGTTGGGACGATCCGCTAGTATTTCGTTAATTGTGTCTGGTAGCTGTGCGTCTCTTCTGTGTTTATCGTATTTTTTGCAATCTATTAATAGGTGGTGGACGGTAATTCTTTGATTGCATTCTCCACAAAGTGGTGGGGGGCCTCGAGTCATTATAAATGAATGGGTTATTTTCGAATGGC
This sequence comes from Gonocerus acuteangulatus, assembly GCA_946811695.1. Taxonomy (NCBI): domain Eukaryota; kingdom Metazoa; phylum Arthropoda; class Insecta; order Hemiptera; family Coreidae; genus Gonocerus; species Gonocerus acuteangulatus. The sequence goes on from OX328126.1 coordinate 3,491,881, forward strand.
CAATTCTAAGGCGAGTCAGGACCCGTTCTTCTTTCTTTGTTGATCGGATAGATGTTTTCCATGGAATTACTTGCTTTTTTATGCTCCGTAATTTGTTCTCTGTTACAATATCCCAGGTTTGTTGCCACTTTTTAAGAATTCTATGCTTCACCTAGCTTATTAGATCATTTTGTGGTATCTTGTCGTATTCTATTACTTCTCTAATCGCCTTTTTAGCTAACTCGTCCACTTTTTCATTGCCCGGTATGCCGCAATGACTGGGAATCCAGACGAACATTACTTTTTGGTTTCTGTAGTATAGCTGCTCGAGGGATTCTATTATTTCTATAATTATTGGATGCTTGGTAAATAGATTATTTATATCTATTAGAGCTGATAGTGAATCGGTGTATATAGTAGTTTTGTCATATTTTGGGTTTATTATATTAATAGCCCTGACAAGTGCCAGTACTTCGGCTGTGTAGTTGCTGCAGTTAGGTCTTAATGTAAACAGGTATTCCTTGTTTTCTGAATAAATGGCGGCACCAACCCCATTCGTGTCCTTCGAGCCATCAGTGAAAATATCTTGTCTCTCTGGGAGCTCACTTTTTAGTTTTTTGAATTCAGTCTGCAACATAACCGGGTCTGAGTCTTTTTTACAAAATTTGGCAAGAGAGAGGTTTATTTTAGGTACTGTAAATGTCCATGGTGGATTTGATGTGGAGACGTTGTGTATCATATTTTGAGTGTCAATGCTTAATTCGGTGATGATCTCAGTAGTTCTGACAGTGAAGGGCTTTCTATTGTATGGATAGGTGCGATTGGGGTTGCAATTAAGATATTGGTTGAGTGGATGGGGTGTGGCTTTATTCCGATGAAGTTTGTCAGGAGTATATGTTGCCGTCGTAAATGAAGTGGAAGCTCCCCTGCTTCAACACAAAGGCTGTTTACTGGGCTTGATCGGTAAGCACCCGTTGAAATACGGATTCCATCGTGGTGAACGGCATCTAGGATTTTTAATGTTCGAGGTGATGCGGAGCCGTAAACTATGCATCCATAGTCAAGGCTGGAGCGAATGTAACTTCTATATAGCATCAGCATGGTTTCCCTAGTTTTCCTAATCAATTTTCGGTTTGGGTACATAGAAACGATGGACTCAGTTGAAACTTTTTATAGATTTTTGACATTTATCTAATCTAATATATTTAAATTTTGGTTGCTTTTGGAGTCAAGCAAGTATTAAAAAAAAAATCTATTAAACAGACATGAGCAGTTTTGAGTTTATTTATTTTTTTTATTTTTATTTTTTTTTAATATTTTCTTAAATATCTTAAAAAGACCTGGGAAAACTTCGTAAGTTTCTACAAATACAGTTCTAAAGTGATGTTCGATGGGACGGTCTAATTCGAAAAAAGCGGTGCTTAAAATTCGAATCCTATTTGTTTCAGCATTTAATTGGTTGTTATTTTTTTTAAATTGAATTTAAGAGTAAAATTTGTATTTTAGTAAAATAATGAGAAAAATATTTATAGTCGCGTTTTTTTCCATTGAGCAAAGGTTGAGAAGGGGAGAAAGTAACCTTCGCTTAGGATACTCTCAGCAACCTGGTGTGGGACCCAGAACCTGGTGTGGGACCCAGAAACTGGTGTGGGACCCAGAACCTGGTGTGGGACCCAGAACCTGGTGTGGACCCAGAACCTGGTGTGGGACCCAGAACCTGGTGTGGGACCCAGAACCTGGTGTGGACCCAGAACCTGGTGTGGGACCCAGAACCTGGTGTGGGACCCAGAACCTGGTGTGGGACCCAGAACCTGGTGTGGGACCCAGAACCTGGTGTGGACCCAGAACCTGGTGTGGACCCAGAACCTGGTGTGGACCCAGAACCTGGTGTGGGACCCAGAACCTGGTGTGGACCCAGAACCTGGTGTGGACCCAGAACCTGGTGTGGGACCCAGAACCTGGTGTGGGACCCAGAACCTGGTGTGGACCCAGAACCTGGTGTGGGACCCAGAATATTCTCTTTCAGGTTTCATTTTACATTTTTACACGAGTTTAAATTGTTCAATAAAGATCAAAACAAAGTAATAACTTTTTGAGAGGAGACCGTTGATGATGCCAAGGTAGGGATTGTCGGGGTGGTTGACCGTTGATGATGCCAAGGTAGGGATTGTCGGGGTGGTTGACCATAGATGATGCCAAGGTAGGAATTGTCGAGATGGTTGACCGTTGATGATGCCAAGGTAGGGATTGTCGGGGTGGTTGACCGTAGATGATGCAAGGTAGGGATTGTCGGGGTGGTTGACCATAGATGATGCCAAGGTAGGAATTGTCGAGATGGTTGACCGTTGATGATGCCAAGGTAGGGATTGTCGGGGTGGTTGACCGTAGATGATGCAAGGTAGGGATTGTCGGGGTGGTTGACCGTAGATGATGCAAGGTAGGGATTGTCGGGGTGGTTGACCGTAGATGATGCCAAGGTAGGGATTGTCGAGATGGTTGACCGTTGATGATGCCAAGGTAGGGATTGTGGGGGTGGTTGACCGTTGATGATGCCAAGGTAGGAATTGTCGAGATGGTTGACCGTTGATGATGCCAAGGTAGGGATTGTGGGGGTGGTTGACCGTAGATGATGCAAGGTAGGGATTGTCGGGGTGGTTGACCGTAGATGATGCAAGGTAGGGATTGTCGGGGTGGTTGACCGTTGATGATGCCAAGGTAGGGATTGTCGGGGTGGTTGACCGTAGATGATGCAAGGTAGGGATTGTCGGGGTGGTTGACCGTAGATGATGCAAGGTAGGGATTGTCGGGGTGGTTGACCGTTGATGATGCCAAGGTAGGGATTGTCGGGGTGGTTGACCGTTGATGATGCCAAGGTAGGGATTGTCGGGGTGGTTGACCGTTGGTGATGCCAAGGTAGGGATTGTCGGGGTGGTTGACCGTAGATGATGCCGAGGTAGGGATTGTCGGGGTGGTTGACCGTTGATAATGCCAAGGTAGGGATTGTCCGGGTGGTTGACCGTTGATGATGCCAAGGTAGGGATTGGTGGGGTGGTTGACCGTTGATGATACCAAGGTAGGGATTGTCGGGGTGGTTGACCGTAGATGATGCAAGGTAGGGATTGGCGGGGTGGTTGACCGTAGATGATGCAAGGTAGGGATTGTCGGGGTGGTTGACCGTTGATGATGCCAAGGTAGGGATTGGCGGGGTGGTTGACCGTAGATGATGCCAAGGTAGGGATTATCGAGATGGTTGACCGTTGATGATGCCAAGGTAGGGATTGTCGGGGTGGTTAACCGTTGATGATGCCAAGGTAGGGATTGGTGGGGTGGTTGACCACTGATGATGCCAAGGTAGGGATTGGTGGGGTGGTTGACCGTTGATGATGCCAAGGTAGGGATTGTCGGGGTGGTTGACCGTAGATGATGCAAGGTAGGGATTGGCGGGGTGGTTGACCGTAGATGATGCAAGGTAGGGATTGTCGGGGTGGTTGACCGTTGATGATGCCAAGGTAGGGATTGGCGGGGTGGTTGACCGTAGATGATGCCAAGGTAGGGATTATCGAGATGGTTGACCGTTGATGATGCCAAGGTAGGGATTGTCGAGGTGGTTGACCGTTGATGATGCCAAGGTAGGGATTGTCGGGGTGGTTGACCGTAGATGATGCAAGGTAGGGATTGTCGGGGTGGTTAACCGTTGATGATGCCAAGGTAGGGATTGTCGGGGTGGTCGACCGTAGATGATGCAAGGTAGGGATTGTCGGGGTGGTCGACCGTAGATGATGCAAGGTAGGGATTGTCGGGGTGGTTGACCGTAGATGATGCAAGGTAGGGATTGTCGGGGTGGTTGACCGTAGATGATGCAAGGTAGGGATTGTCGGGGTGGTTGACCGTTGATGATGCAAGGTAGGGATTGTCGGGGTGGTTGACCGTAGATGATGCAAGGTAGGGATTGTCGGGGTGGTTGACCGTTGATGATGCCAAGGTAGGGATTGTCGGGGTTCGGTCATTGCTTCTTCATAAAACTATATTTTACAAGTGGCAACAATATAACCATTTTCACTTGTAAGACAACAATAATATCATTTTCACTTGTAAGGCAACAATACAACCATCTTCACTTATAAGGCAACAATACAACTATTTTCACTTGTAAGGCAACAATACAACCATTTTCACCGTAAAATGTAGTTTTATTAATAAGTAATGACCGATACCCGACAATCCCTACCTTCACAAAGAAATAACTGTTTCTATTCCTTAGTTTCCCAAATGACATTAGGGATAAGAACGGAAACGCGCTAAGATGACGCAGTTCCTACGAGTCGATTATGATGTATGTATTTGTTGGTAATTACCTTTACTTTTGCAGGAACCGTAATGGCCTGGGTGGAGTTGTTATTGTTGTACCAAAGCAGACACCAAACTCTGTCAGGACCTCGTGTTTTGGTTGCGCCCATCACTCGGACCATCCTGGTGCCGCGCCAGTCGTAGTAAGCAGAGAAGACGAAGAACTTGTATCTGAAACAAACAACGATTCAAAGAAAGGTTTTAACACTTTGACTGCTGGTGTGATTACAGAAGGTCACTAGCGATCCTATCCGCTTACGAGTGTACCTTCGGAAGGACATTCCTCCATTACTTTTTAGCACTTTCCTCCGAAGGAAAGTAGCTATTGAGGTTGGACTCATGACGGAATTTTTGAAAAATTTCTTCAAATCTTTATCGATCCTACCTAGTAGACACCGAAAATGACCCCCGTTAAAAGTTATATATATCTATATATATGTATATATATATATATATATATATATATATATATATATATATATATATATATATATATATATATATATGTCTGTTAACACGATAGCGGGCAGAGTTTTTGATTTTTCGTCACGAAACTTGGTATATAGCATTCAATTAGCAAACGATTGAACGAGTTCGTTAACCACGAAAGTCAGTCCACCGGAAGGGGGGGGGGTTTACCCCGAACCCATAACACTAATTTGACTATGTCAGCCGTAATATGTGTTATATTTCAACGAAACTTGGTATTCGTAGTGGTAATATAGAGAGAAAAGTGAGATACAAAAATGAACTAAATCGGTTCATTAGAAGGGGGGGGGGGGGGGTTACTCCGGACCCACAATACCAATTCGCCACTACCAGCCGTGATTTTTGGTATATTTCGACGAAACTCGGTATTCGTAGTGGTAATCTACAGTTAAATATGTGTTGTAAAAATAAACTAAATCGGTTCATTAGAAGGGGGGGTTTACTCCGGACCCAAATTACTAACATACTCATACCGGTCGTAATTTCTGCTGTATTGTAACGAAACGCGGTATACGTCGTGGGTTTCTCACGAGAAAGAAGTGTTGTAAAAATGAGCTGGATCGGTCAATCGGAAAGCGGGGGTTTAATTTGTAATATATTTCAAAAGAAAAGCCCGCCAGACGTAGGTTCACAAAGCCGCCGCAAGGAGCGCTTTCTACCACTAGAGTGACTGTATCCTGTTCCTGCGTTAGATCAAAATACGATAATATGAGGTTTTTTGTATTTATTACTTATTAAACTCTGGAAGCAAATTAATAATTGATCAGTTACTCATTACAAATTTAAAAGAGAACTATTCATATTTTAAGCAAATTGTTCTGGAAAGCAGTCTACACTACCTAAATTCTGAGGAAAGTGCTTAGTTATGCAGCTCCTGCGTGACGGACTTTAATTTATATTTCTTCTTCTTTCGAAAAACTAAAATTATTTCGAAACTAGAAGGTTAAATCTAGTAAAATAAATAGGATTTTTAAGAAATATTAATTTTTTTGAAAATGGTGAACAATTATTTATTTTCTATTTAATAATCCGTCGAAAGTCATAAAATTGTTATAATTCAATGAATCGAAAAAATCCTACGTACTTTTCTAGAAAATATTATGAGGAAGCTGCAGTTAAAATTTGAAGTTGATCGAGCAAAAATCTAGAATGAATAATAGTGTTGGCTCATTATTCAAGTAGATTTTTATTGAATAAGAATTTATTCAGTTATACATTGACTTATAATGAACATTATACTTAAGCATAAGTAGATTACTGAATTTGTGGATGCATGAAACATGCTCATGACATTTTTAATTTATATATTTTTTTTTATGTTATTAATACATAAAAAAACGGCCGTAACGCAGGAGTTGCATAACTAAGCACTTTCCTGAGAATTGGGTAGTGTCGAGTGCATTCCTGAATAAATTGCTTAAAATAACCTATATAGATAAATAAAATAAAAACATAAATAACACCTGTTTCAATTCAATTCAAACATAGTACAAAGTAAATCCCCCCCTTCCGATAGACCGATTTAGTTCATTTTTACAACACTTCTTCCTTATTAGATAGCCAGGACGTATACCGCGTTTCGTTACAATACAGCAGAAATTACCACCGGTATAAGGAAATTAGTAATTTGGGTCCGGAGTAAACCCCCCCCCTCCTAATGAACCGATTTAGTTTATTTTTACAACACATTTTTCTCTTTAGTTGACCAGAACGAATACCGAGTTTCGTTGAAATAGAACACAAATTATGGCTGGTATTGGCAAATAACTACTTTGGCTCCGGAGTAAACCCCCTCTCCAGCTGGACCGAATTTGTTGGTTAATGAACTCGGTCAATCGTTTGATGAGGGAATACTATATACCAAGTTTCGTGGGGAAGAAACAAAAACTCTGGCCGGTATCGTGTTAACGGACACATATATATCTATATATATATATATATATATATATATATATATATATATATATATAAATTTTAACTGGGGTCATTTTCGGAGTCTACTAGGTAGGATCGATAAAGATTTGAAGAAATTTTTCAAAAATTCCGTCATGAGTGCAACCTCAATAGCTACTTTCCTTCGGAGGAAAGTGCTAAAAAGAAAGTAATACAAATATAGATTAAAATGTTTATGTTATTGATTGGTCGGTGTTAATGGCCTAGATCTCCAAGCACTGTAAAAAAAAAAAAAAAAAAGTTATTGATAAACCAAAGATTCAAGAAACGAATTATTTATTATTCAGTTTGTGCATGCACAAAATTTAAGTTTATTTTTAATTACAATTATTAATATCATTATTACTGCAAAAAACATGTTTTTTTATTAATTATATTGTCATTAATTTAAGATATTTTTTTCGTGTTATTCTGCATCCACCTCACCCTCCGAATGTATTGCCTCCAAAGAGGTTAGAATCCTATAGTCTTGCCAACGCCCCAAGATCGCACCTTACAAAGAAAGGGGATTTTTAACGCCCTATTGACCCTTCCATGTTTTTGCCAACTCCCCTCTTGTACCTTTTCTTCTACCCGATGGTCGACACTCTGACAAGCTGTAATGGCTGCTATAAATATATTGAAGATTTTTTCACCTTGCTTAAGCTCATCCGAGTGTCAATTTAGTCTAAAAGACTCTCTCGAATTTTGAAATTTTTATCATGTAGACATGCCGGGACGAGTTTTTATCTAGAATATCACCTTTTCGCTCGGTTGTATGATGAGTTACGCTACCGGGTTTCATGTAGCATAGAATAGACTTCCCCATCCTTCATCGAGAAACAGATATAATTATATCTACTTCTTGCAATAAAGAAGACAGCTCAACATGTTTAGAGCAGAAATGAGAAGAAAGTGAAACTGAAACTGAGGATCTACAAAATGAACGTGGAAAAATCTACGAATTGCTGAGGTCTGCGGAAAACATATTCCATAGAATGGACAATTTAGAAAAGCTGATATTGCTATCCTTTTCCAATCCCAACATTCCCGTTGTAGCTCCCTCAACATGATAATGTTGTTGCTAGTGAAGAAAGGATGGTGTCAGCAGAAGATGCGGAACAAGAGGATGAGACAGTATTCCCGTTGTAGCTCCCTCAACATGATAATGTTGTTGCTAGTGAAGAAAGGATGGTGTCAGCAGAAGATGCGGAACAAGAGGATGAGACAGTATTCCCGTTGTAGCTCCCTCAACATGATAATGTTGTTGCTACTGAAGAAAGGATGGTGACAGCAGAAGATGCGGAACAAGAGGATGAGACAGTATTCCCGTTGTAGCTCCCTCAACATGATAATGTTGTTGCTAGTGAAGAAAGGATGGTGTCAGCAGAAGATGCGGAACAAGAGGATGAGACAGTATTCCCGTTGTAGCTCCCTCAACATGATAATGTTGTTGCTACTGAAGAAAGGATGGTGACAGCAGAAGATGCGGAACAAGAGGATGAGACAGTATTCCCGTTGTAGCTACCTCAACATGATAATGTTGTTGCTACTGAAGAAAGGATGGTGACAGCAGAAGATGCGGAACAAGAGGATGAGACAGTATTCCCGTTGTAGCTCCCTCAACATGATTGTTGTTGCTACTGAAGAAAGGATGGTGACAGCAGAAGATGCGGAACAAGAGGATGAGACAGTATTCCCGTTGTAGCTCCCTCAACATGATAATGTTGTTGCTAGTGAAGAAAGGATGGTGACAGCAGAAGATGCGGAACAAGAGGATGAGACAGTATTGAATGGTCCAAGTGAAAAACGGCCCAAGAAACGGATAAGTACCAAATTATCGAAACCTCGAATTAACCCTTTGTTGCATCGTGATGCCTGCAGGCATCATGTTATATTCTACACTCCCAGAGCACTATGTCGAGTTTTTTCAAATTATATTTCGTTCCCTGTAAACATCAACAAGTGTCAAAGGGACTGGAAGATTTTGAACTTTGTACTTCGTTCCCAAGAAGGAATAAACAAGTTAATGTTGACAAAACCAGGAGTCTTGTTTCTGACCCCGAGGGGACCCGTTTCGCAACGCCACAATACTATTAAAAACGTCCATTCTGACGTAAAAAAATCGTACTCCTTATTACCAGTGGCGTATTTTACGAATAGAAAGTTTGTTTTATTGAAGTTTTATTTTTTTGTGCCAATTTTTGTGGTTGTTGATTTGTTTCCTGTGAGCACCATCATGCATCTGGTACTGAGGTTCGAGCGATGGATCCCATTATCTGATCGATAATGACGAGAAGAGAAACAGATTTTCCATATAATCACAGCACCAGATGATAGTGAGGATGATGAAGATGTCGATGACAATGTTCTTTCTGAACCTTTGCGTATTTTCAGCCAATGTTTTAGAGGTAAATGGCGATGATTTGGATGGTCCCTTCTCAGATTTGAATGATTTGATTGAGGATGTACTGCCTGATGAATCTCAGAAGATGAGATGCAGGATGGAAAACTCTAGGAAAATGTAAAAGCAAAACCTTCCATCAAAGAAAGACAACATCCTATATTACATTATACAATACAAAACTATCATATTACTCTACTTACTACTTATAGTACTTCTCACCGAATTAAATCCTTAATGAGAATAATCCATTTTCAGAATTAAATAAATATAGAAAAGTCAAGAGAAATCAATAAAAGACTAATGGCTTTTACATTTAAGCATATAATTAGTCCAAAAGGTCATCAACAGCTGTAGGTCAAAAGTCAAGAGAGGTAATTTATACATACATAATTAATCAACATAATTTTTAAATAAAAATGGAAGGGGGATGGTTGTACCGCCAAGTCTCTTCGGTCACCAATCCTACACTATCAGTAACCAGGATGATCTAATTATGTTATCCCAGAATTTAGGACGTCTAAAATATTTTTAAATTACCGTAATTAAAAAGTAATAATATAATTGTTGGTAATTTATATTGGGTTGGTGCAGAATTTATATTGGGTAATGCAGGTTTTTATATGACCAATTCGTTCCAGATGGCGACAGCTGTGAAGTAGTCAACACCAACTTCTGCGGCAACTTCCCGAGAAGTTTCGGGAGAGGTTTCTTCAAACGAAGCCCACATTTGGTCGACGAGATCAACTTCAGAAGGCCTAACGCGACTTCCCTCATCTTCGAAATCATAATCACCTAGAAGAATTCTTCCAAAGCATCGGAACATTCATTGATGCTTCCTTCGACCCAAACAACATTGATGCTACGTGCGGTTTGAGTCAAACTTCAATAATGACGACAAATCATGTTTTGACTTGGTGAATTACAGAGGTCCTTAGTCACAGAGAAAGTAACACAAACTAAACTAATCCTTGAGGAAAAACAACATTAATAACCATTGTTCATAATCCATAAAATAGATTTTGGACAATCTTAGTTTACTTGGCAAGCACTTGTCCAAAAAGAATACCTGCATTATTTTTGCATCATCCCAATAATAGATTTGTTGAAAGAAAAAAAAACTCAGATAGTCTACGTTTCTCCTGCCAATATATTACTAATTAAATAATTAATTTTAAAATTAAAAATATCCCGAAGAAAAGCTTTAGTAGCACATGTCTAATATGATAAGTTAATATAATTCTTAAAAACCATCTAATATTATTATTGAAATTGCTGATATGAAGAATTGGAAGCCATTTGCTGAAAAACTGCATAACAGCGAAACTTGGCCATTGAAAGAAAAAATATTTTGTAGACAGCCTTAAGAAATAATAACCTCAAGCGGATATCTCACAATATCGTGCTAATAAATCAGTCATAGTTGTCAAGTTGGGCACTTAGGTACTAGCTTCAACGCAGGTTAGAGATGTGGGTCTCGTTCAGAGATCTAGATCATCAGCGCAGGCGCATAACTCATTTCTATTGGCCTATTCCTATGGGAAATTCTATTGACCTTTGTGTGTTGTAACCGTCTTGTTTACTTTGTTTTCAACGAAATTCACTTGTAGATTTGTGTTGTTTACGTGATTTATTTCCATTGTTTGTTGTTTGAGTTCTTTGTGTTGTTTTTCTTGTTTGTGTCCTTTGTGCTGTTCTTGTTTCTGCTAGGAAAATGCGTCTTTGGGACTTACCTACAACTGTATCAAATGTTAAATTGCATATTGGCCCATTATCCACCTAAAAATCAGTGATCTACATTATCAGCGAGTTGGATTGACAAGAGTTTCGATATAACCTTGAGCGAGCGGAAACGCATAGCAATTATGCCATTAACATAAGTACTGAGTTTCCTCAAAATGCGTGTTTGGGATTTACTTACAACTAGAAAAAAAAAAAAAAAAAAAAATGTTAAATTGCATTTCGGACCATGTACCATCGAAAACCCAATGATCTGTATTATCAACGAGTTGGATTGACTAGAGTTTCGATATAACCTTGGGCGAGCATAGCGATCGGAAAATCAAAACAATTATGCCATTAACAGAAGTACTATGCGTTTCCTCAAGGTTATATCGAAACTCTAATGAACCCAAATCGTTGATAATTCCGTCGCCATATTGGCGAAATTGGACTGCGCTGATGATCTCTGGCCCAGTGATGATCCAGATCTCTGAGAGCCGGTTCTTTAACCTGCGTGAAGCTAAGATGTAAGTACCCCAAGTTGTTGACATCCAGAAGTCAACAAAAAACGGCCGGTCAGAAAGGCCGGCCGTGGCCCGGAAATGACCGCGCTACTTTGGTGTACCACATTCGCGTAACGTTTGCGTGCAGTTAGGTCATGACTAAAGGATGTGCAGTGCAAAATTATAATAAAAAAAAAAACATTTAAAAATATAATAATAATAATTTCACCTTGTTCCAGCAACGGACTGCCAAACTCCATCCCTTGGCTGTATGGTCACGTTGGTGCTCGGTCGGAATGGTGCCAAGGGATTCTGCGCCATGTAACTACTTCTGAGTCCTTTATTGTCATCGGATAGGCCTTGGTAAACCAGGTAGTCTTCTCCATGCTAAAGCAAAAATAAACAAAATATTATATAACATTTATTTGAAAGAATTATAAACCAGCTTATGAGATAAGAGGGGGAGGGAAATATGTTGGAAATTATACATTTTATCATAAAAATGCTTTAGAGATGACTAAACTGTTACAAAAAAGTGTCCACTGGCGTTCGCGCATGCGCCTAAGTGAGTACATAGGTTTGTCGGACGGACCTAAAGCATATTTATGTTCCTGAATTTGAGCAGCAGCTGTAAACGAAATTATTATTATTTTTTTTAAATTTAAGCACCAACCGATCATGAGGTTGCTATCATTTTTTTTAAAATGTCTTTAAATCTTTATCTTATCTAAAATCTAGAAAAATGATAAAATGTCCTCACCTCATCTCTCACTCTCTGCTAGGTTTGCTAAAACGTGACAAAGTTACATAAAGCTAACCCCTTAGAGATTGTTAACCCCTGGTGTCTGAGAGTGTCTGACTTACACAAGGGAAATATCGGTGAAGTACGTAGGCAGCAGGGAGCATCTTGAATCTAGATGCTCATTGCAGCCGACATACTTCACTGAAATTTCCCTCGCGAAACATCATTTAATTATCATCTCGAAACATAATTGTTATGAAAATGAGAGGAATCCGAAAAATATATATTACATTTATAATTATATTATATATTTATAATTATAATAAATTGGCCTTAATGTAATAGAAGTATTTAAATTTTAATGTTTCGAAATACCCAGATTACAGGTTAAAAGGGTACCCACTAGCCTAGAAACGCAAAATCACTTAGGCCACAGTTTTTTTCAGTAAAATTTTTTCGATGATCAGTATTATGCTGTGAGGATCCTGCTGGTAAAAGCTGTGAGGATCCTGCTGGTAAAAGCTGTGAGGATCCTGCTGGTAAAAGCTGTGAGGATCCTGCTGGTAAAAGCTGTGAGGATCCTGCTGGTAAAAGCTTGAGTTTTCGTTTTAGATAAAGTACAATATTTTGTAAACAAATAAAAGTGAGAGAGTTTTTATCAGTAGAAAATGCCAAAGCTTTAAAAAAAACTGTATATATGTATATATAAATCACGTATCTGCCTGTTTGTCCTTTTGTCTGTTTGTTCTTTATACAAATCCACACCTTTTGACCGATTTTGACCAAACTTGGCACACAGGTAGGTCGTGATACCAGGAGTGTTATAAGATAGGTCAAAATCGTATACCAGCTGTCTGTCTGTATGATTGTTCATAATACAAAGCCACACTGTTTGACCGATTTTGACCAAACGTGGCACATAGGTAGGTCTTGATACGGGGAATGTCATAGGCTAGGTAAAAAACGACTACCAGTTGTCTGTATGTTTGTTTGTTCCTTTACAAATCCACACCGGTGTAGCATGGCACGGGAACAGCTAGTTACTTATAAAACTTGTAACTGGAGGCCCAATAACGAGAAAAAATATTTAATTAATTTTTGTCTCGTAAACTTCGACGAAACCACTAACATAAACCAGCAGACAGATTCTGCTGGTTAACGAACAAGACATTTCAAATCAAATTAATTATTATTATACCTGACACACATGTAGGTCTTGATTCGGGGAGAGTCATAGGCCACAAATATTCTAGTGTACTGTTATTGACCGTGTCACAAACTTCTGTGCCGACGTTTCGCTAGTCATACTGCCAGCTTCCTCAGTGCTTAGTCTGAGAATGCTAGTCTGGGATTCTCAGACTAAGCCCTGAGGAAGATGGCTGTATGACTAACGAAACGTCGGCACAGAATTTTGTGACAGGGTCAATACCAGAACACTATAATACTTGTAATGACTCGGACCATGCAAGCCTACGAGTTAATTAGTCATAGGCAATGTTAAAATCGTTTATGACTCACAGTTCAGAGATCACGGGTTCGAAACAATCCACGGGGTTCCTAATTTATTTTTGATTTGCTACATGCAGAAAGTAGACGTAGCATGGCACGCCGGGTAACAGCTAGTAATTTATAAAACTAGTCGTTCCTAAATAAATGCTCCTTCCTAATATATTTCCCCCAACTGCACTTGATGAAGGTTAATCCAGATGTCACACACGAAACACGGTAGACTCCAGATCTGTCAAGAGGGGTTACTTTTCAAAGCAACCCCACTTGGATTAAACAGCTAGTAGACGTAGCATGGCACGCCGGGTAGCAGCTAGTAATTTATAAAACTAGTCGTTCCTAAATAAATGCTCCTTCCTATTATATTTCCCCCAACTGCACTTGATGAAGGTTAATCCAGATGTCACACACGAAACACGGTAGACTCCAGATCTGTCAAGTGGGGTTACTTTTCAAAGCAACCCCACTTGGATTAAACAGCTAGTAGACGTAGCATGGCACGCCGGGTAACAGCTAGTAATTTATAAAACTAGTCGTTCCTAAATAAATGCTCCTTCCTATTATATTTCCCCCAACTGAACATGATGAAGGTTAATCCAGATGTCACACACGAAACACGGTAGACTCCAGATCTGTCAAGTGGGGTTACTTTTCAAAGCAACCCCACTTGGATTAAACAGCTAGTAGACGTAGCATGGCACGCCGGGTAGCAGCTAGTAGACGTAGCATGGCACGCCGGGTAACAGCTAGTAATTTATAAAACTAGTCGTTCCTAAATAAATGCTCCTTCCTAATATATTTCCCCCAACTGCACTTGATGAAGGTTAATCCAGATGTCACACACGAAACACGGCAGACTCCAGATCTGTCAAGAGGGGTTACTTTTCAAAGCAACCCTCCACTTTGATTAAACAGCTAGTAGACGTAGCATGGCACGCCGGGTAGCAGCTAGTAGACGTAGCATGGCACGCCGGGTAGCAGCTAGTAGACGTAGCATGGCACGCCGGGTAGCAGCTAGTAGACGTAGCATGGCACGCCGGGTAGCAGCTAGTAGACGTAGCATGGCACGCCGGGTAGCAGCTAGTAGACGTAGCATGGCACGCCGGGTAGCAGCTAGTAGACGTAGCATGGCACGCCGGGTAACAGCTAGTAATTTATAAAACTAGTCGTTCCTAAATAAATGCTCCTTCCTAATATATTTCCCCCAACTGCACTTGATGAAGGTTAATCCAGATGTCACACACGAAACACGGTAGACTCCAGATCTGTCAAGTGGGGTTACTTTTCAAAGCAACCCCACTTGGATTAAACAGCTAGTAGACGTTGCATGGCACGCCGGGTAACAGCTAGTAATTTATAAAACTAGTCGTTCCTAAATAAATGCTCCTTCCTAATATATTTCCCCCAACTGCACTTGATGAAGGTTAATCCAGATGTCACACACGAAACACGGTAGACTCCAGATCTGTCAAGAGGGGTTACTTTTCAAAGCAACCCTCCACTTTGATTAAACAGCTAGTAGACGTAGCATGGCACGCCGGGTAACAGCTAGTAATTTATAAAACTAGTCGTTCCTAAATAAATGCTCCTTCCTAATATATTTCCCCCAACTGCACTTGAAGGTTAATCCAGATGTCACACACGAAACACGGTAGACTCCAGATCTGTCAAGAGGGGTTACTTTTCAAAGCAACCCCACTTGGATTAAACAGCTAGTAGACGTAGCATGGCACGCCGGGTAGCAGCTAGTAATTTATAAAACTAGTCGTTCCTAAATAAATGCTCCTTCCTAATATATTTCCCCCAACTGCACTTGATGAAGGTTAATCCAGATGTCACACACGAAACACGGTAGACTCCAGATCTGTCAAGAGGGGTTACTTTTCAAAGCAACCCTCCACTTTGATTAAACAGCTAGTAGACGTAGCATGGCACGCCGGGTAGCAGCTAGTAGACGTAGCATGGCACGCCGGGTAACAGCTAGTAATTTATAAAACTAGTCGTTCCTAAATAAATGCTCCTTCCTATTATATTTCCCCCAACTGCACTTGATGAAGGTTAATCCAGATGTCACACACGAAACACGGTAGACTCCAGATCTGTCAAGTGGGGTTACTTTTCAAAGCAACCCCACTTGGATTAAACAGCTAGTAGACGTAGCATGGCACGCCGGGTAGCAGCTAGTAATTTATAAAACTAGTCGTTCCTAAATAAATGCTCCTTCCTATTATATTTCCCCCAACTGCACTTGATGAAGGTTAATCCAGATGTCACACACGAAACACGGTAGACTCCAGATCTGTCAAGTGGGGTTACTTTTCAAAGCAACCCCACTTGGATTAAACAGCTAGTAGACGTTGCATGGCACGCCGGGTAACAGCTTGTAATTTATAAAACTAGTCGTTCCTAAATAAATGCTCCTTCCTATTATATTTCCCCCAACTGCACTTGATGAAGGTTAATCCAGATGTCACACACGAAACACGGTAGACTCCAGATCTGTCAAGTGGGGTTACTTTTCGAAGCAACCCCACTTGGATTAAACAGCTAGTAGACGTAGCATGGCACGCCGGGTAGCAGCTAGTAATTTATAAAACTAGTCGTTCCTAAATAAATGCTCCTTCCTATTATATTTCCCCCAACTGCACTTGATGAAGGTTAATCCAGATGTCACACACGAAACACGGTAGACTCCAGATCTGTCAAGAGGGGTTACTTTTCAAAGCAACCCCACTTGGATTAAACAGCTAGTAGACGTAGCATGGCACGCCGGGTAGCAGCTAGTAGACGTAGCATGGCACGCCGGGTAGCAGCTAGTAGACGTAGCATGGCACGCCGGGTAGCAGCTAGTAGACGTAGCATGGCACGCCGGGTAACAGCTAGTAATTTATAAAACTAGTCGTTCCTAAATAAATGCTCCTTCCTATTATATTTCCCCCAACTGCACTTGATGAAGGTTAATCCAGATGTCACACACGAAACACGGTAGACTCCAGATCTGTCAAGTGGGGTTACTTTTCAAAGCAACCCCACTTGGATTAAACAGCTAGTAGACGTAGCATGGCACGCCGGGTAGCAGCTAGTAGACGTAGCATGGCACGCCGGGTAACAGCTAGTAATTTATAAAACTAGTCGTTCCTAAATAAATGCTCCTTCCTAATATATTTCCCCCAACTGCACTTGATGAAGGTTAATCCAGATGTCACACACGAAACACGGCAGACTCCAGATCTGTCAAGAGGGGTTACTTTTCAAAGCAACCCTCCACTTTGATTAAACAGCTAGTAGACGTAGCATGGCACGCCGGGTAGCAGCTAGTAGACGTAGCATGGCACGCCGGGTAGCAGCTAGTAGACGTAGCATGGCACGCCGGGTAGCAGCTAGTAGACGTAGCATGGCACGCCGGGTAGCAGCTAGTAGACGTAGCATGGCACGCCGGGTAGCAGCTAGTAGACGTAGCATGGCACGCCGGGTAGCAGCTAGTAGACGTAGCATGGCACGCCGGGTAGCAGCTAGTAGACGTAGCATGGCACGCCGGGTAACAGCCTGTAATTTATAAAACTAGTCGTTCCTAAATAAATGCTCCTTCCTATTATATTTCCCCCAACTGCACTTGAAGGTTAATCCAGATGTCACACACGAAACACGGTAGACTCCAGATCTGTCAAGAGGGGTTACTTTTCAAAGCAACCCCACTTGGATTAAACAGCTAGTAGACGTAGCATGGCACGCCGGGTAGCAGCTAGTAATTTATAAAACTAGTCGTTCCTAAATAAATGCTCCTTCCTATTATATTTCCCCCAACTGCACTTGATGAAGGTTAATCCAGATGTCACACACGAAACACGGTAGACTCCAGATCTGTCAAGAGGGGTTACTTTTTAAAGCAACCCTCCACTTTGATTAAACAGCTAGTAGACGTAGCATGGCACGCCGGGTAGCAGCTAGTAATTTATAAAACTAGTCGTTCCTAAATAAATGCTCCTTCCTATTATATTTCCCCCAACTGCACTTGATGAAGGTTAATCCAGATGTCACACACGAAACACGGTAGACTCCAGATCTGTCAAGAGGGGTTACTTTTCAAAGCAACCCCACTTGGATTAAACAGCTAGTAGACGTTGCATGGCACGCCGGGTAGCAGCTAGTAATTTATAAAACTAGTCGTTCCTAAATAAATGCTCCTTCCTAATATATTTCCCCCAACTGCACTTGATGAAGGTTAATCCAGATGTCACACACGAAACACGGTAGACTCCAGATCTGTCAAGTGGGGTTACTTTTCAAAGCAACCTTCCACTTTGATTAAACAGCTAGTAGACGTAGCATGGCACGCCGGGTAGCAGCTAGTAGACGTAGCATGGCACGCCGGGTAACAGCTTGTAATTTATAAAACTAGTCGTTCCTAAATAAATGCTCCTTCCTAATATATTTCCCCCAACTGCACTTGATGAAGGTTAATCCAGATGTCACACACGAAACACGGTAGACTCCAGATCTGTCAAGAGGGGTTACTTTTCAAAGCAACCCTCCACTTTGATTAAACAGCTAGTAGACGTAGCATGGCACGCCGGGTAACAGCTTGTAATTTATAAAACTAGTCGTTCCTAAATAAATGCTCCTTCCTAATATATTTCCCCCAACTGCACTTGATGAAGGTTAATCCAGATGTCACACACGAAACACGGTAGACTCCAGATCTGTCAAGTGGGGTTACTTTTCAAAGCAACCCCACTTGGATTAAACAGCTAGTAGACGTAGCATGGCACGCCGGGTAGCAGCTAGTAATTTATAAAACTAGTCGTTCCTAAATAAATGCTCCTTCCTATTATATTTCCCCCAACTGCACTTGATGAAGGTTAATCCAGATGTCACACACGAAACACGGTAGACTCCAGATCTGTCAAGTGGGGTTACTTTTCAAAGCAACCCCACTTGGATTAAACAGCTAGTAGACGTAGCATGGCACGCCGGGTAGCAGCTAGTAATTTATAAAACTAGTCGTTCCTAAATAAATGCTCCTTCCTATTATATTTCCCCCAACTGCACTTGATGAAGGTTAATCCAGATGTCACACACGAAACACGGTAGACTCCAGATCTGTCAAGTGGGGTTACTTTTCAAAGCAACCCCACTTGGATTAAACAGCTAGTAGACGTAGCATGGCACGCCGGGTAGCAGCTAGTAGACGTAGCATGGCACGCCGGGTAACAGCTAGTAATTTATAAAACTAGTCGTTCCTAAATAAATGCTCCTTCCTAATATATTTCCCCCAACTGCACTTGATGAAGGTTAATCCAGATGTCACACACGAAACACGGTAGACTCCAGATCTGTCAAGTGGGGTTACTTTTCAAAGCAACCCCACTTGGATTAAACAGCTAGTAGACGTAGCATGGCACGCCGGGTAGCAGCTAGTAATTTATAAAACTAGTCGTTCCTAAATAAATGCTCCTTCCTATTATATTTCCCCCAACTGCACTTGATGAAGGTTAATCCAGATGTCACACACGAAACACGGTAGACTCCAGATCTGTCAAGAGGGGTTACTTTTCAAAGCAACCCCACTTGGATTAAACAGCTAGTAGACGTAGCATGGCACGCCGGGTAGCAGCTAGTAGACGTAGCATGGCACGCCGGGTAGCAGCTAGTAGACGTAGCATGGCACGCCGGGTAGCAGCTAGTAGACGTAGCATGGCACGCCGGGTAACAGCTAGTAATTTATAAAACTAGTCATTCCTAAATAAATGCTCCTTCCTATTATATTTCCCCCAACTGCACTTGATGAAGGTTAATCCAGATGTCACACACGAAACACGGTAGACTCCAGATCTGTCAAGTGGGGTTACTTTTCAAAGCAACCCCACTTGGATTAAACAGCTAGTAGACGTAGCATGGCACGCCGGGTAACAGCTAGTAATTTATAAAACTAGTCGTTCCTAAATAAATGCTCCTTCCTAATATATTTCCCCCAACTGCACTTGATGAAGGTTAATCCAGATGTCACACACGAAACACGGTAGACTCCAGATCTGTCAAGAGGGGTTACTTTTCAAAGCAACCCTCCACTTTGATTAAACAGCTAGTAGACGTAGCATGGCACGCCGGGTAACAGCTAGTAATTTATAAAACTAGTCGTTCCTAAATAAATGCTCCTTCCTAATATATTTCCCCCAACTGCACTTGAAGGTTAATCCAGATGTCACACACGAAACACGGTAGACTCCAGATCTGTCAAGAGGGGTTACTTTTCAAAGCAACCCCACTTGGATTAAACAGCTAGTAGACGTAGCATGGCACGCCGGGTAGCAGCTAGTAATTTATAAAACTAGTCGTTCCTAAATAAATGCTCCTTCCTATTATATTTCCCCCAACTGCACTTGATGAAGGTTAATCCAGATGTCACACACGAAACACGGTAGACTCCAGATCTGTCAAGAGGGGTTACTTTTTAAAGCAACCCTCCACTTTGATTAAACAGCTAGTAGACGTAGCATGGCACGCCGGGTAGCAGCTAGTAATTTATAAAACTAGTCGTTCCTAAATAAATGCTCCTTCCTATTATATTTCCCCCAACTGCACTTGATGAAGGTTAATCCAGATGTCACACACGAAACACGGTAGACTCCAGATCTGTCAAGAGGGGTTACTTTTCAAAGCAACCCCACTTGGATTAAACAGCTAGTAGACGTTGCATGGCACGCCGGGTAGCAGCTAGTAATTTATAAAACTAGTCGTTCCTAAATAAATGCTCCTTCCTAATATATTTCCCCCAACTGCACTTGATGAAGGTTAATCCAGATGTCACACACGAAACACGGTAGACTCCAGATCTGTCAAGTGGGGTTACTTTTCAAAGCAACCTTCCACTTTGATTAAACAGCTAGTAGACGTAGCATGGCACGCCGGGTAGCAGCTAGTAGACGTAGCATGGCACGCCGGGTAACAGCTTGTAATTTATAAAACTAGTCGTTCCTAAATAAATGCTCCTTCCTAATATATTTCCCCCAACTGCACTTGATGAAGGTTAATCCAGATGTCACACACGAAACACGGTAGACTCCAGATCTGTCAAGAGGGGTTACTTTTCAAAGCAACCCCACTTGGATTAAACAGCTAGTAGACGTAGCATGGCACGCCGGGTAGCAGCTAGTAATTTATAAAACTAGTCGTTCCTAAATAAATGCTCCTTCCTATTATATTTCCCCCAACTGCACTTGATGAAGGTTAATCCAGATGTCACACACGAAACACGGTAGACTCCAGATCTGTCAAGAGGGGTTACTTTTTAAAGCAACCCTCCACTTTGATTAAACAGCTAGTAGACGTAGCATGGCACGCCGGGTAGCAGCTAGTAATTTATAAAACTAGTCGTTCCTAAATAAATGCTCCTTCCTATTATATTTCCCCCAACTGCACTTGATGAAGGTTAATCCAGATGTCACACACGAAACACGGTAGACTCCAGATCTGTCAAGAGGGGTTACTTTTCAAAGCAACCCCACTTGGATTAAACAGCTAGTAGACGTTGCATGGCACGCCGGGTAGCAGCTAGTAATTTATAAAACTAGTCGTTCCTAAATAAATGCTCCTTCCTAATATATTTCCCCCAACTGCACTTGATGAAGGTTAATCCAGATGTCACACACGAAACACGGTAGACTCCAGATCTGTCAAGTGGGGTTACTTTTCAAAGCAACCTTCCACTTTGATTAAACAGCTAGTAGACGTAGCATGGCACGCCGGGTAGCAGCTAGTAGACGTAGCATGGCACGCCGGGTAACAGCTTGTAATTTATAAAACTAGTCGTTCCTAAATAAATGCTCCTTCCTAATATATTTCCCCCAACTGCACTTGATGAAGGTTAATCCAGATGTCACACACGAAACACGGTAGACTCCAGATCTGTCAAGAGGGGTTACTTTTCAAAGCAACCCTCCACTTTGATTAAACAGCTAGTAGACGTAGCATGGCACGCCGGGTAACAGCTAGTAATTTATAAAACTAGTCGTTCCTAAATAAATGCTCCTTCCTAATATATTTCCCCCAACTGCACTTGAAGGTTAATCCAGATGTCACACACGAAACACGGTAGACTCCAGATCTGTCAAGAGGGGTTACTTTTCAAAGCAACCCCACTTGGATTAAACAGCTAGTAGACGTAGCATGGCACGCCGGGTAGCAGCTAGTAATTTATAAAACTAGTCGTTCCTAAATAAATGCTCCTTCCTATTATATTTCCCCCAACTGCACTTGATGAAGGTTAATCCAGATGTCACACACGAAACACGGTAGACTCCAGATCTGTCAAGAGGGGTTACTTTTTAAAGCAACCCTCCACTTTGATTAAACAGCTAGTAGACGTAGCATGGCACGCCGGGTAGCAGCTAGTAATTTATAAAACTAGTCGTTCCTAAATAAATGCTCCTTCCTATTATATTTCCCCCAACTGCACTTGATGAAGGTTAATCCAGATGTCACACACGAAACACGGTAGACTCCAGATCTGTCAAGAGGGGTTACTTTTCAAAGCAACCCCACTTGGATTAAACAGCTAGTAGACGTTGCATGGCACGCCGGGTAGCAGCTAGTAATTTATAAAACTAGTCGTTCCTAAATAAATGCTCCTTCCTAATATATTTCCCCCAACTGCACTTGATGAAGGTTAATCCAGATGTCACACACGAAACACGGTAGACTCCAGATCTGTCAAGTGGGGTTACTTTTCAAAGCAACCTTCCACTTTGATTAAACAGCTAGTAGACGTAGCATGGCACGCCGGGTAGCAGCTAGTAGACGTAGCATGGCACGCCGGGTAACAGCTTGTAATTTATAAAACTAGTCGTTCCTAAATAAATGCTCCTTCCTAATATATTTCCCCCAACTGCACTTGATGAAGGTTAATCCAGATGTCACACACGAAACACGGTAGACTCCAGATCTGTCAAGAGGGGTTACTTTTCAAAGCAACCCTCCACTTTGATTAAACAGCTAGTAGACGTAGCATGGCACGCCGGGTAACAGCTTGTAATTTATAAAACTAGTCGTTCCTAAATAAATGCTCCTTCCTAATATATTTCCCCCAACTGCACTTGATGAAGGTTAATCCAGATGTCACACACGAAACACGGTAGACTCCAGATCTGTCAAGTGGGGTTACTTTTCAAAGCAACCCCACTTGGATTAAACAGCTAGTAGACGTAGCATGGCACGCCGGGTAGCAGCTAGTAATTTATAAAACTAGTCGTTCCTAAATAAATGCTCCTTCCTATTATATTTCCCCCAACTGCACTTGATGAAGGTTAATCCAGATGTCACACACGAAACACGGTAGACTCCAGATCTGTCAAGTGGGGTTACTTTTCAAAGCAACCCCACTTGGATTAAACAGCTAGTAGACGTAGCATGGCACGCCGGGTAGCAGCTAGTAATTTATAAAACTAGTCGTTCCTAAATAAATGCTCCTTCCTATTATATTTCCCCCAACTGCACTTGATGAAGGTTAATCCAGATGTCACACACGAAACACGGTAGACTCCAGATCTGTCAAGTGGGGTTACTTTTCAAAGCAACCCCACTTGGATTAAACAGCTAGTAGACGTAGCATGGCACGCCGGGTAGCAGCTAGTAGACGTAGCATGGCACGCCGGGTAACAGCTAGTAATTTATAAAACTAGTCGTTCCTAAATAAATGCTCCTTCCTAATATATTTCCCCCAACTGCACTTGATGAAGGTTAATCCAGATGTCACACACGAAACACGGTAGACTCCAGATCTGTCAAGTGGGGTTACTTTTCAAAGCAACCCCACTTGGATTAAACAGCTAGTAGACGTAGCATGGCACGCCGGGTAGCAGCTAGTAATTTATAAAACTAGTCGTTCCTAAATAAATGCTCCTTCCTATTATATTTCCCCCAACTGCACTTGATGAAGGTTAATCCAGATGTCACACACGAAACACGGTAGACTCCAGATCTGTCAAGAGGGGTTACTTTTCAAAGCAACCCCACTTGGATTAAACAGCTAGTAGACGTAGCATGGCACGCCGGGTAGCAGCTAGTAGACGTAGCATGGCACGCCGGGTAGCAGCTAGTAGACGTAGCATGGCACGCCGGGTAGCAGCTAGTAGACGTAGCATGGCACGCCGGGTAACAGCTAGTAATTTATAAAACTAGTCATTCCTAAATAAATGCTCCTTCCTATTATATTTCCCCCAACTGCACTTGATGAAGGTTAATCCAGATGTCACACACGAAACACGGTAGACTCCAGATCTGTCAAGTGGGGTTACTTTTCAAAGCAACCCCACTTGGATTAAACAGCTAGTAGACGTAGCATGGCACGCCGGGTAGCAGCTAGTAGACGTAGCATGGCACGCCGGGTAGCAGCTAGTAGACGTAGCATGGCACGCCGGGTAGCAGCTAGTAGACGTAGCATGGCACGCCGGGTAGCAGCTAGTAATTTATAAAACTAGTCATTCCTAAATAAATGCTCCTTCCTATTATATTTCCCCCAACTGCACTTGATGAAGGTTAATCCAGATGTCACACACGAAACACGGTAGACTCCAGATCTGTCAAGTGGGGTTACTTTTCAAAGCAACCTTCCACTTGGATTAAACAGATATTACATTTAATTATTCTTTATAGTTTTCTTTTTTGCAGTTCTTTCCCATCTTCTGTTCTCATATTAGTATTAGGCTTGTGAAAACCTTCATTAATTTTCAAAGGTTTTTTTCGTAATTAGTTTTACTCTGCTCTTTCATATTCATTTTCTCAAACAAATATTTATAAAATAAAGGTTTTGTATGAAAATTGCATTAAAAAAAAATAAATAAAAAAAAAATGAGATGTGTGTGGTCAAAACAAAGGTTACGTGACTGAGAAAAGCGGTCACATTATAATGTTATAAATCATATTATAGAAAGAATGCATGGGCGGATATAGGGGGGGGGCTGAGGGGGCTGCAGCCCCCCCTATATCTTTTGATTTCATATGTAAAAATGTGTCATAAAACCTTAAAAAATAAATTAAAGAAGATTACTTAGTTCATAAAACATATGTATTTTATTTTGGGTATAATAGCGCTTTAGTTGGCTAAAACTATTCCAAGTTCTAAATTGTTAGTATTCTATACCCCGGAAATGGTCCCCCCCCCTCGAAATTATTTCTAATATACTCCCATGAAAGAATGTCTCGGAAGTAGTTGGCAATACTTAATGGGGTGAATTTAGGGATAAAATGTAGTTGGATGTTGCCAGCAGTATGTTTATATCTGTTTTAGTTCCAGACATATGCCGTGCTAAAAGGTATTTAAAAAGTCCGTCACGCAGGAGCTGCATAACTAAGCACTTTCCTCAGAATTTGGGTAGTGTAGACTGCTTTCCGGATTGGCGACGGGAACAAGGGGTTGGTTATTGAAGGATACTGGGGGACAGGATTGGCGACGGGAACAAGGGGTTGGTTATTGAAGGATACTGGGGGACAGGTTTGGCGACGGGAACAAGGGGTTGGTTATTGAAGGATACTGGGGGACAGGATTGGCGACGGGAACAAGGGGTTGGTTTTTGAAGGATACTGGGGGACAGGATTGGCGACGGGAACAAGGGGTTGGTTATTGAAGGATACTGGGGGACAGGTTTGGCGACGGGAACAAGGGGTTGGTTATTGAAGGATACTGGGGGACAGGATTGGCGACGGGAACAAGGGGTTGGTTATTGAAGGATACTGGGGGACAGGATTGGCGACGGGAACAAGGAGGTGGTTATTGAAGGATACTGGGGGACAGGATTGGCGACGGGAACAAGGAGGTGGTTATTAAAGGATACTGGGGGACAGGATTGGCGACGGGAACAAGGAGGTGTTTATTGAAGGATACTGGGGGACAGGATTGGCGACGGGAACAAGGAGGTGGTTATTGAAGGATACTGGGGGACAGGATTGGCGACGGGAACAAGGAGGTGGTTATTGAAGGATACTGGGGGACAGGATTGGCGACGGGAACAAGGAGGTGGTTATTGAAGGATACTGGGGGACAGGATTGGCGACGGGAACAAGGAGGTGGTTATTGAAGGATACTGGGGGACAGGATTGGCGAAGGGAACAAGGAGGTGGTTATTGTAGGATACTGGGGGACAGGATTGGCGACGGGAACAAGGAGGTGGTTATTGAAGGATACTGGGGGACAGGATTGGCGACGGGAAAGGGGGGTTGGCTATTAAAGGATACTGGGATACAGGATTGGCGACGGGAACAAGGAGGTGGTTATTGAAGGATACTGGGATACAGGATTGGCGACGGGAACAAGGAGGTGGTTATTGAAGGATACTGGGGGACAGGATTGACGACGGAAACAAGGAGGTGGTTATCGAAGGATACTGGGGGACAGGATTGACGACGGGAACAAGGAGGTGGTTATTGAAGGATACTGGGGGACAGGATTGGCGACGGGAACAAGGGGTAAGTTATTGAAGGATACTGGGGGACAGGATTGGCGACGGGAACAAGGAGGTGGTTATTGAAGGATACTGGGGGACAGGATTGGCGACGGGAACAAGGAGGTGGTTATTGAAGGATACTGGGGGACAGGATTGGCGACAGGAACAAGGAGGTGGTTATTGAAGGATACTGGGGGACAGGATTGGCGACGGGAACAAGGAGGTGGTTATTGAAGGATACTGGGGGACAGGATTGGCGACGGGAACAAGGAGGTGGTTATTGAAGGATACTGGGGGACAGGATTGGCGACGGGAACAAGGAGGTGGTTATTGAAGGATACTGGGGGACAGGATTGGCGACGGGAACAAGGAGGTGGTTATTGAAGGATACTGGGGGACAGGATTGGCGACGGGAACAAGGAGGTGGTTATTGAAGGATACTGGGGGACAGGATTGGCGACGGGAACAAGGAGGTGGTTATTGAAGGATACTGGGGGAAAGGATTGGCGACGGGAACAAGGAGGTGGTTATTGAAGGATACTGGGGGACAGGATTGACGACGGAAACAAGGAGGTGGTTATCGAAGGATACTGGGGGACAGGATTGACGACGGGAACAAGGAGGTGGTTATTGAAGGATACTGGGGGACAGGATTGGCGACGGGAACAAGGGGTAAGTTATTGAAGGATACTGGGGGACAGGATTGGCGACGGGAACAAGGGGTAAGTTATTGAAGGATACTGGGGGACAGGATTGGCGACGGGAACAAGGAGGTGGTTATTGAAGGATACTGGGGGACAGGATTGGCGACGGGAACAAGGAGGTGGTTATTGAAGGATACTGGGGGACAGGATTGGCGACGGGAACAAGGAGGTGGTTATTGAAGGATACTGGGGGACAGGATTGGCGACGGGAACAAGGAGGTGGTTATTGAAGGATACTGGGGGACAGGATTGGCGACGGGAACAAGGAGGTGGTTATTGAAGGATACTGGGGGACAGGATTGGCGACGGGAACAAGGAGGTGGTTATTGAAGGATACTGGGGGACAGGATTGGCGACGGGAACAAGGAGGTGGTTATTGAAGGATACTGGGGGACAGGATTGGCGACGGGAACAAGGAGGTGGTTATTGAAGGATACTGGGGGACAGGATTGGCGACGGGAACAAGGAGGTGGTTATTGAAGGATACTGGGGGAAAGGATTGGCGACGGGAACAAGGAGGTGGTTATTGAAGGATACTGGGGGACAGGATTGGCGACGGGAACAAGGAGGTGGTTATTGAAGGATACTGGGGGACAGGATTGGCGACGGGAACAAGGAGGTGGTTATTGAAGGATACTGGGGGACAGGATTGGCGACGGGAACAATGAGGTGGTTATTGAAGGATACTGGGGGACAGGATTGGCGACGGGAACAAGTGGTTGGTTATTAAAGGATACTGGGATACAGGATTGGCGACGGGAACAAGGAGGTGGTTATTGAAGGCTACTGGGGGACAGGATTGACGACGGGAACAAGGAGGTGGTTATTGAAGGATACTGGGGGACAGGATTGACGACGGAAACAAGGAGGTGGTTATTGAAGGATACTGGGGGACAGGATTGGCGACGGGAACAAGGAGGTGGTTATTGAAGGATACTGGGGGACAGGATTGACGACGGAAACAAGGGGTTGGTTATTGAAGGATACTGGGGGACAGGATTGGCGACGGGAACAAGGAGGTGGTTATTGAAGGATACTGGGGGACAGGATTGACGACGGGAACAAGGAGGTGGTTATTGAAGGATACTGGGGGACAGGATTGGCGACGGGAACAAGAAGGTGGTTATTGAAGGATACTGGGGGACAGGATTGACGACAGGAACAAGGAGGTGGTTATTGAAGGATACTGGGGGACAGGATTGGCGACGGGAACAAGGAGGTGGTTATTGAAGGATACTGGGGGACAGGATTGGCGACGGGAACAAGGAGGTGGTTTGAAGGATACTGGGGGACAGGATTGGCGACGGAAACAAGGAGGTGGTTATTGAAGGATACTGGGGGACAGGATTGGCGACGGGAACAAGGAGGTGGTTATTGAAGGATACTGGGGGACAGGATTGGCGACGGGAACAAGGAGGTGGTTATTGAAGGATACTGGGATACTGGATTGGCGACGGGAACAAGGAGGTGGTTATTGAAGGATACTGGGGGACAGGATTGACGAAGGAAACAAGGAGGTGGTTATTGAAGGATACTGGGGAACAGGATTGACGACGGATTGTGAACGTTATGAACTGGGTTTTGCTTTCATTTACCTTGATCCTCCGAATGTTGCTCCATGGTTCTATTTCCATTAAATGGTTATGGAGATTCATTGATCTAGATTCATCGTCGGTATGTGTGGCTAGGAGAGTATTAGGATGGAGAGGAATATCTGCTGTGTATATGGTGTAGAGGACAGGTCCTAAGACATTACCCTGCGGAACTGCTGTATCGTCGGCATGTGTGGCTAGGAGAGTATTAGGATGGAGAGGAATATCTGCTGTGTATATGGTGTAGAGGACAGGTCCTGAGACACTACCCTGCGGAACTGCTGTATCGTCGGCGTATGTGGCTAGGAGAGTATTAGGATGGAGAGGAATATCTGCTGTGTATATGGTGTAAAGGACAGGTCTTAAGACACTACCCTGCGGAACTGCTGTATCGTCGGATTATGTGGCTAGGAGAGTATTAGGATGGAGAGGAATATCTGCTGTGTATATGGTGTAGAGGACAGGTCTTAAGACACTACCCTGCGGAACTGCTGTATCGTCGGCGTATGTGGCTAGGAGAGTATTAGGATGGAGAGGAATATCTGCTGTGTATATGGTGTAGAGGACAGGTCCTAAGACACTACCCTGCGGAACTGCTGTATCGTCGGCGTATGTGGCTAGGAGAGTATTAGGATGGAGAGGAGTATCTGCTGTGTATATGGTGTAGAGGACAGGTCCTAAGACACTACCCTGCGGAACTGCTGTATCGTCGGCGTATGTGGCTAGGAGAGTATTAGGATGGAGAGGAATATCTGCTGTGTATATGGTGTAAAGGACAGGTCCTAAGACACTACCCTGCGGAACTGCTGTATCGTCGGCGTATGTGGCTAGGAGAGTATTAGGATGGAGAGGAATATCTGCTGTGTATATGGTGTAGAGGACAGGTCCTAAGACACTACCCTGCGGAACTGCTGTATCGTCGGCGTATGTGGCTAGGAGAGTATTAGGATGGATAGGAATATCAGCTGTGTATATGGTGTAGAGGACAGGTCCTAAGACACTACCCTGCGGAACTGCTGTATCGTCGGCGTTTGTGGCTAGGAGAGTATTAGGATGGAGAGGAATATCTGCTGTGTATATGGTGTAGAGGACAGGTCTTAAGACACTACCCTGCGGAACTGCTGTATCGTCGGCGTATGTGGCTAGGAGAGTATTAGGATGGAGAGGAATATCTGCTGTGTATATGGTGTAAAGGACAGGTCCTGAGACACTACCCTGCGGAACTGCTGTATCGTCGGCGTATGTGGCTAGGAGAGTATTAGGATGGAGAGGAATATCTACTGTGTATATGGTGTAAAGGACAGGTCTTAAGACACTACCCTGCGGAACTGTTGTATCGTCGGCGTATGTGGCTAGGAGAGTATTAGGATGGAGAGGAATATCTGCTGTGTATATGGTGTAAAGGACAGGTCCTGAGACACTACCCTGCGGAACTGCTGTATCGTCGGCGTATGTGGCTAGGAGAGTATTAGGATGGAGAGGAATATCTGCTGTGTATATGGTGTAGAGGACAGGTCCTGGGACACTACCCTGCGGAACTGTTGTATCGTCGGCGTATGTGGCTAGGAGAGTATTAGGATGGAGAGGAATATCTGCTGTGTATATGGTGTAAAGGACAGGTCCTAAGACACTACCCTGCGGAACTGTTGTATCGTCGGCGTATGTGGCTAGGAGAGTATTAGGATGGAGAGGAATATCTGCTGTGTATATGGTGTAGAGGACAGGTCTTAAGACACTACCCTGCGGAACGGTTGTATCGTCGGCGTATGTGGCTAGGAGAGTATTAGGATGGAGAGGAATATCTGCTGTGTATATGGTGTAGAGGACAGGTCCTAAGACACTACCCTGCGGAACTGCTGTATCGTCGGCGTATGTGGCTAGGAGAGTATTAGGATGGAGAGGAATATCTGCTGTGTATATGGTGTAAAGGACAGGTCCTGAGACACTACCCTGCGGAACTGCTGTATCGTCGGCGTATGTGGCTAGGAGAGTATTAGGATGGAGAGGAATATCTGCTGTGTATATGGTGTAAAAGACAGGTCCTGAGACACTACCCTGCGGAACTGCTGTATCGTCGGCGTATGTGGCTATGAGAGTATTAGGATGGAGAGGAATATCTGCTGTGTATATGGTGTAAAGGACAGGTCCTAAGACACTACCCTGCGGAACTGCTGTATCGTCGGCGTATGTGGCTAGGAGAGTAATAGGATGGAGAGGAATATCTGCTTTGTATATGGTGTAAAGGACAGGTCCTAAGACACTACCCTGCGGAACTGCTGTATCGTCGGCGTATGTGGCTAGGAGAGTATTAGGATGGAGAGGAATATCTGCTGTGTATATGGTGTAGAGGACAGGTCTTAAGACACTACCCTGCGGAACTGCTGTATCGTCGGCGTATGTGGCTAGGAGAGTATTAGGATGGAGAGGAATATCTGCTGTGTATATGGTGTAGAGGACAGGTCTTAAGACACTACCCTGCGGAACTGCTGTATCGTCGGCGTATGTGGCTAGGAGAGTATTAGGATGGAGAGGAATATCTGCTGTGTATATGGTGTAGAGGACAGTTCCTAAGACACTACCCTGCGGAACTGCTTTATCGTCGGCGTATGTGGCTAGGAGAGTATTAGGATGGAGAGGAATATCTGCTGTGTATATGGTGTAAAGGACAGGTCCTAAGACACTACCCTGCGGAACTGCTGTATCGTCGGCGTATGTGGCTAGGAGAGTATTAGGATGGAGAGGAATATCTGCTGTGTATATGGTGTAAAGGAGAGGTCCTAAGACACTACGCTGCGGAACTGCCGTATCGTCGGCGTATGTGGCTAGGAGAGTAATAGGATGGAGAGGAATATCTGCTGTGTATATGGTGTAAAGGACAGGTCCTAAGACACTACCCTGCGGAACTGCTGTATCGTCGGAGTATGTGGCTAGGAGAGTATTAGGATGGAGAGGAATATCTGCTGTGTATATGGTGTAGAGGACAGGTCTTAAGACACTACCCTGCGGAACTGCTGTATCGTCGGCGTATGTGGCTAGGAGAGTATTAGGATGGAGAGGAATATCTGCTGTGTATATGGTGTAGAGGACAGGTCCTAAGACCCTACCCTGCGGAACTGCTGTATCGTCGGCGTATGTGGCTAGGAGAGTATTAGGATGGAGAGGAATATCTACTGTGTATATGGTGTAGAGGACAGGTCTTAAGACACTACCCTGCGGAACTGCTGTATCGTCGGATTATGTGGCTAGGAGAGTATTAGGATGGAGAGGAATATCTGCTGTGTATATGGTGTAGAGGACAGGTCCTAAGACACTACCCTGCGGAACTGCTGTATCGTCGGCGTATGTGGCTAGGAGAGTATTAGGATGGATAGGAATATCAGCTGTGTATATGGTGTAGAGGACAGGTCCTAAGACACTACCCTGCGGAACTGCTGTATCGTCGGCGTTTGTGGCTAGGAGAGTATTAGGATGGAGAGGAATATCTGCTGTGTATATGGTGTAGAGGACAGGTCTTAAGACACTACCCTGCGGAACTGCTGTATCGTCCGCGTATGTGGCTAGGAGAGTATTAGGATGGAGAGGAATATCTGCTGTGTATATGGTGTAAAGGACAGGTCCTGAGACACTACCCTGCGGAACTGCTGTATCGTCGGCGTATGTGGCTAGGAGAGTATTAGGATGGAGAGGAATATCTACTGTGTATATGGTGTAAAGGACAGGTCTTAAGACACTACCCTGCGGAACTGTTGTATCGTCGGCGTATGTGGCTAGGAGAGTATTAGGATGGAGAGGAATATCTGCTGTGTATATGGTGTAAAGGACAGGTCCTGAGACACTACCCTGCGGAACTGCTGTATCGTCGGCGTATGTGGCTAGGAGAGTATTAGGATGGAGAGGAATATCTACTGTGTATATGGTGTAAAGGACAGGTCTTAAGACACTACCCTGCGGAACTGTTGTATCGTCGGCGTATGTGGCTAGGAGAGTATTAGGATGGAGAGGAATATCTGCTGTGTATATGGTGTAAAGGACAGGTCCTGAGACACTACCCTGCGGAACTGCTGTATCGTCGGCGTATGTGGCTAGGAGAGTATTAGGATGGAGAGGAATATCTGCTGTGTATATGGTGTAGAGGACAGGTCCTGGGACACTACCCTGCGGAACTGTTGTATCGTCGGCGTATGTGGCTAGGAGAGTATTAGGATGGAGAGGAATATCTGCTGTGTATATGGTGTAAAGGACAGGTCCTAAGACACTACCCTGCGGAACTGTTGTATCGTCGGCGTATGTGGCTAGGAGAGTATTAGGATGGAGAGGAATATCTGCTGTGTATATGGTGTAGAGGACAGGTCCTAAGACACTACCCTGCGGAACTGCTGTATCGTCGGCGTATGTGGCTAGGAGAGTATTAGGATGGAGAGGAATATCTGCTGTGTATATGGTGTAAAGGACAGGTCCTGAGACACTACCCTGCGGAACTGCTGTATCGTCGGCGTATGTGGCTAGGAGAGTATTAGGATGGAGAGGAATATCTGCTGTGTATATGGTGTAAAAGACAGGTCCTGAGACACTACCCTGCGGAACTGCTGTATCGTCGGCGTATGTGGCCATGAGAGTATTAGGATGGAGAGGAATATCTGCTGTGTATATGGTGTAAAGGACAGGTCCTAAGACACTACCCTGCGGAACTGCTGTATCGTCGGCGTATGTGGCTAGGAGAGTAATAGGATGGAGAGGAATATCTGCTTTGTATATGGTGTAAAGGACAGGTCCTAAGACACTACCCTGCGGAACTGCTGTATCGTCGGCGTATGTGGCTAGGAGAGTATTAGGATGGAGAGGAATATCTGCTGTGTATATGGTGTAGAGGACAGGTCTTAAGACACTACCCTGCGGAACTGCTGTATCGTCGGCGTATGTGGCTAGGAGAGTATTAGGATGGAGAGGAATATCTGCTGTGTATATGGTGTAGAGGACAGGTCTTAAGACACTACCCTGCGGAACTGCTGTATCGTCGGCGTATGTGGCTAGGAGAGTATTAGGATGGAGAGGAATATCTGCTGTGTATATGGTGTAGAGGACAGTTCCTAAGACACTACCCTGCGGAACTGCTTTATCGTCGGCGTATGTGGCTAGGAGAGTATTAGGATGGAGAGGAATATCTGCTGTGTATATGGTGTAAAGGACAGGTCCTAAGACACTACCCTGCGGAACTGCTGTATCGTCGGCGTATGTGGCTAGGAGAGTATTAGGATGGAGAGGAATATCTGCTGTGTATATGGTGTAAAGGAGAGGTCCTAAGACACTACGCTGCGGAACTGCCGTATCGTCGGCGTATGTGGCTAGGAGAGTAATAGGATGGAGAGGAATATCTGCTGTGTATATGGTGTAAAGGACAGGTCCTAAGACACTACCCTGCGGAACTGCTGTATCGTCGGAGTATGTGGCTAGGAGAGTATTAGGATGGAGAGGAATATCTGCTGTGTATATGGTGTAGAGGACAGGTCTTAAGACACTACCCTGCGGAACTGCTGTATCGTCGGCGTATGTGGCTAGGAGAGTATTAGGATGGAGAGGAATATCTGCTGTGTATATGGTGTAGAGGACAGGTCCTAAGACCCTACCCTGCGGAACTGCTGTATCGTCGGCGTATGTGGCTAGGAGAGTATTAGGATGGAGAGGAATATCTGCTGTGTATATGGTGTAGAGGACAGGTCTTAAGACACTACCCTGCGGAACTGCTGTATCGTCGGATTATGTGGCTAGGAGAGTATTAGGATGGAGAGGAATATCTGCTGTGTATATGGTGTAGAGGACAGGTCCTAAGACACTACCCTGCGGAACTGCTGTATCGTCGGCGTATGTGGCTAGGAGAGTATTAGGATGGATAGGAATATCAGCTGTGTATATGGTGTAGAGGACAGGTCCTAAGACACTACCCTGCGGAACTGCTGTATCGTCGGCGTTTGTGGCTAGGAGAGTATTAGGATGGAGAGGAATATCTGCTGTGTATATGGTGTAGAGGACAGGTCTTAAGACACTACCCTGCGGAACTGCTGTATCGTCGGCGTATGTGGCTAGGAGAGTATTAGGATGGAGAGGAATATCTGCTGTGTATATGGTGTAAAGGACAGGTCCTGAGACACTACCCTGCGGAACTGCTGTATCGTCGGCGTATGTGGCTAGGAGAGTATTAGGATGGAGAGGAATACCTACTGTGTATATGGTGTAAAGGACAGGTCTTAAGACACTACCCTGCGGAACTGTTGTATCGTCGGCGTATGTGGCTAGGAGAGTATTAGGATGGAGAGGAATATCTGCTGTGTATATGGTGTAAAGGACAGGTCCTGAGACACTACCCTGCGGAACTGCTGTATCGTCGGCGTATGTGGCTAGGAGAGTATTAGGATGGAGAGGAATATCTGCTGTGTATATGGTGTAGAGGACAGGTCCTGGGACACTACCCTGCGGAACTGTTGTATCGTCGGCGTATGTGGCTAGGAGAGTATTAGGATGGAGAGGAATATCTGCTGTGTATATGGTGTAAAGGACAGGTCCTAAGACACTACCCTGCGGAACTGTTGTATCGTCGGCGTATGTGGCTAGGAGAGTATTAGGATGGAGAGGAATATCTGCTGTGTATATGGTGTAGAGGACAGGTCTTAAGACACTACCCTGCGGAACGGTTGTATCGTCGGCGTATGTGGCTAGGAGAGTATTAGGATGGAGAGGAATATCTGCTGTGTATATGGTGTAGAGGACAGGTCCTAAGACACTACCCTGCGGAACTGCTGTATCGTCGGCGTATGTGGCTAGGAGAGTATTAGGATGGAGAGGAATATCTGCTGTGTATATGGTGTAAAGGACAGGTCCTGAGACACTACCCTGCGGAACTGCTGTATCGTCGGCGTATGTGGCTAGGAGAGTATAAGGATGGAGAGGAATATCTGCTGTGTATATGGTGTAAAAGACAGGTCCTGAGACACTACCCTGCGGAACTGCTGTATCGTCGGCGTATGTGGCTATGAGAGTATTAGGATGGAGAGGAATATCTGCTGTGTATATGGTGTAAAGGACAGGTCCTAAGACACTACCCTGCGGAACTGCTGTATCGTCGGCGTATGTGGCTAGGAGAGTAATAGGATGGAGAGGAATATCTGCTTTGTATATGGTGTAAAGGACAGGTCCTAAGACACTACCCTGCGGAACTGCTGTATCGTCGGCGTATGTGGCTAGGAGAGTATTAGGATGGAGAGGAATATCTGCTGTGTATATGGTGTAGAGGACAGGTCTTAAGACACTACCCTGCGGAACTGCTGTATCGTCGGCGTATGTGGCTAGGAGAGTATTAGGATGGAGAGGAATATCTGCTGTGTATATGGTGTAGAGGACAGGTCTTAAGACACTACCCTGCGGAACTGCTGTATCGTCGGCGTATGTGGCTAGGAGAGTATTAGGATGGAGAGGAATATCTGCTGTGTATATGGTGTAGAGGACAGGTCCTAAGACCCTACCCTGCGGAACTGCTGTATCGTCGGCGTATGTGGCTAGGAGAGTATTAGGATGGAGAGGAATATCTGCTGTGTATATGGTGTAGAGGACAGGTCTTAAGACACTACCCTGCGGAACTGCTGTATCGTCGGATTATGTGGCTAGGAGAGTATTAGGATGGAGAGGAATATCTGCTGTGTATATGGTGTAGAGGACAGGTCCTAAGACACTACCCTGCGGAACTGCTGTATCGTCGGCGTATGTGGCTAGGAGAGTATTAGGATGGAGAGGAATATCTGCTGTGTATATGGTGTAAAGGACAGGTCCTAAGACACTACCCTGCGGAACTGCTGTATCGTCGGCGTATGTGGCTAGGAGAGTATTAGGATGGAGAGGAATATCTGCTGTGAATATGGTGTAGAGGACAGGTCTTAAGACACTACCCTGCGGAACTGCTGTATCGTCGGCGTATGTGGCTAGGAGAGTATTAGGATGGAGAGGAATATCTGCTGTGTATATGGTGTAGAGGACAGGTCTTAAGACACTACCCTGCGGAACTGCTGTATCGTCGGCGTATGTGGCTAGGAGAGTATTAGGATGGAGAGGAATATCAGCTGTGTATATGGTGTAGAGGACAGGTCCTAAGACACTACCCTGCGGAACTGCTGTATCGTCGGCGTATGTGGCTAGGAGAGTATTAGGATGGAGAGGAATATCTGCTGTGTATATGGTGTAAAGGACAGGTCCTAAGACACTACCCTGCGGAACTGCCGTATCGTCGGCGTATGTGGCTAGGAGAGTATTAGGATGGAGAGGAATATCTGCTGTGTATATGGTGTAAAGGACAGGTCTTAAGAAACTACCCTGCGGAACTGCTGTATCGTCGGCGTATGTGGCTAGGAGAGTATTAGGATGGACAGGAATATCTGCTGTGTATATGGTGTAGAGGACAGGTCTTAAGACACTACCCTGCGGAACTGCTGTATCGTCGGATTATGTGGCTAGGAGAGTATTAGGATGGAGAGGAATATCTGCTGTGTATATGGTGTAGAGGACAGGTCCTGAGACACTACCCTGCGGAACTGCTGTATCGTCGGCGTATGTGGCTAGGAGAGTATTAGGATGGAGAGGAATATCTGCTGTGTATATGGTGTAAAGGACAGGTCCTAAGACACTACCCTGCGGAACTGTTGTATCGTCGGCGTATGTGGCTAGGAGAGTATTAGGATGGAGAGGAATATCTGCTGTGTATATGGTGTAAAGGACAGGTCCTGAGACACTACCCTGCGGAACTGCTGTATCGTCGGCGTATGTGGCTAGGAGAGTATTAGGATGGAGAGGAATATCTGCTGTGTATATGGTGTAAAGGACAGGTCCTGAGACACTACCCTGCGGAACTGCTGTATCGTCGGCGTATGTGGCTAGGAGAGTATTAGGATGGAGAGGAATATCTGCTGTGTATATGGTGTAAAGGACAGGTCTTAAGACACTACCCTGCGGAACTGCTGTATCGTCGGCGTATGTGGCTAGGAGAGTATTAGGATGGAGAGGAATATCTGCTGTGTATATGGTGTAAAGGACAGGTCCTGAGACACTACCCTGCGGAACTGCTGTATCGTCGGCGTATGTGGCTAGGAGAGTATTAGGATGGAGAGGAATATCTGCTGTGTATATGGTGTAAAGGACAGGTCCTGAGACACTACCCTGCGGAACTGCTGTATCGTCGGCGTATGTGGCTAGGAGAGTATTAGGATGGAGAGGAATATCTGCTGTGTATATGGTGTAGAGGACAGGTCCTAAGACGCTACCCTGCGGAACTGCTGTATCGTCGGCGTATGTGGCTAGGAGAGTATTAGGATGGAGAGGAATATCTGCTGTGTATATGGTGTAAAGGACAGGTCCTGAGACACTACCCTGCGGAACTGCTGTATCGTCGGCGTATGTGGCTAGGAGAGTATTAGGATGGAGAGGAATATCTGCTGTGTATATGGTGTAGAGGACAGGTCCTAAGACGCTACCCTGCGGAACTGCTGTATCGTCGGCGTATGTGGCTAGGAGAGTATTAGGATGGAGAGGAATATCTGCTGTGTATATGGTGTAGAGGACAGGTCCTAAGACACTACCCTGCGGAACTGTTGTATCGTCGGCGTATGTGGCTAGGAGAGTATTAGGATGGAGAGGGATATCTGCTGTGTATATGGTGTAGAGGACAGGTCCTAAGACGCTACCCTGCGGAACTGCTGTATCGTCGGCGTATGTGGCTAGGAGAGTATTAGGATGGAGAGGAATATCTGCTGTGTATATGGTGTAAAGGACAGGTCCTGAGACACTACCCTGCGGAACTGCTGTATCGTCGGCGTATGTGGCTAGGAGAGTATTAGGATGGAGAGGAATATCTGCTGTGTATATGGTGTAGAGGACAGGTCCTGAGACACTACCCTGCGGAACTGCTGTATCGTCGGCGTATGTGGCTAGGAGAGTATTAGGATGGAGAGGAATATCTGCTGTGTATATGGTGTAGAGGACAGGTCCTGGGACACTACCCTGCGGAACTGCTGTATCGTCGGCGTTTGTGGCTAGGAGAGTATTAGGATGGAGAGGAATATCTGCTGTGTATATGGTGTAAAGGACAGGTCCTGAGACACTACCCTGCGGAACTGCTGTATCGTCGGCGTATGTGGCTAGGAGAGTATTAGGATGGAGAGGAATATCTGCTGTGTATATGGTGTAGAGGACAGGTCCTGAGACACTACCCTGCGGAACTGCTGTATCGTCGGCGTATGTGGCTAGGAGAGTATTAGGATGGAGAGGAATATCTGCTGTGTATATGGTGTAGAGGACAGGTCCTGAGACACTACCCTGCGGAACTGCTGTATCGTCGGCGTATGTGGCTAGGAGAGTATTAGGATGGAGAGGAATATCTGCTGTGTATATGGTGTAGAGGACAGGTCCTAAGACGCTACCCTGCGGAACTGCTGTATCGTCGGCGTATGTGGCTAGGAGAGTATTAGGATGGAGAGGAATATCAGCTGTGTATATGGTGTAGAGGACAGGTCCTAAGACACTACCCTGCGGAACACTATTTTATTAACATAAACTTTTCGAACACTTATTACGGTTTGAAAAAGATACTTGTGAACATTGAAAGTGCATCAGCATCAAAGAAAATATAATGCTGATTTGAAGAAGTTAATGTAACGTTGCAAAAAATAATGTCTACAACCGGAGAACATTGGGGTTTTTTTACAAAAAAACATTGTTTTCCATAATAACCTTTAGAACATGCAGGAATAACCTTTAACAGCATATTTCAGGAACATGAACAGATAGACACGTGAGATTGGCAGCATTTAACTATATATTTCTAGACTAGTTTTACCTCCTTGAGTATTCTCATATATTTAAGATACACCCAGTATAATGTTTTCATAATATTATAATAATTTTTCAGATTATATCTAATATATATTTGTCAAATACCACTCACTCACAGACCTATCATCACCCAGCCCAAACCACTTGACAGGAAAATTTGAAATTTTTCATGGACCTTTAGGGTGAAAACAATCGCTAAGAAAGGTTTTTTGATATTCAAATTTTTAAGTATTTTTAGAGGGGTTTGAATTTTTAGTTGGTCAGAGGATGCACGCCTAGGCAGCATGCGGTGCTAGGCGGTAAAATGTCCGCTGTTACCATACTGCGTCTATTTCATGATATTATTTTCACTTGCGGTTATGATGGCAGACCTTGAATTAACAAAAATAAACTGTGATTTTGTCCCTCATAGAGTTTACGGCTATACCTGGTGATGGTCCATCCGAGGTAATAATATCCCGAACCCTTGCACAGCCTCCTCACCCATCAGCATCCCCAGTCAGAACACTTCTTGGTAATGCTCGCAAATATAATGGGTCTTTTCAAATGACACCTTAGAAACATACATTTTTAAATTTTGATGTACATTTATTATTGACAACGAATTTTAACCTGTAATGGTTAAACTCCTGTTACTGGTAACCCATAGATAAAGGGTTATCTCTAGGTTATCTGTTTGTTGACACTGGTCCGGAGCGCCCCAATTTCAAGATACATTATACTTTGATTACTTATCAATTGATAAATAACATATAGTATGACGGGAACCGTGCTATAATAAACTGCACAAAATTATATAATAGCGTTAATTATGATGCTACATTATTTAATGCAATAAATTAACTACTTATCTGCCGTGACGAAGCGCGGGTATTCAGCTACTATACTATGAAATGACATGGACGTATATAAGGGGGGGGGGCTGAGGGGGCCGCAGCCCCCCCCCCCCCCGAAATTTTCATTTGGTAGTAAAAATATGTCATAAAACCCTTAAAAATAAATTAAATAAGATCACTTAGTTAATAAAAAATAGTTTATTTTAGGCGTAATAGCGTTTTAGTTGCCTAAAAACTATTCCAAGTTCTAAATTTTTCGTATTCCATACCCCGGAAATGGTCTCAGCCCCCCCCCACCCGAAATTTTCCCAGCCCCTCCCGAAATTATTTCCTATATACGCCCATGTGAAACGACACTTGAAAGAAGCTAGGAGTCTAAATTAATCTGTGATATATTTAGACACAAGATTCTACTGACCTGAGAATTCGCTGCTCCTTGCACTCAGCTGTAATACAACTTGCTCTAAATCCCCACACTATTCCTACAATATCTTAATGAGAATTAAAGTATTTCTAATCTCATGCATTTTTTTAAAAGATCAATTGGAACCTTAATAATTTTCTTTTGCAGATATAACATATTATTTAAATTAATTTCTAACGTCCATTATAATTAACTAAGATTTTTTGAACCC
Source organism: Gonocerus acuteangulatus (assembly GCA_946811695.1). Taxonomy (NCBI): domain Eukaryota; kingdom Metazoa; phylum Arthropoda; class Insecta; order Hemiptera; family Coreidae; genus Gonocerus; species Gonocerus acuteangulatus. The sequence continues at coordinate 3,532,575 of OX328126.1, forward strand.
ATTTATGTTGAAAATATCACTATATATATATATATATATATATATATATATATATATATATATATATATATACGTGGGGTGATCAAAAAGTTCCAGGACTGATTTTTTATTAATTTATTTAAAAAATCTACAGGCTATTGGACGTCGTCCCCTTCAAAGTACTCTCCTTGGGAAGCTATACATTTTTCCCAACGACGTTTCCACTGCGTGAAGGACTTTGAGAAATCATCTTGTGAAATGGTGTTTAGCTGCTCCAGCGATTTTTCTTGAATGTCATCTACGGACTCAAATCTCTTTCCCTTCATGGGTCTCTTGAGTTTTGGAAACAAGAAAAAGTCTGCAGGGGCAAGGTCAGGTGAATATGGAGGCTGGGGAATGATCGTCATTCCATTTTTGGTGTAGTAGTCGCGAATGAGCAGTGCGGAATGAACAGGCGCATTGTCATGATGCAGGAACCACTCACCGCTCCGCAAATTTTCTGTTAAAATTTGTTGACACGAACCAAATGAAATGTTCAATTCTTCAGCCATCTCACGAATGGTTAGTCGACGATTAGAACGCACGAGACTGTTCAATCTTGCAACATGATCGTCATCAGTCGAAGTTGATGGGCGCCCTGAACGAGAATCATCTTCACACGATGTCCGGCCTTCCTTGAACCTTTTGTACCACTCATGACACCTTGACCGACTCAGACATTCATCACCGAAAGCCACTTGCAACATTTGAAAAGTTTCAGTAAACGTTTTACCCAACTTCACACAAAACTTTATGCAAACGCGTTGCTCTTCCTTTTCATTCATTTCAAGAAATCGCCGAACACAAAAAACTTTTTTTACGAACACGGCAGTAACTTTACAATGAAGAAGGTTATCAACAATCTGAATAAACAGCTGAGTTCAGGAAGAGTCACGATAAACAATGCTGCCAACCGCACTGCTCTATGACACTCCATTGCCGCGCAATCTAAACAGTCCTGGAACTTTTTGATCACCCCTCGTATATATATGTTGTTCATTCGGCATCTGTCTCCAGCGGTCTTGCTCCTCCTGTCATCGCAATATTTCGCCGGATTCCTCTCCGGCTTCTTAAGGCAATCATTCATCCTTGCTGGTTGGTAAGGGAATGAGCTCGTCAGCGGTTTGGGCCCTTCTTATCCCTCTTGGTCGGAGACTATGCGAGCCAATGAACTGGGGAGTCTCTGGGCCAATCGGGTTCCGTCTGTCTATGTTAACTTCCTCGGTCGTCCGTTCGGGGCGCTGGTGGTCCTGTATGAGTGGATTGTCTCCAGTCTTCTTCAGGATGGCCCGCCAGGTGTTGGAGAGGATGAGTCCTTCTTCTCTATTGAAGTTGGCTGGATTTTTGTGGATCTCAATCGCCTCTCTGATGAGTCTCCTGTTCAGCGTGTCTTCCTTAGCCAGGGTCTTGGCTTGATCAAACAGGACTTGTCTGGGGCACTCTTCTCCATGTGTTGCCACCGCAGAAGTTTTGGTGCGTCCCAGCCTGTAGTCTGCAGCGTGTTGCGCGATTCGAGTGGCTATCTTCTTCCCTGTCTGTCCTATATACACTTTCCCGCAGTCACATGGTAGAAGATATACACCCTGGTCTTGCAACCGCTGCTTGTCCTTGCTTGTGCTCAGCCAATCCCCGATTTTGTTCAGCGGCTTGTAGGCGACCTCCATATCCTGTTTCCTAAATAGTCTGCCTAGCTTCTCGCTGACCCCGCTGACATACGGTAGGGTAATTCTGCTTCTAGTTTGTGTTTCCTTCCGGTTATTCTCATCACGGTGGCGATTTTACACCATCCTTATCGTTCGGGCCAACTTCTTTCTGTCATATCCATTCCCGGCTAAGTCGTACGTCAGTTGACTAAGTTCTGATCTTAGGAGTGATTCGTTACTGCTCAGAGTTATAGCTCTGTGTGCCAGTGTCTTAACCACTCCCATTTTTTGTGCTGTGTGGTGGTGAGAATCGGCGTGGAGGTATCTTCCTGTGGCCGTGGGTTTTCTGTATACAGTGTGCTCCAGTTCACCGATGGTTCCTTTCATGATCAGGAGGTCCAGGAAAGGCAATCTGCCATCCTTCTCTTCTTCGATGGTAAATCTGATGGCTGGGTGCACCTTGTTCATGAGATGGAGGAATTTTTTGAGTTCCTCTGCACCATGTTGCCAGATTGCGAAGACATCGTCCACGTATCGTAGTCAAAGCTTCGGTTTGTGTTCGCTGCCCTCGATCAGTCGCCTTTCGAAGTCCTCCATGAAAATGTCAGCCACAACTGGTGATAGGGGACTACCCATGGCCACTCCATCCTTCTGCTTATAGATGATTCCCTTGTACTGGAAGTAGCAGGAAGTTAGAACTAGTTCAGCTAGTTCCATCATCCCTCCCTCCAAAAATTTATTGTCTTTGATGATCTGGGTAGCATCTTTAGCGGCTTGTAGGCGACCTCCATATCCTGTTCTGAACTTGTTCTAACTTCCTGCTACTTCCAGTACAAGGGAATCATCTATAAGCAGAAGGATGGAGTGGCCATGGGTAGTCCCCTATCACCAGTTGTGGCTGACATTTTCATGGAGGACTTCGAAAGGCGACCTGATCGAGTGGCAGCGAACACAAACCGAAGCTTTGGCTACGATACGTGGACGATGTCTTCGCAATCTGGCAACATGGTGCAGAGGAACTCAAAAAATTCCTCCATCTCATGAACAAGTTGCACCCAGCCATCAGATTTACCATCGAAGAAGAGAAGGATGGCAGATTGCCTTTCCTGGACCTCCTGATCATGCAAGGAACCAACGGTGAACTGGAGCACACTGTATACAGAAAACCCACGGCCACAGGAAGATACCTCCACGCCGATTCTCACCACCACACAGCACAAAAAATGGGAGTGGTTAAGACAATGGCACACAGAGCTATAACTCTGTGCAGTAACGAATCACTCCTAAGATCAGAACTTAGTCAACTGACGGACGACTTTGCCGGGAATGGATATGACAGAAAGAAGTTGGCCCGAACGATAAGGATGGTGGAAAATCGCCACCGTGATGAGAATAACCGGAAGGAAACACAAACTAGAAGCAGAATTACCCTACCGTATGTCAGCGGGGTCAGCGAGAAGCTAGGCAGACTATTTAGGAAACAGGATATGGAGGTCGCCTACAAGCCGCTGAACAAAATCGGGGATTGGCTGAGCACAAGCAAGGACAAGCAGCGGTTGCAAGACCAGGGTGTATATCTTCTACCATGTGACTGCGGGAAAGTGTATATAGGACAGACAGGGAAGAAGGTAGCCACTCGAATCGCGCAACACGCTGCAGACTACAGGCTGGGACGCACCAAAACTTCTGCGGTGGCAACACATGGAGAAGAGTGCCCCAGACAAGTCCTGTTTGATCAAGCCAAGACCCTGGCTAAGGAAGACACGCTGAACAGGAGACTCATCAGAGGGCGATTGAGATCCACAAAAATCCAGCCAACTTCAATAGAGAAGAAGGACTCATCCTCTCCAACACCTGGCGGGCCATCCTGAAGAAGACTGGAGACAATCCACTCATACAGGACCACCAGCGCCCCGAACGGACGACCGAGGAAGTTAACATAGACAGACGGAACCCGATTGGCCCAGAGACTCCCCAGTTCATTGGCTCGCATAGTCTCCGACCAAGAGGGATAAGAAGGGCCCAAACCGCTGACGAGCTCATTCCCTTACCAACCAGCAAGGATGAATGATTGCCTGAAGAAGCTGGAGAGGAATCCGGCGAAATATTGCGATGACAGGAGGAGCAAGACCGCTGGAAACAGATGCCGAATGAACAACACATTTAATTCCCAGCGAAGTAGCTTGAAAAATAGCATATATATATATATATATATATATATATTATATATATATATATATATATTACAAAACTTAAAAATCAGGTTCTCAGATTCTATAATCATTTTCAACTCCGACAACGTAATAAAGAAGCTAAAAATATATTTTTTGGCGATGGATGTAGAAGAAGATCTGAAGGAAATAAGTTGATCATTTACACCAAGTTCACTCAAAGGATTTGTGAAGTAAATGTGAAAAGTTGGTGTCGCTTAACGGGAAGTAAAGCGGATTTTATAAAGTTAATCGTCTTTAAACAGAAGTAAAGGCTTCATCCCCTTCGTCTTTACACTTTATGAAGTTTCCTTTATAAAAATATTAATTACAGGAAGGTAAAGACGGGCTTCGTCCTTTCGCTTTAAGTCAGAGGGGGGGGGGGGTTAAAAAGATCTTTAACAAGACGTGAGTCATCGTACCGGTCCGCTGTTACCGGCTCCACTGTAGAATCTGGTAAGAGAATGGAAGAATATGAAGAATATTGCAGAACAATAAGTATCAATAGTATCATATCTTGTGACACTAAGGTCATATATCTACTATATATTTGTCAAATACCACTCACTCACTCACTGACTCACTCATCTATCATCGCCCAGCCCAAACCACTCGACAGAAAATTTTGAAATTTTGCATGGACACTCCCTGTAGGCACTAGTTGGTTAGAGGAGGCAAGCCTAGGTTGCTAGGACGATAACAGAACAGCTGTCACCTTTCTGTATCTATTTCATAGTATTATTTTTAATTGAGGTTAATTTCAACTGTGGCCAAGGGCTATAGCCACGTTGAATACACCGTTCCCGTAAATCACCGAAGTTAAGCAACGTCGAGCGTGGCCAGTACCCGAATGGGTGACCGACCACGTGCTGTTGGCATTATTAAAGGGTGGCAACCTGTAGATAGCCCGGCGCTAATGGCCAAGTTGTAGATACGCCGTAAAAAAAAAAAAAAAAAAAAAAAATCAACTGTGATGGGAGACCTTGAATTACTAGAAATAGACTATGATTTTGTCCCTCATAGAGTTTACACTATACCTGGTGATGGTCCATCCGAGGTAATAATATCCCAAACCCTGAAAATCCTGTTACTGGTAACCTCTAGATAACATGTTATCTCTAGTTTATCTGTTTCTTGAAACTGGTCCGGAGCACCCCAATGTCCAGAAACATTATACTTTGATTACTTATCAATTGGTGAATAACGTATAGCATGACGGGAACCATGCTATAATAAACTGCATTATGTTACATTATTTGACGTAATAAAACAACATCTGCCGTGACGAAGCAAGGGTATTCAGCTAGTCACTTACTGATCTATCATCGCCCAGCCCAAACCACTCACTCACTGACCTATCATCCCCCAGCCCAAACCACTCACTCACTGACCTATCATCGCCCAGCCCAAACCACTCACTCACTGACCTATCATCGCCCAGCCCAAACCACTCACTCACTGACCTATCATCGCCCAGCCCAAACCACTCACTCACTGACCTATCATCGCCCAGCCCAAACCGCTTCACGGAAAATTATGAAATTTTGCGAGGACACTCCCTTTAGCATATAAACACTCACTAGGAAAGGATTTTTTGATATTCAAATTTTTAAATATTTTTAGAGGTGTTCGAATTTTTAGTTAGAGCAGACAAGCCTAGGCAGCATGCGTTGCAAGGACGATAACAGGTCAGCTGTTACCTTACTGTATCTACTTCATAATACTATTTTTTTTTATGTTTGTTTTTCGTCGATGGGATGATATTTTTGGATGGAACGGCATTTTTCTCCAGCGGTGGTTACTCCTTCTCACTTCTTCCTGGAATATTTCGATGGGTTCATCTCTTCTTCTTCAGCCAGGTACTTGTTTCTTCCTCGGTGGTTGCTGAGGGAATGACATTTTTCTCGATCTGGGCGCCCTTTCTCCTTTCTAGCTCCAGTATCTGGATACTGTTATGATGGACTTATCGAAATATTCCAGGAAGAAGTGAGGAGGAGTACCACCGCTGGAGGAAAATGCCGTTCCATCAAAAAAAATTATTTTTATTTGCGGTTCATTTAAACTATGATGCCAGACCTTGAATTACTAGAAATAAACTTCGATTTTTTCCCTCATAGAGTTTACGCTACACCTGGTGATGGTCCATCCGAGGTAATAATAACCCGAACCCTTGCACTGCCTCCACACCCATCAGCATCCCCAGTCAGAACACTTCTTGGTAATGCTCGCAAATATAATGGGTGCTTCCAAACGACGCCTTCAAAACATAACTTTTTTTAATTTTAACGCCCATTTATTATTAACAACCAATTTTAACACGTACTGGTTAAAATCCTGTTTTATAGGGTTTTCTACGCAAAGGAACTCAAAAAGTAACTTCAAGCATATGAACTCGAAAACGTAAGCGTTATGATTTTTTTCGCGCAAATTACGCTCAAAAACATGTTCTGGTGGGCGGATTCACACATTGTACCGAAATCATAAAGATTCACGTACAGACAGGTATTTTACTGGATATTCGGAGTTTTGCAATGTGCGCCGCCAAGAAATTATATTGTATGCACATTTAAAAAAATACCGGCATTTATAATCCTAGCTGCAGTTTAGATAACAAGATTGTTTGGGACTTCCAATTTTTTCTCGTCAACAATTTCCTGTTAACGGAATTTCTTCTCAAAATTACGGCATGAAAGCGCTAAAATAAACGTATTCAATATTATTTTCGTTTTAAATTATTGATGTAATTTTTTTTTCTCTAGGGAGAGGATGGCCAATGCTTAACAAGAAAAAATTCTGTGAGAAATCCATCTTTTTATCCGAGGGCTCGCTGGGCGAATAATTTGGCAGAAAGTCGCAAGCAAAAGAGAGGAGTCCATTGAAAAGTTGTGAAAAAGTAAAGAGTTGATGAGGATCGCTTTTTGAAGGGAAAGCCCGGGAAATGTTTCTATCAAGGGGGGGGGATCTTGAAAGGCGCTCTTTTGTAGATTAGTAGGAAGAAGCCCTAATATGGCTGAACTGGGCTTTAATAGGCTACTTTACATAGGGAAAATATTTACTTATATTCAAAGGATCATTAGATGCTTTTTAGCTTTTATACTTGTCCTTTTATGGATTATTAGAGCTTAGTATAATGTTGCTTGGCGGCTAGGTTAGCTCAGAGGTAGAGCACTCGTTGAAAACTCGTGCGCGCAATAAAGATTTTCTCTTGTAGTGTAGTCCTTTGAGGGTTGGAATCGAGCTCCCAGAACGTCCCTAGGCCCACCTAATTAATATAGGTCTCCAGCCTTTAATTAATTTATTACTGGGTACTTTCAAAGGGGAAAATTAGGCGGCCGGAGCATAGCACTGACCACACTCGTGAAATTCCATCGTTTTGATTTATTTGGAAGGTCTGCATTGGCTAAAGCAAGGGCCTCCAAATTTCTGCATGACTAGAGCAGAGGCCTCCAAACGTCAGCATTGGCTAAAGCAGGGGCCTCCAAATTTCTGCATTGGCTAGAGCAGGGGCCTCCAAACGTCAGCATTGACTAGAGCAGGGACATCCAAACGTCTGCATTGACCAGAGACCACCAAACGCCTGCAGTAACTATGTCAGGGATCAACCATTGTATTGACTATAGCAGGGTTTCTCCAAAAGTACGCATTGGCTAGAGCAGGGTTCTTCTAACGTCTGTATTGAATTGAGCAGGGATTTACAAACGTCTGCAGTAATTAGAGCAGGGGTCTCCCAACGCCTGCTGTAACTAGAGCAGGGGTCTCCATACGTCTGCTGTAACTAGAGCAGGGGTCTCCCAACGCCTGCTGTAACTAGAGCAGGGGTCTCCCAACGCCTGCTGTAACTAGAGCAGGGGTCTCCCAACGCCTGCTGTAACTAGAGCAGGGACCTTCAAACGTCTGCAGTAACTAGAGCAGGGGTCTCCATACGTCTGAAGTACCTAGAGCAGGGGTCTCCATACGTTTGAAGTACCTAGAGAAGGGGTCTCCAAACGTCTGCAGTAACTAGAGCAGGGGTCTCCATACGTTTGAAGTACCTAGAGCAGGGGTCTCCAAACGTCTGCAGTAACTAGAGCAGGGGTCTCCATACGTCTGAAGTAACTATAGCAGGGGTCTCCAAACGTCTACTGTAACTAGAGCAGGGGTCTCCCAACGTCTGCTGTAACTAGAGCAGGGGTCTCCAAACGTCTGATGTGACTAGAGCAGGGGTCACCATACGTCTGAAGTAACTATAGCAGGGGTCTCCATACGTCTGAAGTAACTATAGCAGGGGTCTCCATACGTCTGAAGTAACTATAGCAGGGGTCTCCAAACGTCTACTGTAACTAGAGCAGGGGTCTCCCAACGTCTGTTGTAACTAGAGCAGGGGTCTCCAAACGCCTGCTGTAACTAGAGCAGGGGTCTCCCAACGTCTGCTGTAACTATAGCAGGGGTCTCCCAACGTCTGCTGTAACTAGACCAGGGGTCTCCAAACGTCTACTGTAACTATAGCAGGGGTCTCCCAACGTCTGCTGTAAATAGAGCAGGGGTCTCCCAACGTCTGCTGTAACTAGAGCAGGGGTCTCCCAACGTCTGCTGTAACTAGAGCAGGGGTCTCCCAACGTCTGCTGTAACTAGAGCAGGGGTCTCCCAACGTCTGCTGTAACTAGAGCAGGGGTCTCCAAACGTCTACTGTAACTAGAGCAGGGGTCTCCCAACGTCTGCTGTAACTAGAGCAGGGGTCTCCCAACGTCTGCTGTAACTAGAGCAGGGGTCTCCAAACGTCTACTGTAACTAGAGCAGGGGTCTCCCAACGTCTGCTGTAACTATAGCAGGGGTCTCCAAACGTCTGCTGTAACTATAGCAGGGGTCTCCAAACGTCTGCTGTAACTATAGCAGGGGTCTCCAAACGTCTACTGTAACTAGAGCAGGGGTCTCCCAACGTCTGCTGTAACTAGAGCAGGGGTCTCCAAACGTCTGCAGTAACTAGAGCAGGGACCTCCAAACGTCTGAAGTAACTATAGCAGGGGTCTCCCAACGTCTGCTGTAAATAGAGCAGGGGTCTCCCAACGTCTGCTGTAACTAGAGCAGGGGTCTCCATACGTCTGCAGTAACTAGAGCAGGGGTCTCCCAACGTCTGCTGTAACTAGAGCAGGGGTCTCCCAACGTCTGCTGTAACTAGAGCAGGGGTCTCCAAACGTCTACTGTAACTAGAGCAGGGGTCTCCCAACGTCTGCTGTAACTAGAGCAGGGGTCTCCATACGTCTGCAGTAACTATAGCAGGGGTCTCCCAACGTCTGCTGTAACTAGAGCAGGGGTCTCCAAACGTCTGCTGTAACTAGAGCAGGGGTCTCCCAACGTCTGCTGTAACTAGAGCAGGGGTCTCCATACGTCTGCAGTAACTAGAGCAGGGACCTCCAAACGTCTGAAGTAACTATAGCAGGGGTCTCCATACGTCTGAAGTAACTATAGCAGGGGTCTCCAAACGTCTACTGTAACTAGAGCAGGGGTCTCCCAACGTCTGCTGTAACTAGAGCAGGGGTCTCCAAACGTCTACTGTAACTAGAGCAGGGGTCTCCCAACGTCTGCTGTAACTAGAGCAGGGGTCTCCATACGTCTGCAGTAACTATAGCAGGGGTCTCCCAACGTCTGCTGTAACTAGAGCAGGGGTCTCCAAACGTCTGCTGTAACTAGAGCAGGGGTCTCCCAACGTCTGCTGTAACTAGAGCAGGGGTCTCCATACGTCTGCAGTAACTAGAGCAGGGACCTCCAAACGTCTGAAGTAACTATAGCAGGGGTCTCCATACGTCTGAAGTAACTATAGCAGGGGTCTCCAAACGTCTACTGTAACTAGAGCAGGGGTCTCCAAACGTCTTCAAACTCTCCAGTCCTTTGACCGTACTGATTACTCCAGTGCGTTTCAAGAGCCATTAATCAATTTAATAATCGAAGACTCACTAACTTGTCCAAAAAAAAAAAAAAAAACAAAAAGAAATATATAAATAACTAAATAATTAATTTAAGATAATTATTTCCTAAAGCTTCCTAATTGTGGATACGCTTATTAAAGATACTAGTTCAGTCGCTCTAGGGTTTTTATTGTCTCAAATTTTGGATCTTACTTACAAAAATGTTCAATAGAAATAAGTATTAAGAAACGTTTTTGGATCTAAATCAGCTATGAATCGTCGGAATGTTTCGTCATTACGTCCCTGAATCAGATTAACGTCTTAAGTGGACCTTCCTCCTTTTAGAGAGGGAGGAAACACTATTAAATGATGTTGTGTGACTGGCGCTCCTTCAATTTTCAGCCATCTGACCGCACAATTTTTTAATTAAGATAATTCGATTTTTAAAATCTTCCTCGAGACAAACTTGTCTGATTAGCGATGAAAATTTTGCGAAATAATGAAGCAGGTTGAATTTTCACTGATTGGATCCAAACCGAAATTACTTTCTGCTTCAATCCAAAGTTTTCATTAAGTTTTCCCAATTTTTAACGCCCCCTTTAAAGAATTTACATTTTTCCCTGTCAACTTTCGTGGAAGTTATTTGTATTTTTTTTTTTTCCTTTAGGAATGTAATACGTAGTTAATTATCGATATCATTTATTTAAATTATATCGTCCATTATCATTACCTAAGAATTTTAGGACAGGTTACCACCCTTTTCTAGCCATGATAGGGCTGATGCCTTTTCTTTTTTGCGCGGTTCCTCCCTCTCTTCATAGGGAGGAACACCGCTTATAAGGTTGATCTCATGAAACAATCCGGAATTGCCGACTAGAAAATTTCGCGTTTCAGAACTCCTAGAGACCGAAACCACCGTTTAAAATTTGTATGTATATATATATATATATATATATATATATATAAATATATATATATATATATATATATATATATATATAAATATATATATATATATATATATATATATATATATATATATATAAATATATATATATATAAATATATATATATATATATTTGTCTGTTCGCTCATTTCTGGCTTCCCTAATGGTCCGATTGTGATGAAATTTGGTACAAAAATCCGTCGTCCAATTTGAAAGGTCAAGTTCGTTAACCAGCAGAATCCGCCCACTGGAAGATGGCGTTTGGGGCAAAATTCGCGCAAAAAAATCGTAACGCTTACGTTTTTAGCGCGGTTACTCCCTATCTCCTTAGGGAGAACCCGCTTATGACCTCACGACGCAATCCGGAAGTGCCGACTAGAAACTTTCACGTTTCAGACCCTATAGATCACGAAAATATAGGTGGCCCAAATTTTTGTGTGTGTGTATATATATATATATATATATATATATATATATATATATATATTTATATATATGCTTGTCTGTTCGCGCTCTAGCAAGCTTAAAAATGGTCCGATTTTAACAAAATTTGGTAAAAAAATCTGTCGTCTAATTTGAAAGGTCAAGTTCGTTAACCAGCAGAATCCGCCCAATAGAAGATAGCGTTTGGGGCGAAATTCGCGCAAAAAAAATCGTAACGCTTACGTTTTTGAGTTCATATGCTTGTAGGTACTTGTTTTATAGGTTTCTTAACATAAGAAAACGAATGAAACCATTTTTAAGGCGATATCTGTAACCGTTCCTGAGAAAAGTGGAATCAATATTTTTGTAAGTCATTATATTTTTGTGAGTACTTAGAATCGCGGGATTCAATTGAAATATTTTCTACAACTTGGAAATTAATCCCAACTCAGATGTTTAAATTTTGGTTATATTTGGAGTTAAGGAAGTATGCAAAAAAAATTATTTTATTAATAGACATGAAAAGTTTTCGGATCTTCATACATTTTTCGTAAATATCTCGGTAACGGTTGGGAAATCGTGCTAAGTGGAAGGTGACCATTCGAATGCTTACTAAATTCTCTGCAAAAAAGGTTCTGAAGCAATATTCGATGGGGCAACGTCAATCAGAGATATAAGCGCGTAAAACTTAAAACGTGTTTGTTTAGTTATGTTGAAAGGGTTTTTCTCTTTGTTTATCTCACTTTTTAATTGGTTGTTTCTTGTTTTAAATTGCATTTATCAGTAAAATTAGTATAGTAGTAAAATAAGCTAAGAAATGGTGAAAGGTTTTGGTAATAATAAGTTTGGAGTGGCTGTGGTTATCAAGATGGCTGTGGCTAATCATGATGACGTAGTTTGTTTTGAATTCTCCTGTCTTCCTCATAGCCTCCAACTGATGTTATCGCTATTTCTTATTTTATAGAAAGATTTAACCCACGACAGAATGGAATTTTATTCGCCATGAAGCACATATTTACAGTTGGTTATAACAGTAAAACGAATTTGCTAGTAAAACAAGATACTTAAAATGACAACGAATTTTTGGTTGTTTAGAATAGAGCCTTTTCAGCAGTAGTCAAAGAGTAAGTACGTTTTCAGTACACAATTGAATTGACTTATACAGATTAAGAATTATCCGTTTCTGTGTAAGTTGCCTACTGTCAGTTTCCTGTGATTTGTGATGCTAATCTATTCCATTTCTTCGAGATGTACGTAACCCCGCTAAGATGACGCAGTTCCTGCGAGTCGGACTTTTCCCTTTTTTTATCTCACTTTTTAATTGGTTTTTTCTAGTTTTAAATTGCATTTATCAGTAAAATTAGTATTGTAGTAAAATAAGCTAACAAACGGTGAAAGGTATTGGTAATAAGTTTGGAGTGGCTGTGGTAATCATGATGGCAGTGGCTGTCAGTTTCCTGTGATTTGTGAAGCTAATCTATTCCATTTCTTCAAGATGTACGTAACCGCGCTAAGATGATGCAGTTCCTGCGAGTCTGACTTTTTTTTAATTGCTTCTAGTTGAATAATGTATTTGACAATGAAACTGGTTAAGTAAAATAACAAAAACAATTTATTGTTAGAAATATAGATTTCCAAGTTTCCAAGACCTTGTAACTAGCGGGACCGTTTCTAGTGTTGGCCGACCCTTCCAGGTAAGATCGTAAATCACCAAGACTGGTGGAACCAAAATAATAACTGTGTGCGTGTATATGTGTATGTGTATATGCATATATATAAATATATATATATATATATATATATATATATATATATATATATATATGTTAGGTATATTTAGATAGATATGTGTATATATTAGTGTTAAATATGTCCTACTTGTTTTTACAGCCGTGATGAAGGCTTGAAGTTAAAGCCGAAAAGTCGGAACAATAAAACCATTTTTACGATAAAATGTAATTTTATTACCCTGACAATCCCTACCTTGCATCATCAACGGTCAACGATCTCCTCTCAACAAAATAATAACTGCTTCTATTTTAATCTTTCCAAATTAAACTAGGGATAAGAACGGAACCGCGCTAAGATGATGCAGTTCCTGCGAGTCGGACTTTTGAGTTCATACGCTTGTAAGTACTCGTTTTATAGGCTTCTTGGGCTAATAAAACGAATGAAACCATTTTTAAGGCGATAGCTTTAACCGTTTCTGAGAAAATCGGAAAAAAAGTTGTTAAATCAAGTTTTTGGTTTAAATTTCATCAAAACTAACATGTTAAACTTTTGGTTACGTTTGGAGTTAAGGAAGGGTTAAAATAAAATATTTTATGAACAGACATGAAAAGTTTTGGGAACTTCGTATAATTTCATTAATATCTCGAACCAGGTTGGGAAGTCGTGATTAGTGGATAGAAATTATTTGAAAGCTTTATAAATTCTCAACAAAAAAGATTCTGAAACAATTTTTGATTAGGTGATGTCAATCGGAAAAATAAGTGCTTAAACTTTGAAGTAATTGATTTCGTTTATTCGAACGGTTCTTTTAGCACTTTCCTCCAAAGGAAAGTAGCTATTGAGGTTGGACTCATGACGGAATTTTTGAAAAATTTCTTCAAATCTTTATCGATCCTACCTAGTAGACACCGAAAAGGACCCCCGTTAAAATTTATATATATCTATATATATATGTGTGTCTGTTAACACGATAGCGGCCAGAGTTTTGGTTTTTGCGTCACGAAACTTGGTATATAGCATTCAATTAGCAAACGATTGAACGAGTTCGTTAACCGCTAAAGTCGGTCCACCGGAAGGGGGGGTTTACCCCGAACCCAAAGCACTAATTTGACTATGTCAGCCGTAATATTTGTTATATTTCAACTAAACTTGGTATTCGTAGTGGTAATATAGAGAGAAAAGTGAGATATAAAAATGAACTAAATCGGTTCATTAGAAGGGGGGGTTTACTCCGGACCCACAATACCAATTCGCCACTACCAGCCGTGATTTTTGGTATATTTCGACGAAACTCGGCATTCGTAGTGGTAATCTACAGGTAAATATGTGTTGTAAAAATAAACTAAATCGGTTCATTAGAAGGGGGGGTTTACTCCGGACTCAAATTCGTAATATACTCATACCGGTCGTAATTTCTGCTGTATTGTAACGAAACGCGATATACGTCTTGGGTAATTCATGAGAAACAAGTGTTGTAAAAATGAGCTGAATCGGTCAATCGGAAAGCGGGGGTTTAATTTGTAATATATTTCAATCGAAAAGCCCGCCAGATGTAGGTTCACAAAGCCGCCGCAAGGAGCGCTTTCTACCATTAGAGTGACTGTATCCTGTTCGTGCGTTAGATCAAAATACGATAATATGAGGTTTTTAGTATTTATTACGTAGTGTAATAGGTACCATGTGTAAACATAACTCTGGAAGCAAATTAATAATTGATCAGTTACTCATTACAAATTTAAAAGAGAACTATTCATGATTTTATTTTATTTATGTAGGATATTTTAAGCAAATTGCTGTGGAAAGCAGTCTACACTACCCAAATTCTGAGGAAAGTGCTTAGTTATGCAGCTCATTCGTGACGGACTTTTTTAGTTCTATTTCTACAGCATAATGATCCGAATATCCTGTAGAAATCACCCGAGTCTCTACATGATCCTGTAAGTTAGACACTACAAGATCTAATAAAGTCCCGCTATTATTAACCACTCCTGTTGGTTTATCCACTAGGTTTATTAAGTTAAACCTTTGAAACACGCCCATTAATTTCTGTTTTCTTGAAGTATTTTCCAATATATTTACATTTAAATCTCCAGTCAAAATAATTTCCAAGTCGTTATCCTTAGATATGTCCATTAAAACATCTTCCACTTTATTTAAAAAGTTATCGAAATTCCCTTTCTCCGATCTGTAAATTGTTAATACAGCCATTCTATTTTTTCTATTTGTTTTATTAGCACTTTCCTCCGAAGGAAAGTAGCTATTGAGGTTGGACTCATGACGGAATTTTTGAAAAATTTCTTCAAATCTTTATCGATCCTACCTAGTAGACACCGAAAATGACCCCCGTTAAAATTTATATATATCTATATATATATATATATATATATATATATATATATATATATATATATATATATGTGTGTCTGTTAACACGATAGCGGCCAGAGTTTTTGTTTTTTCGTCACGAAACTTGGTATATAGCATTCAATTAGCAAACGATTGAACGAGTTCGTTAACCACCAAAATCGGTCCACCGGAAGGGGGGGGGGGGTTTACCCCGAACCCAAAACACTAATTTGACCATTTCAGCCGTAATATTTGTTATATTTCAACTAAACTTGGTATTCGTAGTGGTAATATAGAGAGAAAAGTGAGATATAAAAATGAACTAAATCGGTTCATTAGAAGGGGGGGTTTACTCCGGACCCACAATACCAATTCGCCACTACCAGCCGTGATTTTTGGTATATTTCGACGAAACTCGGCATTCGTAGTGGTAATCTACAGGTAAATATGTGTTGTAAAAATAAACTAAATCGGTTCATTAGAAGGGGGGGTTTACTCCGGACTCAAATTCGTAATATACTCATACCGGTCGTAATTTCTGCTGTATTGTAACGAAACGCGATATACGTCTTGGGTAATTCATGAGAAACAAGTGTTGTAAAAATGAGCTGAATCGGTCAATCGGAAAGCGGGGGTTTAATTTGTAATATATTTCAATCGAAAAGCCCGCCAGATGTAGGTTCACAAAGCCGCCGCAAGGAGCGCTTTCTACCATTAGAGTGACTGTATCCTGTTCGTGCGTTAGATCAAAATACGATAATATGAGGTTTTTAGTATTTATTACGTAGTGTAATAGGTACCATGTGTAAACATAACTCTGGAAGCAAATTAATAATTGATCAGTTACTCATTACAAATTTAAAAGAGAACTATTCATGATTTTATTTTATTTATGTTGGATATTTTAAGCAAATTGTTCTGGAAAGCAGTCTACACTACCCAAATTCTGAGGAAAGTGCTTAGTTATGCAGCTCATTCGTGACGGACTTTTTTAGTTCTATTTCTACAGCATAATGATCCGAATATCCTGTAGATATCACCCGAGTCTCTACATGATCCTGTAAGTTAGACACTACAAGATCTAATAAAGTCCCGCTATTATTAACCACTCCTGTTGGTTTATCCACTAGGTTTATTAAGTTAAACCTTTGAAACACGCCCATTAATTTCTGTTTTCTTGAAGTATTTTCCAATATATTTACATTTAAATCTCCAGTCAAAATAATTTCCAAGTCGTTATCCTTAGATATGTCCATTAAAACATCTTCCACTTTATTTAAAAAGTTATCGAAATTCCCTTTCTCCGATCTGTAAATTGTTAATACAGCCATTCTATTTTTTCTATTTGTTTTATTAGCACTTTCCTCCGAAGGAAAGTAGCTATTGAGGTTGGACTCATGACGGAATTTTTGAAAAATTTCTTCAAATCTTTATCGATCCTACCTAGTAGACACCGAAAATGACCCCCGTTAAAATTTATATATATATATATATATATATATATATATATATATATATGTGTGTCTGTTAACACGATAGCGGCCAGAGTTTTTGTTTTTTCGTCACGAAACTTGGTATATAGCATTCAATTAGCAAACGATTGAACGAGTTCGTTAACCACCAAAATCGGTCCACCGGAAGGGGGGGGGGTTTACCCCGAACCCAAAACACTAATTTGACCATTTCAGCCGTAATATTTGTTATATTTCAACGAAACTTGGTATTCGTAGTGGTAATATAGAGAGAAAAGTGAGATATAAAAATGAACTAAATCGGTTTATAAGGAGGGGGGGGGGGGGGGGTTTACTCCGGACCCACAATACCAATTCGCCACTAACGGCCGTGATTTTAGGTATATTTCGACGAAACTCGGTATTCGTAGTGGTAATCTACAGGTAAATATGTGTTGTAAAAATAAACTAAATCGGTTCATTAGAAGGGGGGGTTTACTCCGGACTCAAATTCGTAATATACTCATACCGGTCGTAATTTCTGCTGTATTGTAACGAAACGCGATATACGTCTTGGGTAATTCATGAGAAACAAGTGTTGTAAAAATGAGCTGAATCGGTCAATCGGAAAGCGGGGGTTTAATTTGTAATATATTTCAATCGAAAAGCCCGCCAGATGTAGGTTCACAAAGCCGCCGCAAGGAGCGCTTTCTACCATTAGAGTGACTGTATCCTGTTCGTGCGTTAGATCAAAATACGATAATATGAGGTTTTTAGTATTTATTACGTAGTGTAATAGGTACCATGTGTAAACATAACTCTGGAAGCAAATTAATAATTGATCAGTTACTCATTACAAATTTAAAAGAGAACTATTCATGATTTTATTTTATTTATGTAGGATATTTTAAGCAAATTGCTGTGGAAAGCAGTCTACACTACCCAAATTCTGAGGAAAGTGCTTAGTTATGCAGCTCATTCGTGACGGACTTTTTTAGTTCTATTTCTACAGCATAATGATCCGAATATCCTGTAGAAATCACCCGAGTCTCTACATGATCCTGTAAGTTAGACACTACAAGATCTAATAAAGTCCCGCTATTATTAACCACTCCTGTTGGTTTATCCACTAGGTTTATTAAGTTAAACCTTTGAAACACGCCCATTAATTTCTGTTTTCTTGAAGTATTTTCCAATATATTTACATTTAAATCTCCAGTCAAAATAATTTCCAAGTCGTTATCCTTAGATATGTCCATTAAAACATCTTCCACTTTATTTAAAAAGTTATCGAAATTCCCTTTCTCCGATCTGTAAATTGTTAATACAGCCATTCTATTTTTTCTATTTGTTTTATTAGCACTTTCCTCCGAAGGAAAGTAGCTATTGAGGTTGGACTCATGACGGAATTTTTGAAAAATTTCTTCAAATCTTTATCGATCCTACCTAGTAGACACCGAAAATGACCCCCGTTAAAATTTATATATATCTATATATATATATATATATATATATATATATATATATATATATATATATATATGTGTGTCTGTTAACACGATAGCGGCCAGAGTTTTTGTTTTTTCGTCACGAAACTTGGTATATAGCATTCAATTAGCAAACGATTGAACGAGTTCGTTAACCACCAAAATCGGTCCACCGGAAGGGGGGGGGGGTTTACCCCGAACCCAAAACACTAATTTGACCATTTCAGCCGTAATATTTGTTATATTTCAACTAAACTTGGTATTCGTAGTGGTAATATAGAGAGAAAAGTGAGATATAAAAATGAACTAAATCGGTTCATTAGAAGGGGGGGTTTACTCCGGACCCACAATACCAATTCGCCACTACCAGCCGTGATTTTTGGTATATTTCGACGAAACTCGGCATTCGTAGTGGTAATCTACAGGTAAATATGTGTTGTAAAAATAAACTAAATCGGTTCATTAGAAGGGGGGGTTTACTCCGGACTCAAATTCGTAATATACTCATACCGGTCGTAATTTCTGCTGTATTGTAACGAAACGCGATATACGTCTTGGGTAATTCATGAGAAACAAGTGTTGTAAAAATGAGCTGAATCGGTCAATCGGAAAGCGGGGGTTTAATTTGTAATATATTTCAATCGAAAAGCCCGCCAGATGTAGGTTCACAAAGCCGCCGCAAGGAGCGCTTTCTACCATTAGAGTGACTGTATCCTGTTCGTGCGTTAGATCAAAATACGATAATATGAGGTTTTTAGTATTTATTACGTAGTGTAATAGGTACCATGTGTAAACATAACTCTGGAAGCAAATTAATAATTGATCAGTTACTCATTACAAATTTAAAAGAGAACTATTCATGATTTTATTTTATTTATGTTGGATATTTTAAGCAAATTGTTCTGGAAAGCAGTCTACACTACCCAAATTCTGAGGAAAGTGCTTAGTTATGCAGCTCATTCGTGACGGACTTTTTTAGTTCTATTTCTACAGCATAATGATCCGAATATCCTGTAGATATCACCCGAGTCTCTACATGATCCTGTAAGTTAGACACTACAAGATCTAATAAAGTCCCGCTATTATTAACCACTCCTGTTGGTTTATCCACTAGGTTTATTAAGTTAAACCTTTGAAACACGCCCATTAATTTCTGTTTTCTTGAAGTATTTTCCAATATATTTACATTTAAATCTCCAGTCAAAATAATTTCCAAGTCGTTATCCTTAGATATGTCCATTAAAACATCTTCCACTTTATTTAAAAAGTTATCGAAATTCCCTTTCTCCGATCTGTAAATTGTTAATACAGCCATTCTATTTTTTCTATTTGTTTTATTAGCACTTTCCTCCGAAGGAAAGTAGCTATTGAGGTTGGACTCATGACGGAATTTTTGAAAAATTTCTTCAAATCTTTATCGATCCTACCTAGTAGACACCGAAAATGACCCCCGTTAAAATTTATATATATATATATATATATATATATATATATATATATGTGTGTCTGTTAACACGATAGCGGCCAGAGTTTTTGTTTTTTCGTCACGAAACTTGGTATATAGCATTCAATTAGCAAACGATTGAACGAGTTCGTTAACCACCAAAATCGGTCCACCGGAAGGGGGGGGGGTTTACCCCGAACCCAAAACACTAATTTGACCATTTCAGCCGTAATATTTGTTATATTTCAACGAAACTTGGTATTCGTAGTGGTAATATAGAGAGAAAAGTGAGATATAAAAATGAACTAAATCGGTTTATAAGGAGGGGGGGGGGGGGGGTTTACTCCGGACCCACAATACCAATTCGCCACTAACGGCCGTGATTTTAGGTATATTTCGACGAAACTCGGTATTCGTAGTGGTAATCTACAGGTAAATATGTGATATAAAAATAAACTAAATAGGTTCATTAGGAGGGGGGGTTTACTCCGGACTCAAATTCCTAATATACTCATACTGGTCGTAATTTCTGCTGTATTCTAACGAAACGCGGTATACGTCTTGGGTAACTCATGAGAAAGAAGTGTTATAAAAATGAGCTGAATCGGTCAATCGGAAAGGGGGGTTTACTTTGTAATATATTTCAATAGAAAAGCCAGCCAGACATAGGTCCACAAAGGCGCCGCAAGGAGCGCTAGAGGGACTGTATCCTGTTCCTGCGTTAGATCAAAATACGATAATATGAGGTTTTTTGTATTTATTACGTAGTGTAATAGGTAACATGTGTAAACATAGCTCTGGAAGCAAATTAATAATTGATCAGTTACTCATTACAAATTTAAAAGAGAACTATTCATGTTTTTATTTTATTTATGTAGGATATTTTAAGCAAAATGTTCTGGAAAGCAGTCTACACTACCCAAATTCTGAGGAAAGTGCTTAGTCATGCAGCTCCTGCGTGACGGACTTTTTTGTCAGTTTTAGCGCGGTTTTTCTCTCCCCCATAGGGAGGAACCCCGCTTATAAGGTTGATACAATGAAACCATCCGGAAGTGCCGACTAGAAAATTTCGCGTTTCAGAACCCCAAGAGACCGAAAATAACGGTGGTTCAAATTTGTATATATATATATATATATATATATATATATATATATATGTATAAATTTATATATATATATATATATGTATATATATATACATATAAATATATATATATACATATATATATATATATATATATATATATATATATATATATATATATATATATATATATATATATGTCTGTTCGCTCATTTCTGGCTTCCCTAATGGTCCGATTGTGATGAAATTTGGTACAATAATCCGTCGTCCAATTTAAAAGGTCAAGTTCGTTAACCAGCAGAATCCGCCCACTGGAAGATTGCGTTTGGGGCGAAATTCGCGCAAAAAAAATCGTAACGCTTACGTTTTTGAGTTCATAAGCTTGTAAGTGCTCGTTTTATAGGCTTTAACCGTTTTCGAGAAAATTGGAAAAATAGTTTTTGAATACCGTTTTTGGTTTGGGTACTTAGAATCATGGGATTCAGTTGAAACATTTTCTGCATGTTCTACTTTCATTAAAACTAATATGTTGAAATTTTTGTTACGTTTGGAGTTTAGGAAGGGTTAGAATAAAATATTTTATAAACAGACATAAAAAGTTTTGGTAACTTTTTATACTTTCCTTAATATCTTGAAAAAGGTTGAGAATTTTGGGTAACGGAAGATTACCATTAGAAAGCTCACTAAATGCTCTACAAAAATGGTTCTAATGAAAGTTTTGATTAGGCGATGTCAATAGGAGAAATTAGTGCTTAAAACTTTAAAGTAATTGATTTCGCTTATTCGAACTGTTCTTTTAGCGCGATTACTCCCTCCCCCATAGGGAGGAACCCCGCTTATGAGGTTGACCTCATGACGCAATCCGGACGTGCTGACCAGAAACTTTCTCGTTTCAGACCCCATAGATCACGAAAATATAGGTGTCACAGGTGTTGGGAGCTGGTTGGTGAAGGTTCATCATCATGTAGGTAAATAACTAGGCCGACCTTCACTAGTTTTATAAAAATATAGGTGGTTCAAATTTGTGTATATATGTATATATATATATATATATATATATATATATATATATATATATGTATATATTTATATATATGCTTGCCTGTTCGCGCTCCTGACGGCTCAAACATGGTTGGATTTTGATGAAATTTGGTACAAAAATCTGTGTTCTATTTTGAAAGGTCAAGTTCGTTAACCAGCAGAATCCGCCCACTGGAAGTTAGTGCTTGGGGCGAAATTCGCGTAAAATAAATCGTAACGCTTACGTTTTTGAGTTTATATGCTTGCAGGTACTTGTTTTATAGGTTACTTAACATAAGAAAACGTTTGAAACCCTTTATAAGGCGATATCTGTAACCGTTCCTGAGAAAAGTGGAATCAATGTTTTCGCATGTCATTATTTTTTTGTGGTTACTTAGAATCGCGGGATTCAATTAAAATATTTTCTACATATTGGAAATTAATCCCAACTAAGGTATTTAAATTTTGGTTACATTTGGAGTTAAGGAAGTATGCGAAAAAAATTATTTTCCTAATAGACGTGCAAAGTTTTCGGATCTTCATACGTTTTTCGTAAATATCTCGATAACGGTTGGAAAATCGTGGTAAGTGGAAGGTGACCATTCGAATGCTTACTAAATTCTCTACAAATCACTTTGTTTATCTTACTTTTTAATTGGATGTTTCTTGTTTTAAGTTGCATTTATCAGTAAAATTAGTATAGTAGTAAAATAAGCTAAGAAACGGTGAAAGGTATTGGTAATAAGTTTGGAGTGGCTGTGGTAATCAAGATGGCTGTGGCTAATCATGATGACGTAGTTTGTTTTGAATTCTCCTATCTATATAACCTTCCTCACATCCTCTAACTGAAGTTATTGTTATTTCTTATTTTATAGAAAGATTTAACCCACGACAGAATGGAATTTTATTCGCCATGACGCACATATTTACAGTTGATTATTATAGTAAAACGAATTTGCTAGTAAAACAGGATACTTAAAATGACAAGGAATTTTTGGTTGTTTAGAATAGAGCCTTCTCAGCAGTAGTCAAAGAGTAAGTACGTTTTCAGTACATAATTGTATTGACTTATACAGATTAAGAATTATCCGTTTCTGTGTAAGTTGGCTACTGTCAGTTTCCTGTGATTTGTGATGCTTATCTATTCCATTTCTTCGAGATGTACGTAACCGCGCTAAGATGACGCAGTTCCTGGACTTTTTTTATTCCTTGTTATTTTTTAATTTTATAGTTGGATAATGTATTTGACAATAAAACAGATTAGAAAAACAATTCATTGTTAAAAATATAGCTTGACAAGAGAAAAAGATTCGATGACGTCTTTTGAATATTTTCAATTGACTTCGTGCTGTTCGTTTTTTTAATTGATTTTATTTGTAGAATTATTACTATAGTAAAATAACACAAGAATATATGAACATTTTTGATATTTTCCAATTCATTGAAACGTATGAAATGACGTATCGGTAGAAGAGGATTCTAGGTTCTGGCGGACCCCACCGGTAAAGCCATAAAACCCTTTGAACAAAGGCCGAGGAAAATATTATCTGTTTCTATTCTAAGCTTTTCAAATGACAATAGGAATATGAATAGGAACAGCACTAAGATGATAGTTCCTGCGAGTCGGACTTTTCTCTAAAGAAAAGCCACCACCCCATAGTGGGAATCGAACCCATGACCCTTGGCACGGAGTGTTAAGTGCTCACTCCTTAACACTCACGGCTACCGGGCATCATATCGATATTATAAAAGTTAACGACTCTAAGGACACAAAATATTTTACATAAATGTTTAAAAATCCGACTCGCATGAACTGTGTCATGTTAGCGACTTTACGTTAGTGTCCGTAGTGCCACTTGGAAATCTTAGAATGTTGTGTGAAAATCTCAAAGTGAAAATCTTTGGCACCAGAACAGGAAACTGACAGAACTCTTAGAGGAAATTAATACATTTAAACATAGATTTCTCGGAATAAGATTGCTCAATCAAAACTCGGACATGAACCTTATTTGTAAGAAATTTAATAATCACTCGACCCTTTACATTTGCTACGATTTCTTAACAGATTCCACAACGGGGTGTCCCAGTCTTAAACTGACAGACTTCGTATATCGACGGCGAATCGAAAAACTTAAGTCAAAAAGGCCTTTGGAGATTTTCTCTTTTTCGAGAAACACCCAAAAACCCGTGTTTTCTTTTGACAAATCACGATTTATCGAGTAAACGAAGCGTTTTACGAAAAAACAGCTTAATACAAAAATTGTAGCTTATTAAATTATATTTAAGATGAGACCAAGTTCAGCGTCCTAGCTTGACTATTTTACAAGATGATCATGTTTGAATAACCCATCGGATGGACATTTTGTTCCATACTCAGTTAGACATTTTTTGATCCGACGATATTATGAATGAAGTGGGAATTTTGGGACGAGTTACCTACGGGTCCTTTTCTAGCCAGGAGAGGCCTGATGCCTGTTCTTTTTTCTAAAGAAAAGCCATCTGTCCGTAGTGGGAATCGGACCCACGACCTTTACGTCTTAACACTCACGGCCACCGCCGCGCATGTGATGAAAGCGTAACGATTTTTTTTCGCGCGAATTTTGCTCCAAAAACTATGTTCCGGTGGACAGATTTCTCTGGTTAACGAACTTTTAAATTAGACAAAACATTTTTGTGCCAATGTTCATTAAAATCGGACCATTATTTACTGAGCTAGGGCTCATATATATATATATATATATATATATGCATACACAAATTTGAACGACC
The DNA here is from genome assembly GCA_946811695.1 of Gonocerus acuteangulatus. Taxonomy (NCBI): domain Eukaryota; kingdom Metazoa; phylum Arthropoda; class Insecta; order Hemiptera; family Coreidae; genus Gonocerus; species Gonocerus acuteangulatus. Next base: position 3,557,030 of record OX328126.1, read on the forward strand.
GTTATTTTCGTTCTCGTCTGAAACGTAAGATATTCTAGTCGGCACTTGTATATGGATTCCTTATAAACTGGTTTCCTCCGTATAGAGGGAGGGATGAACTGCGCTAAAATACTTATATTAAGTTGGTAAAGGGGTCTCCCGTAGTCTAGTGGCTAGCGCGCTGGATTCATAAGCGGGAGATGGTGGGTTCGATTCCCACCTCCGGCAGGAATTTTCTCATCTCAAGGCTCGCTGGGAAAATTCCTCGCTGCGCCCTGGATGTCGGCTCTAATGACCTAGAAGTAGATGCGCCGTAAAAAAAAAAAAAAAAAAAAAAAAAAAAATTAAGTTGGTAAGTGCTAACACTTATTACCGTCCTCTACTAAGTTATTTAGGTTACATAAAATGAAGGAAAGGCCAGACCGGTCTCCAAGTTCCAAAATTTATATTTTATTCATTAAAATCAATATTTCTGCTTAATGCCATCATCAGGATTCTCTAGTAAAAGATTTTAAAATCTTTTACTGACATATCTATATAATACTAAATTTGCATTACCTGTATAACACTATAACTCACCCACTGAATAATTTCACAGTTTAAAACCTGACATATTTTAATTGAAGGGTTCGGGGCAAAATAGTGCCAAGCAACATTTTTAACTAAACTTAACTGTAGCTGCAATATGTTAGATATTATGTGGGATGTTACTAAAATATGACTACAAGCTCTGTATGCTACTAGCTCCCTCTAACCATTTCTACTGATAGTCCCACATAATATCTAACATATTGAAGCTACAGTTTAGTTTTTTAGCATAAATATGCTTTAGCGGTGACTAAACTGGAAAAAAAAGTTACAAAAAAGTGTCCGCTGGCGTTCGCGCATGCGCAGTGGTGTTCGCGCTTGCGCAGTAGCATTCGCGCATGTGCATTGGTGTTCGCTCATGCGCAGTGGCCATGCACGAAAAAGAAGACTGTATGTTATAGAGTACACTACATAGGCTTGCCGAGTGGACCTAAGCGTTACAAAAAAGTGTCACAAAAATGTTTCCGCTTGCGTTCGCGCATGCGCGGTGGCAATGTACGAAAAATAAGACTATATGTTATACAGTACATTACATAGGTTTGTCGGGTGGACCTAAAGCATATTTATGTTCCTGAATTTGAGCAGAAGGCTCGAAACGGAATAATTCTTATTTTTCTAAAGAATGTTGCTTGGATCTATTTTGCTCCGACCCCTTCAATTGATTTATCACATTGTTATGTTCTTTCATTAAAAAATATAAAATAGCTACTTTCCTTCGGAGGAAAGTGCTAAAACTATGTATTTGATTATTTGGTTGTTGTGTATTTGTTTTACAAGTTGAAATGATACAAATGCCTATTGTGCTATAGCTAATACCTTAAATACCTGTGCAAGAATGAGAGGATCCTCGTAGCTGTTCCTTACCCTGGTATGGCCCCGGTGTCCTCTGGTTCTGCTGCTCTGGTCTATGAGGAAGATCTCCGTGAGGACGATGACGAAGAATACAGCGAAGAAAATCACGACGATACAGAAGGACATGTTCGCACGCTCGCGCAACACGCGCCCCGACACTCTACCCATGTCATCTGAAAACAAAGATAAAGAAAATTAAATTTGGTTGAATTACGATAGAGCAAAAGCTGTATTCACATATAGCCGTAAAACTAATGACGGCGTAGGATCTTTAATAGTCTGTAATGTCAGAACACAAATGATATGAATGGCTTAATATCAAAGTCGGACATCTGTAAAAAAATCGAAATTGAGATAGCAGTGGATTCCTATAGGTTTTCGTCTGATCTTTTCAATGATCAAATTAGTTTCTGTAAAAAACGGGCGTAAACATACAATTTCTGGCTTCAAAGTAGATGCTTTGTTTCAAAAACGGACTCCTCCTGTGGAGGTTTTTTTTAATAAAGGAACACCTATCAATCACCCAATGGGTTCAAAGGTAATTTTCACTAATATTTTGGGTGGTATTGATATCAGAAACAGAACAATATCAATTTCAAACACAGAAGCCTAATTATGAAATAAATATTTTCAAAAAAATATTCAATAGGTATAACTTGCATAACATAAAAGGTGATTTTCTCAACATTTAGAAAATGACAGGTATCCTCTTTGATATTAAGCCACTCACATACTTTTAGCTCTATATAGCGTATTTAATCTCCCTTAACGTGTTTTCTCTAATTTGTAAAAAAGCAGGAACTGCGTCATCTTAGCGCGGTTACGTACATCTCGAAGAAATGGAATAGATTAGCATCGCAAATCACAGGAAACTGACTTAGCCAACATACACAGAAGCGGATAATTCTTAATCTGTATAAGTCAATACAATTATGTACTGAAAACGTAATCACTCTTCGACTACTGCTGAGAATTCTTTTACTAGCAAATTCGTCTTACTGTTATAATCAACTGTAAGTAATATTCGCTTCATTGCGAATAAAATTCCGTTCTGTCGTGGTTAAATCTTCCTATAAAATAAGAAATAATGATAACTTCAATTGGAGGCTATGAGGAAGGTTATATAGATAAGAGAATTCAAAACAAACTACGTCATCATGATTAGCCACAGCCATCTTGATTACCACAGCCACTCCAAACTTATTACCAATACTTTTCACCGTTTCTTAGCTTATTTTACTAATATACTAATTTTACTGATAAATTCAATTTAAAACAAAAAACAAACAATTAAAAAGTGACATAAACAAAGAGAAAACCCCTTTCAAAACAACAAAACAAACACTTTTTAAGTTTTAAGCGCTTATATCTCTGATTGACGTTGACCTATCGAACATTGCTTCAGAATCTTTTTTGTAGAGAATTTAGTAAGCATTCGAATGGTTGCCTTCCACTTACCACGATTTCCCAACCGTTATCGAGATAATTACGAAAAATGTATGAAGAACCGAAAACTTTTCATGTCTATTAATAAAATATTTTTTTTCGCATACTTTTTTAACTCCAAATATAACCAAAATTTAAACATCTCAGTTGGGATTAATTTCCAAGATGTAGAAAAAATTTCAATTGAATCCCGCGATTTTAAGTACCCACAATAAAATAATGACATGCGAAAACATTGATTCTACTTTTCTCAAAAACGGTTACAGATATCGCCTTAAAAATGGTTTCATTCGTTTTCCTAAGTTATGAAACCTAAAGAAGTACCTGGAAGCATATGAACTCAAAAACGTAAGCGTTACGATTTTTTTTTGCGCGAATTTCGCCCAAACGCAATCTTTCTTTGGACGGATTCTGCTGGCTAACGAACTTGACCTTTCAAATAAGAAGACAGATTTTTGTACCAAATTTCCTCAAAATCGGACCATTTTTGAGCTTGCTAGAGCGTTAACAGACAAGCATATATATAAATATATAAATATATAAATATATATATATATATATATATATATATATATAAATATATATATATAAATATATATATATAAATATATATATATATATATATATATATATATATATATATATATATATATATATATATGGGGCGAGGTTAGCTCAGTGGTAGATCACTGGACTAATAAGCTGGAGGCCTGAGTTCAAATCCCGAGCAAGCGCTAAAGATTTTTTCTTCTAGTGTCTTCGTTCATGGGTTGAATTCGGCCTCCCTGATCGTCCCTAGGCCGACCCAGCCTTTAATTAATTTAATAATGGGTACGTTGGGTGCTAATGACTCTAGCAGTCGAAGCGGCCAAGGGGAAAATCAGGCGGCCGGAGCACACTATCTCCCTAGTGTGCCGTATGGTCATGAATCAGATACCTCTACAGTATCTGCCCCTCAGGGCCCTCCTGGCCTGTTACGGGACTGATTTTTTTTTTAATATATATATACAAAATTGAACCACCTATATTTTCGTGATCTATGGGGTCTGAAACGAGAAAGTTTCTGGTCGGCATTACCGGATCGCGCTAGAGGGAGGAACCGCGCTAAAATGAGCTAAACAACTACAAAACCCCGTTCAAAAGAACCAAATAAACACATTTGAAGTTTTAAGCACTTATTTATCCAAATGAAATCGCCTAATCGAAAATAGCTTTACGACCTTTTTCGTAGAAAATTTAGTAAGCTTTCGAATGATTGCCTTCCACTTACCATGATTATCTAACCGTTCACGAGATATTAAGGAAAATGTAGTAAGTTCCCAAAACTTTTCATGTATTTTAATAAAATATTTTATTCTAATCCTTCCTTAACTCCAAACGCAATGTGTTTCTTTCTTAAAGATAAACGTTTTTAATTATTTTTTTATTGATGTAAGGAACATTATTCATGCTGCAAACAATGACCTTGATTCTTCATGCTGCGAACAATGTCCTTGATTCTTCATGCTGCGAACAATGACCTAGCTTCTTCATGCTGCGAACAATGACCTTGATTCTTCATGCTGCGAACAATGACCTAGCTTCTTCATGCTGCGAACAATGACCTTGATTCTTCATGCTGCGAACAATGACCTAGCTTCTTCATGCTACGAACAATGACCTAGCTTCTTCATGCTGCGAACAATGATCTAGCTTCTTCATGCTGCAAACAATGACCTTGATTCTTCGCCGAAAAATACGATTAATTTATTTATTATTTGAATCGATCCATGCAAAAAGAACTTCAGTCCATTTTTTCCCAATATGAGTTCCGATAATATTTTCGTTGGTATGAGTGATGAATTCTTTGTATCTAAAGGTAACTTCGCATTTTTATGTTAATTATTTATTTAAATTTTAACGTCCATTTATTATTAACTACGAATTTTAGGACTGGTTATCAATAGGTTACCACCCTTTTCTAGCCAGGATATGGGTGATGTCTTTTCTTTTTTCGAAAGAAAAGCCACCGCCCCTAGTGGGAATCGAACCCACGACCTTTGGCACGGAGTGTTAAGAGCTCACGCCTTAACCCTCACGGCTACGGGGTCTCCATTTCTATGTTAAAAGGACTTCAATCCAATACATAGTTGCCATAGAAACCTAGGCATAATTTTATTATTCCATGTAGAAAGGGCTTCAGTCTAGTTTTCTCTAAAATACTGATTTTGGACTGAAGCTCTTTTTGCATGGATCGATTCATTTATAACTACATAGTTTAACGCTGCCCAACAAAATTAATGTGAAACAGTAAATCGGATCTCTGGATCCTACAATCAGGTTCTAAGCGAACACTGCAGCAGAGGACTTGGACAAAAACTTGAAACAAACTTAGCCGTACTTATGAAAGCTCTTCCTTAGGCATTCCTTCAAAACTTCCAACTTCACCTACTCGTATCTCCCAGACTCCATCGGGGGACTTGAACTTTTATTTGCTTCAAGTTCCATGACAGTAAACTTCTCTTATTGACAACTTACTTGAGGCCAATAATCCTTACTTCTGCCATTTACAGCGGCAGTCACTTAGTCTGTCCTGTAGAAAAAGTGAATCCAGTTCTTGTTGCTTTATTTGGAATCAATAACCAATCTTGAGTCTGTCCGTGGTCTAGTGGCTAATGCTTTAGATTCTCATGTGGGAGATAGTGGGTTCGAGTCCCACCTGCGCACAGTGGGGCCAAACGACATTTCGTGCTTGAAGAAAGCCACCAGCCTCTAAATCTTAACCGATTTAATTGCATTTTATTTAAACTGAAATCTAATCAATCTTAGAACAACTTTGTCTAGTCATATTTTTGTTTTTTGTTCCCCCTGTTTATTAAATTGGAAACAATTCACGAACCTTTATAATTGAACAGAAAATAATGTGTCATTTTTCATCTAACTTAATATCGGCACTGATATCTTTGAAATTAACTGTTTAAATCCTGATTAGATTTGGAAAAATAACAAAATCTATTTTCGAATCATTTAAAAATCATAGTATTTCAATTAATCTTATTGTTGAATTAAGATAAATTTACGTTTTGAAGATGTGTCAGTTTGATTTTTGCCAGGTCTAATCAGGTTTTGAATGTTTAATTTCAAGGATATCAGTCCTGACTCGCAGGAGGTTCGTTACCTGAATCTACCTACCCGAAAACTTGTTCATCTTCCCTATTAGAAACTAGGTGCTTGAAATCCGATACACCATCTAGATAATTGTCGAGGATGTGAGGTGATAGTGTTTACAATAGACCAGGGCAATGAAGAACTAACCAACAACTCATTTGGTGAGAGAAAACTAATATACTTTTAAGTTAATTGGACCGAGAACAGAAACTTCGGCTCACGGAACTGCGCCATCGTAACATCTGATATATTTGTCAAATGGAAAAATTTTAAAATGTTACATGGACACTCCCCTTAGCATGTAAACACTCGCTAAGAAAGGATTTATGGACATTCAAATTTTTATGTATTTTTAGAGAGGTTTGAATTTGTAGTTGGTTAGAGCAGGCAAGCCTAGGCAGCATGTGTTGCAAGGACGACAACAGATTACCGTATTGTATTTATTCCTTAATATTATTTCTATTTGAGCTTCCTTTAAAATATAATGGCAGACCTTGAATACCAATGGTCCATCCGAGGTAATAATATCCCTTAGAAACATAAATTTTAACGTACATTTATTATTGACAACGAAATTTAACATGTACTGGTTAAACTGTTGTTACTAGTAACCTCTAGATAACGAGTTATCTCTAGGTGCTTCTTGGCACTGGTCCAGAGCACCCCAAAGTCCAGAAATATTATACTTTGAACTTAAACTAGCACATGATCTATATAAACAATATCTGAAGATTATAATATAAGAAATAATACACAATCATACAGATTGACAGATTGAAAATGGCTTATAGCCGAAAGGTTTCTCTAACTAAATTTAAATAGCCTTTAAATAACAATAAGAGCTTACTATGAATTTTAACTTGTATATTTATCTTGAGCGAGTAAAATATTTTCAATGTCGCATATTTTCATGTAAAAGGAAAACTTGATGTGGACCAGTGTAATTTATGACCTTCTTCATTTTTTATAAATGTAATTAAATATTGTATAATCTAGATTTATTGTATGATGTTGCAATTACTGTGAGGTGTATTTTTTTTTTGTCTTTTATTCCATTTATCTCTACTGGAGTTCGTAAAGAAGCAATCGAGCCGCCTTAAAGTCAGATAGTTTGAAAAGGGAGTTTGTTCCTAGTCTGTAAGGGAAAGGAGGGCTGCAATTCTATAGTTTGAAGGAATTCTGTTCAGGTTGAAAGGCACACAAACTATCCGCTGACTGGGAGTGCCTGAAAACCAATAGCAAGTGCCTGAGGCAAACCTAAACTATTCCACTCTCTATCTAGGGAGTTTACATCACCGGAGAAAAGCATTTCTAGTCTGCAGAGAGGGAATAAGATCATTTTCATTTTAACTGACCGTTTGTATGTTTTAATGAAGCGATTGCGCATAAATGTGTGTGTGGGTTTTATGGATAACATTAAATTAAATCTTTCAAGACATACAATAATGATTTTTATATTGTAACACATAATCAGATACTCTATTATGAAGGGTGCCCCACGTTGAGATGTCTTAACTTTACGGGTTTATTCTGCATCCCATTTGTAGTTCAGGGGCGCAAAAATGAGCTTTTTATCTGAAAATTTAGAGGAGCTACTCAAACTTTGGTCCTTTTTAAAAACTACTGGCTTTTTTAAAGAAAAACTGAGGTTTCGGAATTTGTGATCACTGTATCGTAAATAAAGACCACATTTTTAGAATCTACATTAAATTTCCAATAAGAAACATCCGTTATTGAAATATTACGTTTGGCTAATGGACGTAAGCTGTTTTATCTAGTCGTTGTGTGTCTTCGCATGTCACAGTATTGGGTTCGTCAGAATTAAAAAGTCAAGCTGTATAAATAAAAAAAAACGGACTAACTATATATGTTTTTATTTATTTATTCGCGAGCATCCCCAAAAATTACGATTTGTCCAGATACAATTATAAAATTTACTACCAATCATAAAATTCGTTGTTAATAATGAATGTTCGTTAAAATTAAACAATTTATCATTTTGAATCACCCATTATATTTCGGAGCATTGCCAAGAAGTGTTCTGACTGGGGATGCCGATGGGTGAGGAGGCTGTGCAAGGGTTCGGGATATTATTACCTCGGATGGACCATCACCAGGTATAGGGTAAACTCTTTGAGAGACAAAATCACAGTTTATTTCTAGCAATTCAAGGTCTGCCATCATAGTTGAAATGATGCTCAAATAAAAATAGTCTTATGAAATAGGTACAACAAGGTAACAGCTGATCTGTTATCCTAGCAACGCTTACTGCCTAGACTTGGCTGCTTTCTAACCAAATAAAAATTCAAAGCCCTCTAAAAATACTTAAAAATTCGAATATTAAAAAATCCTTTCTTGTAGAGTGTTTACTTTCTAAAGGGAGGTTCCGCGCAAATTTTCAAATTTTTTAGGCAACTGGCGATAGTGGTACAGCGAGTGAGTGGTATTTGACAAATATATTGTAGATTCCAATGATGATATCGTCACTAAATAATTAGATCAAGAAATTAAATAAAATATTTATTTAACAGAACAAAATAATAAAATAATACTGTCCATTATCCTAAATTCAGAAATCCAAGGATATTAATTCCTTGAACAATGCCCCGACTGTCGAGAGTAGATAGGACAGAAAAATCCATTGGCTTTCATCCCTAAATCATGGCAACCATACAGGGCAACATGGCGACGGACCTTGCTTTATTTTATAATACCTTTTACACTCGTTATTCCAAGAATTTATCATCATGGAGGTGTTTATTGATGAAAATTATCTCAAGCAATAATTATGGTCTTAATTTGATTTAAATATCTTGAGTTTTTATAATACTAAATAAGGAACATAAGGACGTTTCATAGCGCAGAGGTAAGGAAAAACCGGTCGTTGATTGTGTATAAATATTTATATATATATATATACGTATATATATATATATATATATATATATATATATATATATTTATTTATTTAATTATAGAGTTCCGCAACTTAGGCAAGAAACTCTTTAAAAGCAGTCAACTGATAAATATGTCTTAGTACCAATAAAACATGAACAAAAATACAACAAATAAATAAATGAGAAAGAAACTAAGGAAATAAATGATAACTGTAACAAAGGAAAGAAAAATATAGAATAAAAAACATAACAACATTCAAAGGGATAAAATTTAATTATATACATTTTGGAGTATAACTTTGTGTGTTTTAGATACCTGAGTAGTGTATTAATGTGTGGGCTACCTTCTGTCAGTATGTCGTGTAAGTCATAAGTTATGGTCAGGTTATTGCACTGTCTGCAGTTGGTAAGTATATGTTTAACGGTCAGAGTCTCGTTACAATATCTACAAGTTGGTCTGTCCTTTCTGTCTAGTAGGTAGGAATGGGTAAGTAAGGTATGGTCAGGTTATTGCGCTGTCTGCAGTTGGTAAGTATATGTTTAACGGTCAGAGTCTCGTTACAATATCTACAAGTTGGTCTGTCCTTTCTGTCTAGTAGGTAGGAATGGGTAAGTAAGGTGTGTCCAATACGAAGCCTGGATAGGACGACTTCGTCCCGAAGAGAGAAGTATTCAGTTTTCCAGGCCTTCGTTGTATTTTTAATTTCCCTCAACTTGGCATCAGTTTTTCGCCACTCACTTTCCCACTCGTACAGTATGGTAGTTAGCAATGTTTTGTATAAGTCCGATGAAGTCACAGTATTCAAGTCCAGCGTAGGTCTTTTCGTCGCTTGTTTCGCTTGTAGGTCTACAGCTGTACTAAGTTTAATGTCCTCATGTCCTGGTAGCCATATAAATGTAATGTGTTTGTTATTGTTCTGTAATATGTATATTTGTGAGAATATGTTGTTGATAATGGGATGTGTACTGTAAATGTTTTGCATGGAGAGCTAAGAACTTAAAGAGTCAGTACAAATAGCAATGTTGTTGTTTCCTCGGTCTTGAATGTTTGTCAGTGCTAACTGTATTCCGTATAGTTCGGCTGTATATATGGTCGTTTCGTCTGGTCGTCTTAGTAAGTAAGTGTTGTTGTCAGCAATGGCAGCTGCCCCTGTTCCGAATTTCGTCTTGGATCCGTCAGTGTAAGCGTACAATATGTCAGTATCTTGTCGCAATATCAAATTAGCCAAATGTTTGTAGAATGTGGAAGAAGATGGTTCACTCTTTTTGTATTTGGTTAGTGTCAGGTCAATCTTAAAGTTCTTTACTCTCCAAGGCGGAATGTCTGCGTATGTGTTTGTGAGAATATGTGTTTCTGTTAGGTTGTGAAATCTTCTATCTTCTAAAACTCTTATTATTAAAGGTTTCCGTTTAAAATTGGTTATTTTGTATCTATTAAAATTTACGTTATTTATAAAATCTGACACACATGGGGTTCCAAGCCCTTTCGACTTAATAATAAATTTAGAGCAAAGCATTCGACGCCTGATATGCAATGGTGGTTCGCCAGCTAATGCACACAGGCTTTCTAAGGCTGTGAAGGGCTTGTCCTAAATGCTCCTGTGGCTAGCCTGAGTCCAGTGTGTGTATGGTGTTGAGTAGTTTAAGAGCGGTTGGACTGGCAGATGAATATGCTACACAACCATAATCCAGAAGAGACCTGGTATAGGTATATATATATATATATATATATATATATATATATATATATATATATATATATCCATATATATATACAGGGTGTCCCGATTTTAAATGTCTAAACTTCAGGAGCGTGTAGGGGACCAAAAAAGTCCGACTCGCAGTAACTGCGTCATCTTAGCCCGGTTCCGTATATCTCGAAGAAGTGGAGTAGATTAGGCATCACAAATAACAAGAAACTGACAGTAGCCAACTTACACAGAAGCGGATAATTCTTAATCCTCATTCTTGAGGAAGGCTGAATAAGTCAATACAATTATGTACTAAAAACGTACTTACTCTTTGACTACTGCTCAGAAAGCTCTATTCCAAACAACCGAAAATTCGTTGTCATTTTAAGTTCCTTGTTTTACTAGCAAATTCGTTTCACTGTAATAATCAACTGTAAATATGTGCTTCATGGCAAATAAAAGTTCATTCTGTCGTGGGTTAAATTTTTCTATAAAATAAGAAATAATGATAACTTCAGTTGTAGCAGGAGGAAGGTTATATAGATAGGAGAATTCAAAACAAACCTATGTATACGCCATCATGGTTAGCCACAGCCATCTTGATTTCCACAGCTATTCCAAACGTATTACCTATATCTTTTACCGTTTCTTAGCTTATTTTACTACAATACTAATTTTACTGATAAATGCAAATTAAAACAAAAAACAAACAATTAAAAAGTGAGAGAAACAAAGAGAAAACCCAATACAACAAAACAAACACTTTTTAAGTTTTAAGCCCTTATATCTCTGATTGACGTTGTCCCATCGAATAATGCTTCAGAACCTTTTTTGTAGAGAATTTAGTACGCATTCGAATGGCCACCTTCCACTTACCACGATTTCCCAACCGTTATCGAGATATTTACGAAATATGTATGAAGATCCAAAAACTTTTCATGTCTATTAATAAAAAATTTTTTTCGCATACTTCCTTAACTCCAAACATAACCAAAATTTAAACATCTCAGTTGGGATTAATTTCCAAGATGTAGAAAAAATTTCAATTGAATCCCGCGATTTTAAGTACCCACAATAAAATAATGACATGTGAAAACATTGATTCCACTTTTCTCAAAAACGGTTACAGATATCGCCTTAAAAATGGTTTCATTCGTTTTCATACTCTAGAATAATATCATTTTTGAAAAAAATGTCAGTTGGCGGGTTTCTGAAATAAACCATTCATTTTATTTATTTAAATTTTAACGTCCATTTATTATTAACTACGAAATCCATTCATTTTAACCTAAGAATGAAAAATTGGTAGTAAATATTACCATGATGACAATCCCTTTAAAAACAGGGTGAATGAATTGGAACAAGTTTAAGTTTTATGAGGATGGTTTTGAGGCCGAAATGTTGAAAAATGTAACAAAATAATGAATATAGTTGAGGTGTAGATGTTATATAAGTAAGAATGTGTTACATAACTGTCTAAGCTGTTAATTACAAATTAAAAAGTGGAAAACAGGTTAATTTTGGTACATTCTTCTGGAAAACGTCAAAAACTAACCTCTTTTCTGAAGCATTTGCTTAGTAATGCCAAAATGTTTTGTTAGTTATTTATAGTGTTTCCTAGAGCAAACGTTGTAATACAGGATGGAGTAATTTCCGCTAAGGATACTGTCAGCTATCTCTTGTAGCGTCTTAAATATTCTTTTAGCGGGGTTCCTCCCTCCCCCACAGGGAGGAACCCCGCTTATAAGGTTAACCCTCACGGCCACTGGGCCTCCACTAGTTATTTATAGTGTTTCCTAGAGCAAACGTTGTAATACAGGATGGAGTAATTTCCGCTAAGGATACTGTCAGCTATCTCTTGTAGCGTCTTAAATATTCTTTTAGCGGGGTTCCTCCCTCCCCCACAGGGAGGAACCCCGCTTATAAGGTTAACCCTCACGGCCACTGGGCCTCCAATAGTTATTTATAGTGTTTCCTAGAGCAAACGTTGTAATACAGGATGGAGTAATTTCCGCTAAGGATACTGTCAGCTATCTCTTGTAGCGTCTTAAATATTCTTTTAGCGGGGTTCCTCCCTCCCCCACAGGGAGGAACCCCGCTTATAAGGTTAACCCTCACGGCCACTGGGCCTCCACTAGTTATTTATAGTGTTTCCTAGAGCAAACGTTGTAATACAGGATGGAGTAATTTCCGCTAAGGATACTGTCAGCTATCTCTTGTAGCGTCTTAAATATTCTTTTTTTTATTATTATTTTTTATATGACGAAAGTTCAGAACCTACCAATAACAGCTTCTCCTCCTTTACAAATAGCACAAGGGATATGAACGGAACCGCGCTAAGATAATGCGAGTCGGACTATTTTTTCCTTTGGTTAGTCGTGGATTTTGGTTTATCGAAGCCCAACGAGGTATGAAAGACTGCTCAAGTACCAAAATGCGCTATTCTGTTCGAGGCGAGAACTTGAGCATTGTTTCGGTTAATCGTCTGCCCTTTAATACACTTCGCTACTTCGGCATGCTTTTCGTGTTGCACCATCCCGAGCATTCTGTAGCCCATTTATACCAGGAAGAGAGCTTCTGGGGTGAGATTCTGTTTTCAAGTAGGAAGAAATGAGTTCCCGAATTCTATTTCAACTGGCAAATTCTCATATTATTTTAAAAGTCCGACTCGTAGGAACTACGTCATCTTAGCGCGTTTCTGTTCTTATTGCAGAGCTTTGTATAGAAATAGTTAAATGTTTTGTCTTAATCTTTAATAATAATGTAAACACATGTAAAAATGTACAATGAAATCTGAAAGCGAAGCAAGATCTTAGACACCACAACAGGAAACTGCATCCTAAGAGGAAATTACACAATTTAAACACCGATTTCTCCGAATAAGATTAAATTTCATTATAATCGTTTTTGTAAAAAATTTGATAAGCTTTCAAATAGAAACTGGGAAATCCCCAAACAAATCTAGTCCCCCCCCTTCATTTTCCTTAACAACAGTTTTACAGGGTGTCCCGAATATAAATTGGCAAAACTTCAGGATGGCGTTAGTGACCTTAAGGGTTGACACGCTATTATAATAATTAAAAAAAAACTTGAGGAGCGTATAGGGGACTAAAAAACTAGGATAAAAATTCATTTAGAAATTTGATCGTCTTGGAGAAAATCGCAACAAAGAAACGAAACAATTTTTCGCTTTTGTACTTATTTATTTACATTTTTACTGGATATAAATTGTCATTGCTAATTGTTTCAAGAAGCCAAATACTAAAATTCAATCTCTTGATACTGATATAGTTTTTGTGTACTAGATATGGTTTCTACTAGATTCTAGGTTCTTACTGTTGTCTGTTAGACACATCAAGGGTTAACAATCCCCCCTCAAAAAAAAAAATCAGTCCGGTAACAGGCGACTAAGGGCTCAGAGAGGCAGATACAGTAGAGGTATTCTTGACCATACGGCACACTAGGGAGATAGTGTGGTCAGTACTATGCTCCGGCCGCCTGACTTGTCCCTTTGCAGGTACCCATTAACTAATTAAGTAATTAATTATAGGCTGGGCGAGCCTAGGGACGATCTGGGACCCCAAATCCAACCTTCGAACGAACAATCCCTAACTGACGTGTTGATATGGGTAGCGAGTAGACCACACATGGGGATTTAATGGCCCCTAAGGAGGTGGCTTGAAGACCACGAAACATGTTGGGCAAGCTATAAAAAAAAAGATTATTTTTTGACCTAGGCCATATATATCCAAAAAAGTATATATATATCCAAAAAAGTATATATATATATATATATATATATATATATAATTGAGAAGATATGGTCGACCGTTCAGAAGTAGGAAGCGTTGATCGTCGGGGTTTCGGTCAATGTTCTTATTTAATAAAACACATTTTATGGTTAAAATGTATATTTATTACTGCCAACGTTTCGGCTTGCTATACAAGCCATCTTCAGGGCTGTAAAAACATATATGGTATAACAATGACAAAAAATTATAGATAAATTAACAAAATATGAGTACATATATGAGTGAATATATATATATATATATATATATATATATATATATATATATATATAGTATAATAATAGAAATCTAAATAAATATACATGTGTATGGTATACAAGAGAATACAGAACAGTAGCGTAGTAACATACCTATCGAGAAGATTGAGAACTGTCCCGTTTCAAGAAGAGAACATTTCAGACAGGAAGGATAGGGCCAGGGTTAGACAGGAGAGGATGGAGGGGGACGGGGTGGGGAGAAATGGAGATGGCAATATGGACGGAGGGAAACGACCGCGGTAAAGATAAAGGACGTGCCAGGGGTTTTTTCCAGGTCAAGGGAAGGATAAGACAGGTGTGTGGGAACAGGACAACGAACGGGGTGGGATTACCTAACGGGAAGTTTTGAGGATATGGAAAATGTTGGAATAGGTTGAGGAGATGACTTCTTTGCCAATTTTGTCATTGACGGGATTATTTTCTAGATGGATATGTATGGATTCAGAAAGGAGACGCTTCTCAAGGTTGGGTTCAGTGGAAAGGATGGAGAAGTTTTGGAAATTAAATTTATGTCCGTCCGTGATAGCGTGTCAAGATAGCGCGGTTTTAATGTCTCTGTTCTTAATGTTGTATTTGTGTGTTTTTAGTCTGTTTTGAATGCGGTTCTTCGTCTGTCCAATGTAAGTGCTGTTGCAGTTGGGTGTAGAGCAAGGAATTCGGTAAACGACATTGGATCAATTTTCTTGAGGGATTGGGTCTTTGAGAATGGTGTATAGGGTTTTCAGTTTGTTTTTAGTGGATAGGCCTAGGTTTAGGTTGGGAAGTGTGCTTCTGAGGGATTTTTGGATTTTTTCCGAGAGGTTTGGGATGCACGGAAGGGATCTGAATAGGGGAACGACACTATCTTGAGAGGTAGAAGGGGGTTTGGGATTTTTAAATGAATTTATAAGGGAGGTGATGGTGTGTTTCGGGAATCCATTGGCCTTGAGTATTTCTAGGAGTCGGGATATGTTCTTGGGATGAAATTTGGGATCGGATTGGGTAAGGGATCGATATATTAGGTTTTTTGCTGTATTCAGGATTTGATGTGAGGGGTGTGAGGATTGGTAATGGAGGAGTCGGCCAGAATAAGTGGGTTTGGTGTACCAATCGGTGGATATGGAGCCATCGGGGTTTCGTATCAAAAGTAAGTCAAGGAAAGGAAGAGAGTTATTGGTTTCGGTTTCAATGGCGAATTTTAAACGGGGGTGGTAAGAGTTGAAGGCGGCTAAGATCTCAGGAATTCTATTCGGGTTGAGGATAAGGAAAAGGTCATTGACATATTTTTTAAGAAAAATTATGTCATTGGGGAACATCGGGAGGCTGAGGTTGAGGAGGTCATTTAAGGTGATATTAGCTATATCAGGGGCGAGACAATTTCCCATGGCAAGGCTAGAGGTTTGGTGGTAGTACTTTTCTTGGAAAAGGAGGTAACCAGATTTACAACAGAGAGATAGGGATTCAAGATAGGAGGCTTGGGAAAATTTGGTGTGGGGTTCTATGGGTTGCCAGTTCGTTTCAACGATTTCAAGGGCTTTGTCAATGGGGATGTTGGTAAAGAGAGACTCGGCATCTAGGGAGACAAGGGTAAAATTAGGAGGGATGTTAATGGAGGAAAGTTGTTGTTTTAGATCGTAGGAATTCTGGACATCGTAGGAATTGTTATGGCTTAGGGCTTGGAGGGGGGTTAGGAGAAATTTACTGAGGTTAGAGGAGGGTGAGTTGATATTGGATACGATGGGACGTAAGGGATTGTTAGGTTTATGAATTTTTGGGAGACCATAACATCTGGGGGCTTGGGAGTTGTAAGAGATAAGTCTGTAGTAGGTACGTTTGTCAATTTCGTGATTGTAAAGGAGTTTGCGGATGTTGGGGACGGGTGAGTACATAGTGTTGTCAGAGAGAAGTTTAAACATTTTGTCGGTGTGTTCTGTCCTGTCCATAATGACAGTTTTGTTGCCTTTGTCAGCCCTGGTTACAATTATTTGGTTATAAGTAAAGATGGAATGGTTGGGATTCGGCTAAATAAACCTCAATATGATTTTGTTTTAAAAATCTATATTCCGGACGTTTCGGCTACTCATTGGTAGCCTTCGTCAGCTAAAATGACAAAAAAAGAAATTAATACAAAAACAAAAAAAATTATAATTGTGATAGGTAACAGAACTATAGATACAATTAACTTATAAAAGAACATATCGTCTTAAATTCTTAGAATGAAAAAGTAAATAGGTACAATAATTGATTTTAATAGTAATTAGTAACGTTAATTGATTTTACAAAGAAATAAGAAACTACATACCAATGACAAATATAGTAGCTAATAGTAACATTAATTAATTTTACAAAGAAATAAGATACTACATACCAATAGAAATGCCGAGCGGCAGAGGAAGACCAAGGTTGGCAATTAAGTAACCATTGTAGAGTGTCTAAGGAGAAAGGAATCTACTGGGGTATAAGTAAGTGAATACAGCAGGTGGTGGGAGAAAGGTCGGTAAGGATCAAAAGGCATGTTTATGACATTTTTATGACAGGAAAGGAGAAAAATGTGTTAATGGAAGGATACCCAAGGGGCATGGTAAAAATCTAGGTGGGAGGTCGGGAGAGTATTCTCCCTATGCTACTATATTTGTCATTGGTATGTAGTTTCTTATTTCTTTGTAAAATCAATTAATGTTTCTAATTACTATTAAAATCAATTATTGTACCTATTTACTTTTTCATTCTACTCATTCTATGAATTTAAGACGATATGTTCTTTTATAAGTTAATTGTATCTATAGTTCTGTTACCTATCACAATTATAATTTTTTTTGTTTTTGTATTAATTTCTTTTTTTGTCATTTTAGCTGACGAAGGCTACCAATGAGTAGCCGAAACGTCCGAAATATAGATTTTTAAAACAAAATCATATTGAGGTTTATTTAGCCGAATCCCAACCATTCCATCTTTACTTATCACCTCGACGGCTAACTATCTAATCATCATTATTTGGTTATGTGTTTTAAGGAAGGAGCGGGTAGATTTCAAGTCTTGGAAAAATTTATGGGAAATGTTAGAGGATTTGTTGGGGGGGGGGGGGGGGGGCGGTGGAGATGATATTGGAAATGCGATAACGGGAAATATCGCATTATATATATATATATATATATATATATATATATACAATATATTTTTAATGAGTTGAGGTGAATAGCACCTACAACCCTCGGAAAGTGCTAAAGTCTAATATATAAATAAGTATGTATGTATTGTAAAAGTTGTCGGTAGAGTCGGGAAGCTCGAGTAATACTTACGGATCGATAGTAGCTTATCGAGTTAGGACTTGATGTTGGCTAATAGAGAAGTAAGGGGGGGGGGAGAGCTCCCCATTCATGTCGTAGTGTCAGCTAGCAATTTAATATACATCTTGTGGGGAGGTGGAAGGGAGGTTTTCTTTTAGGGGCTATTAAAGGGGACCAGCTGGTGTCGGGCTGGTTATTTTTTTTTTAGTACTACAGTATCTTCCACACACTTATCCTATGGTCGCTAAATTCAGGCGTCGCACAGTGTAACGAAGCAGTGAGGATTATGGACAAAAATCGTTAACCACAAGTTATTTTTAAATAAACATTTTTATTAATTGAAATCAACTCAAAACAAGATAACAATAGTATAATAATGCATACTATACAGCTATAATAATATTAATTGTAATATTAATAGAAATACGGCGCTAATGGCCAAGAATTAGTCGATGCGCCGTAAAAAAAAAAATAAATAAAATATTAATAGAAATAATATAGCAGGTATTATTAGGTTGTTATTATTAATAACAATATTATAACTGTAACATATAATGTAGTAATAGTATAGTAGTAAATTATACTTATAGTAATATTGCCCTAGAATAATAATATTTTACCATTTTCTATGAAATTATTAAATACTTTCTTAATTCCGAGTCCGAATCGTTTTTGTATTCTTGAGAATGTAAACTTATATCGAATCCAATATCTATTTGATTATTAATGTCATCCTCTATTATACATTCATTAATGTCTCGACTGATTTTGCTTTGTCTTTTTATATTTTTCTCCGTAAATAAAGTTCTGTGCCAGATATCAGAAGAACCCGGCGCTTTTTCCATCTCTCACACAACGCTGTAAACTCTTTTTCATGTCTGCCTCTAAGGAAGCCAGAAGGCCCATCATGGCGTGAATATCTTTTTTCTTGATAAAAATTAATAACAATTTCTTGATATATTGCTTGAACCAGTATTTATATATGAGTTTTTTCTCTGCGGTGAACACGTTCCCACATTTTTGACATATAATATAGGACTAAACTGGCAGTATTTTTAATATTTCTTGAGGAGCATCCTGCAGAATTAATTGAATCATTTGCCCAAAGATAAATCCCGTCTTCTTGGATTTATCCACATTTTTTTTTCAAATTTGGAAGAAAAAATGATGATGGATCTAAAAATAAAAATCTTTGGAATCGGCAAATTTCGGCAAACTAAATTGCTGTCAGTACATTATACTTAAGGTATACTTTAAGCTCTAAAAAACTTGGGATGTGTTCGGATGAAGTTTTTTTTGCTATGGTCTATCAAAGTTTTGTACTTAAGAATAATGTCAAAGATTAATGAAGAATAATTTCGGATAAATAATAAGGGAGTAATTACCCATAATCAATTATATTAGATAAAAAAGGAATAGTTTTGAGGTAATTTCCTTCGGATTACTTAATAAAAACACTGTCCTATCTTCAAGGAGAGAGGTTCAAACTGATTGTTGCTATAAAGCAGGTTTTAAAGACTTTGCCTTGTTTGTAATACTGCTAAAATGTTTGTTGATCAAAATAAAACTAATATTTATTAGTTTTATACGATTTTAATTCCTTGAATAGTTTCTAAACTTAGCTAGAGGATTAAAAATTAAATATACGAAAACAAAAATTTAGATTTTTGTCCATTGGACGTTACACTGTGCGGCGGTGGGAATCGAACCCACTATCCCCCGCATCGGACGTTACACTGTGCGCCGGTGGGAATCGAACCCACTATCTCTCGCATTGGACGTTACACTGTGCGGCGGTGGGGATCGAACCCACCATCTCCCGCCATCCATTGGACGTTACACTGTGCGGCGGTGGGGATCGAACCCACCATCTCCCGCATTGGACGTTACACTGTGCGGCGGTGGGAATCGAACCCACCATCTCCCGCATTGGACGTTACACTGTGCGCCGGTGGGAATCGAACCCACCATCTCCCGCATTGGACGTTACACTGTGCGGCGGTGGGAATCGAACCCACCATCTCCCGCATTGGACGTTACACTGTGCGTCGGTGGGAATCGAACCCACCATCTCCCGCATTCGACGTTACACTGTGCGTCGGTGGGAATCGAACCCACCATCTCCCGCATTGGACGTTACACTGTGCGGCGGTGTAAATTTATCTGAGCAAGAAGGATCGAATTATTGGGAGCTTCTTTAGTTTATTAATATCCTATAGAAATTGTGGTGATTCAACTTCAGCAATATAAAGCTACTTTACGAAGGACAAGAATTACTATGTAAACTTCGTAGAAGCTAGACAGTCCACACCGCATTCCGAATAACTTGCTTTAAGCAACCAATAATAATACAATAAAGTTGTGATCCTAGGAACTGCGTCATCTTAGCGAGTTTCCATTCTAAACTCTAGAGTCATTTGAAAAATTTAAACACATAAAAAAAAGCGGCTCCTTGCGGCGGCTTTGTGAACCTATGTCTCGAGGGCTTTTATTAAATATATTACAAATTAAACCCCCGCTTTCCGATTGACCGATTCAGCTCATTTTTACAACACTTCTTTCTCATGGGTTACCCACTACGTATACCGCGTTTCGTTACAATACAGCAGAAATTACGACCGGTATGAGTATATTAGGAATTTGGGTCCGGAGTAAACCCCCCCTTCTAATGAACCGATTTAGTTTATTTTTAGAACACATATTTACCTGTAGATTACCACTACGAATACCGAGTTTCGTCGAAATATACCAAAAATCCCGGCTGGTAGTGGCGAATTGGTATTGTGGGTCCGGAGTAAACCCCCCCCCCCCCCTCCTAATGAACCGATTTAGTTTATTTTTACAACACATATTTACCTGTGGATTACCACTACGAATACCGAGTTTCGTCGAAATATACCAAAAATCACGGCTGGTAGTGGCGAATTGGTATTGTGGGTCCAGAGTAAACCCCCCCTTCTAATGAACCGATTTAGTTCATTTTTATATCTCACTTTTCTCTCTATATTACCACTACGAATACCAAGTTTCGTTGAAATATAACAAATATTACGGCTGAAATGGTCAAATTAGTGTTTTGGGTTCGGGGTAAACCCCCCTTCCAGTGGACCGATTTTGGTGGTTAACGAACTCATTCAATCGTTTGCTAATTGAATGCTATATACCAAGTTTCGTGACGAAAAAACAAAAACTCTGGCCGCTATCGTGTTAACAGACACACATATATATATATATAAATTTTAACGGGGGTCATTTTCGGTGTCTACTAGGTAGGATCGATAAAGATTTGAAGAAATTTTTCAAAAATTCCGTCATGAGTCCAACCTCAATAGCTACTTTCCTTCGGAGGAAAGTGCTAAAAGAACAGTATCCTAAGCGGAAATTACTCCACTTAAAGCCCGATTTCATGGAATGCGATGTCTCTATCAAAATTCAAATAAGAACCGATTTTGTATGAAATTAAAACGCTTTCGATATACACACACACAAACAAATAAAACGCTACAGTTATTTTCGAGATGTATAGGTTTTGAAAGGTAAAATGTTCTAGTCGGCACTTCCGGATTGTATCATGAGGTGAACCTCAAAAGCAAGTTTCCTTACTATTGTTGGAGGGAGGAAACGCTTTAACCCTTTAAGGGACAGAGACGGCTTAAGCTGTCGTAAGTTCAGAAATTCGTTCGCGGTGTCGAATCTAGTAGCTTGTTGTTCTAATAGATATCCTGGGACTGTTTCCAACCCTTCCAGCCCCTTTCTACCCCTTGACAGCCCACATAGCGGTACTTGGTCGTCTTACGGCACCTAGTGTACCCAAACTCGCCCCACCCTCTGAAGCATTATCAGTGATTTCCTTCCACAGAAGCACATCTACCTTCAACAATGTACGTCAAAGATTCCTATATCTATATGAAATACTATTGCTTGTTACTTTATCTTTCTGGAATATGTCGCTAGGATGTTATTGATAATTGTTTAGAGGAAAGTATGGGTTTTGTGATGTAATGAGACAGGATATGCATTGAATATGGATATTTACACCGGAAAGTATGGGTTTTGTGCTGTAATGAGACAGGATATGCATTAAATATGGATATTTACACCGGAAAGTATGGGTTTTGTGATGTAATGAGACAGGATATGCATTGAATATGGATATTTACACCGGAAAGTATGGGTTTTGTGCTGTAATGAGACAGGATATGCATTAAATATGGATATTTACACCGGAAAGTATGGGTTTTGTGATGTAATGAGACAGGATATGCATTGAATATGGATATTTACACCGGAAAGTATGGGTTTTGTGATGTAATGAGACAGGATATGCATTGAATATGGATATTTACACCGGGAACAGCGAGAAACCACATCCTAATTTACGTCTAGTAGAACGGATTGTTTTTATCACAGTTTATTTATTTATTTACTGCTTTATGTACTTATAAAAGTCCCAAAGAGTAATGATCCGTTTTAATAGAAATTCAGGAAATAAGTAAGCAAAGAATCCAGAGACCACGGCAACCCGAATCCCATTGTAAGCGCGAAAGATCGCGGCTGCAACGTGGGAAATGCCTAGGCCAGAATCATGCGGGTTTGCATTCAAGTACATATTACATAGACCCTTAAAGCGCACAAACGGCTCAGGCCGTTTTCCAAAAAAAAATGAATAAGTTTGATTTTGCAATCTTGGGGTGTGTTTTAGCAACTAAAAGGAGTCATTTTTTTTGCATGCCTTGATTTTTAATTTGTTTTCCGATGATTGCGCCTTAAAGGGTTAAAAGGGTGTTAATATGTAATATTTTCGATTTTTCAATTTTAATTGAATTTTTATTAATTGTGTATTAACTTAATTTCTAATTAAAATGATTTGTGTTTTCAATTTTGACTTCCCTTCGTTCAAACCGAACTTCCTTTAGGCTGTAAAGGAACACATTAAAACAATTAAATCCAACCCCTTCAGAAAACAATATTGCAAAAAGCATTTGGAGAGAAATAGCTCTTAGAAGGATTCGGTAGAAAGTGCCAGTAACTAAATACTCCAGCCCTTTGCTGATTTTCACTTCCTAAGACTGCTTCAGCCGGGCGTTTATATAAATCCAGTTTCTTCTAAATCCCAGGGATATCCTGAAATATCCCTGGAAAAGGAGAAATCCCGGCTTCCGGGATAATTATACCCCCCCCCCCCCCCCTCCCCCACCATCCCGAGGGAGTGAAAGGGTTAAGGGAACGATTTAAGTAATTATAAAGTGATTCTAGAAAATCTCTCTTCCATCCCCCCCCCCTGCTTTTATCCTTCTTTATTCCTACCAAACTTTATATATAAGTGGCTCTTCCAATTGGACCAACCTTCCAAGCATTATTTACCGTCAAAATTGCTTCAATCTGTGCAAAAAGGGAATTTATACACTTCTCTTATTTTTTTCAAACGTTTTTCCGACCCAAATATTTTTAATAAGTCCCTCCAATTGTCTTTTAACTGAGTAAACCCATTATTTTATACGTTTTATTATAATAACCAGTTTCTTATATTATTTATTAAAATTTTAGTGTCCATTATTATTAACCGAGCATTTTGGAACGGGTTCTTAATAGGTTACCTCCCTTTTCTAGCCAGGATAGGAGTGATGCCTTTTCTTTTTAGCACTTTCCTCCGAAGGAAAGTAGCTATTGAGGTTGGACTCATGACGGAATTTATGAAAAATTTCTTCAAATCTTTATCGATCCTACCTAGTAGACAGCAAAAATGACCCCCGTTAAAATTTATATATATATATATATATATATATATATATATATATATATATATATATATATATATATATATGTCTGTTAACACGATAGCGGCCAGAGTTTTTGTTTTTTCATCACGAATCTTGGTATATAGCATTCAATTAGCAAACGATTGAACGAGTTCGTTAACCACCAAAATCGGTCCACCGGAAGGGGGGGTTTACACCGAACCCAAAACACTAATTTGACCATGCCAGCCGTAGTTTTCGTTATATTTCAACGAAACTTGGTATTCGTAGTGGTAATATATAGAGAAAAGTGAGATATAAAAATGAACTAAATCGGTTTATAAGGAGGGGGGGGGGGGGGTTTACTCAGGACCGACAATACCAATTCGCCACTACCAGCCGTGATTTTTGGTATATTTCGACGAAACTCGGTATTCGTAGTGGTAACCTACAGGTAAATATGTGTTGTAAAAATAAACTAAATCGGTTCTTTAGGAGGGGGGGTTTACTCCGGACCCAAATTACTAATATACTCATACTGGTCGTAATTTCTGCTTTATTGTAACGAAACGCGGTATACGTCGTGGGTAACTCATGAGAAAGAAGTGTTGTAAAAATGAGCTGAATCGGTCAATCGGAAAGGGGGATTTACTTTGTAATATATTTCAATAGAAAAGGCAGCCAGACGTAGGTTCACAAAGGCGCCGCAAGGAGCGCTAGAGGGACTGTATCCGGTTCCTGCGTTAGATCAAAATACGATAATATGAGGTTTTTTGTATTTATTACGTAGTGTAGTAGGTACCATGTGTAAACATAACTCTGGAAGCAAATTAATAATTTATCAGTTACTCATTACAAAATTAAAAGAGAACTATTCATGTTTTTATTTTATTTATGTTAGATATTTTAAGCAAATTGTTCTGGAAAGCAGTCTACACTACCCAAATTCTGAGGAAAGTGCTTAGTTATGCAGCTCCTGCGTGACGGACTTTTTCAAAAGATAAGCCACCACCCCTAGTGGGAATCGAACCAACGTTTATTATTTTTTAATAGTAAAATGAAAGAAATCCTTACTCTGTGAAGATAACTAAGATTCAGAAATGAGATTGACGCTGTTTATTTTTTATTTATTAATTTTTTATGTTACTTTTCTTAAAAATAAATGAATTCGCATACCTAGAGCTTCCGTGATCCGTTCAGATTCGTAAAAAAAAAAAACGGATTATCCAACAATTTATTCGAATTAACCACGATTTTTTTTTACATTGTTTATACAGTAAATTCTAGGGACGGATAGAAATATTCGAATTAAAGATTATTTCGAATTATGGAAGTTCGTATTATCCATATTCCAGTGTATATATTTGTGTATATAAATTTTAAGCCGGACTCCAGAGGGAGTACTTGGTAACGGGAGGACTTCCTTGCAAGAAGTGCCCCTGAAGAGGTGCGAAGAAAAGATGCACGAAACATGTCGGACCCAATAAATAAATTGGTGTAATAAAGGAAGACTGCTTTAATGACCCCATGCCTCCTAGGATGCACGAAACATGTCGGGCCCAATAAATAAAGTGGTGTAATAAAGGAAGACTGCTTTAATGACCCCATGCCTCCTAGGATAAAGTGGTGTAATGAAGGAAGACTGCTTTAATGACCCCATGCCTCCTAGGATAAAGTGGTGTAATAAAGGAGGACTGCTTTAATGACCCCATGCCTCCTAGGATAAAGTGGTGTAATAAAGGAAGACTGCTTTAATGACCCCATGCCTCCTAGGATAAAGTGGTGTAATAAAGGAAGACTGCTTTAATGACCCCATGCCTCCTAGGATAATAAAGTGGTGTAATAAAGGAAGACTGCTTTAATGACCCCATGCCTCCTAGGATAATAAAGTGGTGTAATAAAGGAAGACTGCTTTAATGACCCCATGCCTCCTAGGATAAAGTGGTGTAATAAAGGAAGACTGCTTTAATGACCCCATGCCTCCTAGGATAATAAAGTGGTGTAATAAAGGAAGACTGCTTTAATGACCCCATGCCTCCTAGGATAATAAAGTGGTGTAATAAAGGAAGACTGCTTTAATGACCCCATGCCTCCTAGGATAATAAAGTGGTGTAATAAAGGAAGACTGCTTTAATGACCCCATGCCTCCTAGGATAATAAAGTGGTGTAATAAAGGAAGACTGCTTTAATGACCCCATGCCTCCTAGG
Source organism: Gonocerus acuteangulatus (assembly GCA_946811695.1). Lineage (NCBI taxonomy): Eukaryota > Metazoa > Arthropoda > Insecta > Hemiptera > Coreidae > Gonocerus > Gonocerus acuteangulatus. The sequence continues at coordinate 3,582,911 of OX328126.1, forward strand.
ATAAAGTGGTGTAATGAAGGAAGACTGCTTTAATGACCCCATGCCTCCTAGGATAAAGTGGTGTAATAAAGGAAGACTGCTTTAATGACCCCATGCCTCCTAGGATAAAGTGGTGTAATAAAGGAAGACTGCTTTAATGACCCCATGCCTCCTAGGATAATAAAGTGGTGTAATAAAGGAAGACTGCTTTAATGACCCCATGCCTCCTAGGATAAAGTGGTGTAATAAAGGAAGTCTGCTTTAATGACCCCATGCCTCCTAGGATAAAGTGGTGTAATGAAGGAAGACTGCTTTAATGACCCCATGCCTCCTAGGATAAAGTGGTGTAATAAAGGAAGACTGCTTTAATGACCCCATGCCTCCTAGGATAAAGTGGTGTAATAAAGGAAGACTGCTTTAATGACCCCATGCCTCCTAGGATAATAAAGTGGTGTAATAAAGGAAGACTGCTTTAATGACCCCATGCCTCCTAGGATAATAAAGTGGTGTAATAAAGGAAGACTGCTTTAATGACCCCATGCCTCCTAGGATAATAAAGTGGTGTAATAAAGGAAGACTGCTTTAATGACCCCATGCCTCCTAGGATAATAAAGTGGTGTAATAAAGGAAGACTGCTTTAATGACCCCATGCCTCCTAGGATAATAAAGTGGTGTAATAAAGGAAGACTGCTTTAATGACCCCATGCCTCCTAGGATAATAAAGTGGTGTAATAAAGGAAGACTGCTTTAATGACCCCATGCCTCCTAGGATAATAAAGTGGTGTAATAAAGGAAGACTGCTTTAATGACCCCATGCCTCCTAGGATAAAGTGGTGTAATGAAGGAAGACTGCTTTAATGACCCCATGCCTCCTAGGATAAAGTGGTGTAATAAAGGAAGACTGCTTTAATGACCCCATGCCTCCTAGGATAAAGTGGTGTAATAAAGGAAGACTGCTTTAATGACCCCATGCCTCCTAGGATAATAAAGTGGTGTAATAAAGGAAGACTGCTTTAACGACCCCATGCCTCCTAGGATAAAGTGGTGTAATAAAGGAAGACTGCTTTAATGACCCCATGCCTCCTAGGATAAAGTGGTGTAATGAAGGAAGACTGTTTTAATGACCCCATGCCTCCTAGGATAAAGTGGTGTAATAAAGGAAGACTGCTTTAATGACCCCATGCCTCCTAGGATAAAGTGGTGTAATAAAGGAAGACTGCTTTAATGACCCCATGCCTCCTAGGATAAAGTGGTGTAATAAAGGAAGACTGCTTTAATGACCCCATGCCTCCTAGGATAATAAAGTGGTGTAATAAAGGAAGACTGCTTTAATGACCCCATGCCTCCTAGGATAATAAAGTGGTGTAATAAAGGAAGACTGCTTTAATGACCCCATGCCTCCTAGGATAATAAAGTGGTGTAATAAAGGAAGACTGCTTTAATTACCCCATGCCTCCTAGGATAATAAAGTGGTGTAATAAAGGAAGACTGCTTTAATGACCCCATGCCTCCTAGGATAATGTGGTGTAATGAAGGAAGACTGCTTTAATGACCCCATGCCTCCTAGGATAAAGTGGTGTAATAAAGGAAGACTGCTTTAATGACCCCATGCCTCCTAGGATAATAAAGTGGTGTAATAAAGGAAGACTGCTTTAATTACCCCATGCCTCCTAGGATAATAAAGTGGTGTAATAAAGGAAGACTGCTTTAATGACCCCATGCCTCCTAGGATAATGTGGTGTAATGAAGGAAGACTGCTTTAATGACCCCATGCCTCCTAGGATAAAGTGGTGTAATAAAGGAAGACTGCTTTAATGACCCCATGCCTCCTAGGATAAAGTGGTGTAATAAAGGAAGACTGCTTTAATGACCCCATGCCTCCTAGGATAATAAAGTGGTGTAATAAAGGAAGACTGCTTTAATGACCCCATGCCTCCTAGGATAAAGTGGTGTAATAAAGGAAGTCTGCTTTAATGACCCCATGCCTCCTAGGATAAAGTGGTGTAATGAAGGAAGACTGCTTTAATGACCCCATGCCTCCTAGGATAAAGTGGTGTAATAAAGGAAGACTGCTTTAATGACCCCATGCCTCCTAGGATAATAAAGTGGTGTAATAAAGGAAGACTGCTTTAATGACCCCATGCCTCCTAGGATAAAGTAGTGTAATAAAGGAAGACTGCTTTAATGACCCCATGCCTCCTAGGATAATAAAGTGGTGTAATAAAGGAAGACTGCTTTAATGACCCCATGCCTCCTAGGATAATAAAGTGGTGTAATAAAGGAAGACTGCTTTAATGACCCCATGCCTCCTAGGATAAAAAAGAATTTTGATATTTTGGGTCATCTATAAGAATAAAAAATATATTTATATATATACACAAATTTGACCAAAAATATTTTCTGGATGCATACGTCATCGACTCGGCATCATAAGCGGGTTTCCTCCCTGTGGAAGGATGAAGACACCCCAATAAACACGAAATGCCCCACCTCTTTTATATTTGAAATAAACAGCTGGCTCAATTAATATTTTTGTCTTAATTTCTTTCTGATCACACTCTTATAATTTCATCCTGAAAAAAAACTTGTCTTATCCAGGGGAATTTGCCAACAAGAGATACAGTGGATATACAATTATAAATATATATATATATATATATATATATATATATATATATATATATATATATATATATATATCATGGAAGAAATAACCACAAGACAAGATAAAAGGATTACATATTTTTTATTAAGAGATTGTTGTAGTGAAGGACATGAGAGGTTGCTTGAAGGATAAGAACGGAGCATAAAGTCAGTTCGATGGTCCTTCAGTAAATCTTTAAAGGACAGTCAACTCCTTCAATTCAATCTTGTCTTCTTTCAATATCTTGGGATTAATGTTTTAGTCGAAACACTTCAAGCCTTTAAGGGAGGGTTCATTCTTTCTTTCCTGTAGGGTCTGTATGGATAAAGAGTCCGACTCGCAGGAACTGTGCCATCTTAGTGCGGTTCCGTTCATATCCCTAGTGCTATTTGTATAGTAATAAAAGCAGTTATTGGTAGGGTTTGATCTTTTGCGAAAAATATAAAATTCAATCTCGAAACTAATTAACAGTTTATCTACAGTGACTGAAACCAAAAGTCTAGTCGTTTTCCGTTTTACTAGAAATGTTTATGACATTTGAAGTGGTTTCATTCGACGTCCCACGAAGGTCAAAACATCTATGAAACAAAAATCGTGACGTAAGGGCTGCATAACTAAGCACTTTCTTCAGAATTTGGGTGGTCTAGACTGTACAAAAATTATGGCTGGTATTGGCAAATGACTAATTTGCTCCGGAGTAACCCCCCCCCCCCGATTTTGCTGGTTAACGAACTCGTTCAATAGTTTGCTAAATACCACGTTTCGAGAGAGGGGGGGGAATCAGGCATAAATCGTCTTAACACACATATATTTATAGATATATATAAATTTTAACGAGGGTCATTTTCTTTATCTACTAAATAGGATCAATAAAGATTTTAAGAAAATTTTTGAAAACCCCGACATGAGTGCAACCTCAATAGCTACTTTCCTTTCGAGGAATGTGCTAAAACTATCTTTTTGATGAAATTCATGAAAAATAGAACATTTATGAAGACCAAAATGCAAAAACAAGAAACACATCATCCATACCGGAGATACCCAATTGCAGTTCTGTGATGAATTCACCTGAGGCATATAGTGACGTCAGACAGTGATGTGATCACGGAAATTAAGGCGAATATAACTGCAGGCAAATGGTGCCTCTTTGGAATTCACAGAGCATTGAATTACAAAAGACTCGTCAGAAAAGCCAAAATAATGACTTCTAAAACAGTGATTTGACATACTGTCACATTCGGAAGTGATGTATGTCACAGACAGAGCCTGTCTGGGAAAGAAATATGCTTCTTTGGATTTTCGGCCTCTATAAAGAAGCTGAGGGTCTATTTAGGAAAAGGGGTGCCAGTGATTTTCTTAAATAACTGTTATTATAATATATAGGTGACATATGTATGGGTGAAAACAGTGGGGCGGCGAGGGTAGAGGGCACCAAATAGGGTAGCCGAGAGGGGTTTGACCCTCCATGTCCAGTATTCTATCTTGTTTCTGTGTTTCACCGAAGCCCAAAGAGATTCAACCCTCTGCATACACATTGAACATTTGGTAAAACTGAAGGAGAGTGTCCTCAGCACTGATTTTCTTCAAAGTTTGCACTATAACGTATTTTGATGCACTAAACACGAATCCGTTGAAAAAAAAGTTGCTCTCAACTAGGAAAGGAGTTATTTAAAAAAAAGTTCACTGTTACGACGGTTACAAACGATCGCATAAACAACGTACTTGTAAACTCGCGCATGCGCAATAGTCCTTAATGAAGAAGTGTAATTGAAATTAACTATCAATTATTAAAATTTACCAACACTTATTTATTCAGAAACATTTTTTTAAATAATGAAACATTCTTAAAATTTCTTGTTTCGCTCCTGAAAAGTATTATATAACAGAAATCCTTTATGATTTGTTCCTTCTTGTTATTGTTATCGTTATTACAGTTTTTTGTAGAAAGTTTTCAATAAAAATGAAGTGATAATGCGCATAAATTAAGTGATAATGCGCATAAATGCTTTTTTCGGTGCGATTGCGGACTTATATCCACCGAACATCGCGTCTGAAGATGTCTAGGAGGATTAGAAGAATGCCTTGGACGACTTTTGGGCATAGAATTCTTTTCATTTCTGCGAGTTGGATAGACTAGAGGTTTTGATATCTTCTTGAGCGAGCGGAAATGCATAGCACGTATACCCAAAAGCGACAGTTTACGACCAAGTCAGCTACCCCAGGTGAGTCTAAATTTCAATTTCACTTCGTCATTAAGGACTATTGGGCTTGCGCGCTTGTTTACATATAACCTGTTTACCGTCTTTTATAACCTCCATAACAGTGAACTTTAGTGCTTAATAACTTCTTTCCTAGTTGCGAGCAACTTTTTTTTTCAACGGATTCGTGTTTAGTGCATCAAAATACGTTATAGTGCAAATTTTGAAGAAAATCGGTGCTGAGGACACTCTCCTTCAGTATTACCGAAAATTTTGTCAGGTTACCGCAACATATGTTTACATATTTTATAGAGTCAAATTTATTTTATGTAGTTAAAATAATCACAGTTACTGATAAAATCACTGGCTCTCCTTTTCCGAAATTGACCCAAAGCTGATATGGTGACTATTATAAAACATTTCCGATGGAGGTGGTTTGGCAAATCGGTAAGATGGCCATAGAGAAAATGCCCAAATCGTTGCCCTAAGGTAATCCAGGTGGGATCAAGAAATTCCGACTCACAGGAACTGCGTCATCTTAGCGCGGTTCTGTTCTTATGCCTAGTCTCGTTTAGAAAGATTAGTAAAGGAATAGAAGAAGTTACGGTTTGATCTTTCGTTGAAAATATAAAATATAATCGTAAGGAGAAGGAAGATGTAACCACCACAAAAGCAAACTGGCACTATCCTAAGCGGAAATGACTCTTAACGTTCTAACTAGGAAAACACATTACCAATACCTTTCTCATTTTTTGGCCTTCTTTTACTAAACTACTAATTTTACTAATTAATGCAATTTACAAGAACATAGGACGCTTTCGAATAATGTCCTTGCACATATCAAGATTTGACAACCGTTTTCGAGATAATTACGAAAATATACAAATTCTAAGATCCCATAGCTTCTAAAATCTGTTAATACAACATTTTTTTTTTACACCTTAGCTTAGAGGAATTTCAAGTATGTGGACCCAACCAAAAAATTAGTTACAAAGAAATGTTTGCCACTTTCCTCAAAAACGGATACAGATATCGCTTAAAAAATTATTTCATTCGTTTTCTTATGTTAAATAACCTATAAAACGAGTACCTGGAAATATATGACCTATTAAACGAAAGCATTGCGATTTTATATATTCACTAGATGTTACGTAGTGTGCCATGCTACACCTACTTTCTGTCTATGACTCTCCCCGTATCAAGATCTACCTGTATACCCAGTGTGCCATGCTACACCTACTTTCTGTCTATGACTCTCCCCGCATCAAGATCAACCTGTATACCCAGTGTGCCATGCTACACCTACTTTCTGTCTATGACTCTCCCCGTATCAAGATCAACCTGTATACCCAGTGTGCCACGCTACACCTACTTTCTGTCTATGACTCTCCCCGTATCAAGATCTACTTGATACCCAGTGTGCCACGCTACACCTACTTTCTGTCTATGACTCTCCCCGTATCAAGATCTACTTGATACCTAGTTGTCTATACCCAGTTACGAAAATCGGTCAAACAATGTGAATTTGTTTATATCTGTCTTTATATCTGTAATTCGTGAAACAGCTAACAGAGGCCAGCACCGCAGCAATTCATATTACAGCCGGCAGAGGGCAACACCATACCCTGGGAGTAGATAGCTCTTATCAAAGAAAGGCCAGTGCTCCTTAGTTAGACAGTGACTGTTGATATAAAATTGAAATAAACTGCATTACATGATTATATAATGATGTAAAGTCATCAATGAGTTCGAGTTATTCTAATTATCAAGAACATCAACAAATAAATTTGAGACATTATTCAAAATGGCTGTTGATTCAAAATGGCCGTCATAATTTGAATGGTTCAGTGTAGCCAATTTTTCTTGAACAAAACTTTTGACCAAATTTTGAAATTTGATTATTTTGACCTAGCCTAGGACATTTCCCGTATCAAGATCTACCTGTGTGGCGAGTTTGGTAAAAATCGGTCAAACGGTGTAGATTTGTATAAGGAACAAAAATAAAAACGGACAAACAGTCAGACACGTGATATATATATATATATATATATATATATATATATATATATATATATATATATATGTTTGATGTTTATTTTTCGTCGCTGGGATGATATTTTTAGATGGAACGGCATTTTTCTCCAGCGGTGGTACTCCTCCTCACTTCTTCCCGAAATATTTCGATGGATTCATCTCCATCTTCGTCAGCCAGGTACTTGTTGTTTCTTCCTCGGTGATTGGAATGATTTCCAAGGGAATCATTCCGTTCCGAAAAATGCCGTTCCATCTAAATATATATATATATACAGAATTGTATCAGCTTATTTTTGTGATCTATGGGATCTGAAACGTAAAATTTTCTAGTCGGCAGTTCCGGATTGCGTCGTGAGGTAAACCTTATAAGCGGGGTTCCTCCCTATGAAGGGAGGGAGGAACCGTGTTAAGAATTCATTTTTAAACAATAAGTCAATCTTTTTCCATATGCCGATTTTTACTATAATTATCTACAGTTGAGGCAATTTTTTTCCGGAAAATACAACCGAATATGATTGTGAAATATTCCATATTTGATGAAGAGTAAGAGGACTGACTACAGAGTGTATGATAGGCCTAAATGTTGATGTACGGCTGGCCTATCAACCCTACATAGGACCGAGTGGTGTCTGTTCTTTGATTTATTATGGTATACAGCTGGTATTGGATGCCTGTACAGGACTGTCACCATTCGACATACAACAGGCAGAGGTGGTATTCCTGAGAATTGATGATGCACCATTTTAGTACGGTTCATCCATTTCATGCAGCGTCAAATTCGTTTCTATACGTTACAGAACCTATAAAATAGTGCCTGGAAGCCTACTAACGAAAACCCGTAAGAACGACGATTTTTCTAGAGCCGATTTCCCACGTTAAACAGTGTTTCGGTGGACGGATTCTGCTGGTTAACGAACTTCACCTTTCAAATTAAAATCGTATTTTTGACCCAAATTACGTCAAAATTGGTTCATTTTTGAGCTTGTGAGAGAGCGAACAGGCAAATATATATATATATATATAAAAATCACTTGTCTGTATATATATATATATATATATATATATATATATATATATATAAAAATCACTTGTCTGTCTGTTTGTATGTTTTTCTGTTTGTTCCTTATACAAACCTACACCGTTTGATCAATTTTGACTAAACTTGGCACACAGGTAGGTCTTGATACCAGAAATCTCCTAGGCTAGGTCAAATTTCAAAATGTTGTCAAATGGTCAAAAGTTTTGTTGAAGAAAAATTGGCTGCACTGGACCATTCAGATTATGACGGCCATTTTGAATAATGTCTCAAATTTATTTGTTGATGTTGTTGATAATTAGAATAACTCGAACTCATTGATGACTTTACATCATTATATAAACATGTAATGCAGTTTATTTCAATTTTATATCAACAGTCACTGTCTAACTAAGGAGTGCTAGCCTTTCTTTGATAAGAGCTATCTACTCGCAGGCTGTAGTGCTGGCCTCTGTTGGCTGTTATATGAAGTGCTGAGGTGCTGGCCTCTGCCGGTTGCATTATGAACTACTAGACAGATATAAACAAATTCACACCGTTTGACCGATTTTGATCAAGTCTTGATACGGGGAGAGTCATAGACAGAAAGTAGGTGTAGCATGGCACATTGGGTAACAGCCGGTATATATATATATATATATATATATATATATATATATATATATATATATATTCCACTTTTCCTTGTTTGTTTTTCTGGCAGGGGGTCGATAAAGCAGTAAACTCTTTGTTCACATTAACTGCTTTATTTGTTATGTTTCGCCCGACATGTTTCGTGCCTTTTCGCACCTCTTCAGAGGCTTTCCTTATCAAGAAGTCCTTTCGTCATGCTGTCTAGCGTGTGAGTCAGGCGCAGTACTACGCCGTCATCTTTCACAAGAATTAATATATATATATATATATATATATATATATATATATATATATATATATATATATATGGGACGAGGTTAGCGGTTAGTATTCTGGAGGACCTGAATTAAAATCCCGAACAATCACTAAAGATTTCTTCTAGTGTCTTCGTTCATGGGTTGGATTCGGCTTCCCTGACTTTAGTTTAGTTTTACATAAATCATAACGCAGTAGTATTTCTAAATTGACACAACTCAAAGTCAGCAAGAGTGACACAAGTTCCCTCTGGTTTACAAGCTCTGAAGCTAGGTTCTTACAGTTTTGATGGTTCATAAAGAGATATTTACCATGTCTTTGGTAGTCAGAACTATGTCGGTCTGAATACTAGTTCCCTCTAGTTTACAAGCTCTGAAGCTAGTTACATACAGTTCTGATGGTTGATAAAGAGATATTTACCATGTCTGTCGTAGTCAGAACTATGTCGGTCTGAATAAAACCGATTTTAGAGTAGTGTTACTTTAGAAATACTAGTGTGATATGTTATTTCGATAATTAAGTAAATTATTAATACTAATAGAACTTGTTTTCATTTTGTTTTAAAAGGGATGAAGTTTTAGTTGTAACCTGATTTTTCCCCATTTCATTAAAAACACTCTTTTTTTAAACAAAAATGCATGGATACCTATTTTTTTTTTTACCCTTGTTCTGAATCAAAGTATGCAATGAACTAATTAGTGATTTAAAAACTAAAAATAAACTAATATCATAAATTAAGGTCACTTTTCCTTAGATTAAACTAATTACCAAACTAAAAACGGATACTAAAACTAAAAACAACTACTTATTAAGAAAATACTCCAACACATTATTAATAATTTTACAATCTAAAACTAAAGTAAAACTAATAATATAACGTGAGTTTATTTTCGGATAGAATGAATTGACGTTAGTTTAGTGAACTAACATTAGTTTTGCCCAACACTCTGTATGGGATATCCTGTACTGGAAATAAGTTGGGCATCCTAGGGTTAAGTAAGTATATTCTTACATACTTTTCGTACATAAACACGGCAGACGACCATCTATTAGCGGCAAGCAGCACAAAATATGCTACATAAGGAAATTTGCTTAAATATATCTTTTAATAAGGAACAATGAGGAAAAGCAAACAACTCTGAACAGGAGATAGTCCACCATTTTCGGCCAAAGAGGTTCTAGATTTAGATCGAGAAGGCGGATAATCAGGATATTATGACGTCATAAAGCTTAATGTCGCACTTTTCATAGAAATAAATAAATATTTACTTAAATAAATATTTACCGTTTTTGTGCTGAATCTACTATATATTTGTCAAATACCAATCACTCACTGGCTATTTTGCCATCTTTAACAACAAAATGCCGATATTTGCAGGTATTTTCAATTTGTCAAACTCCTTCCTGTACTGGTGGTGGCAGTGGACTAATACACCATAAAACCGGCGGATCGCGTTTTTTTGCGGTTCAAACGGCCTTATTTATTTAAATACGCCTCCTATTGTGAGAAATCACACAATATATAAATTCTAGAACCTACAGGGAATTTTGTCCATTTTAGTGTTAAGGAAACTCGCCAAGCTGAAGACCTGGACCTTAGAGTTGAATGGTTTTCTTTACTCACACATCCGAGACGAGGGACGACACAAGCCTGTACATTAATAATGATTGAAAAATCAATCCTCGATAAATATTGACGGAACGATTATTCCTTTTGTAATTTAAAAAGTCCGTCACGCAGGAGCTGCATAACTAAGCACTTTCCTCAGAATTTGGGTAGTGTAGACTGCTTTCCAGAACAATTTGCTTAAAATATCCTACATAAATAAAATAAAAACGTGAATAGTTCTCATTTTGTAATGAGTAACTGATCAACTACGTAATAAATACAAAAATCCTCATATTATCGTATTTTGATCTAACGCAGGAACAGGATACAGTCACTCTAGTGGTAGAAAGCGCTCCTTGCGGCGGCTTTGTGAACCTACGTCTGCCGGCTTTTCTATTCAAATATATTACAAATTAAACCCCCGCTTTCCGATTGACCGATTCAGCTCATTTTTACAACACTTCTTTCTCATGAGTTACCCACGACGTATACCGCGTTTCGTTACAATACAGCAGAAATTACGACCGGTATGAGTATATTAGGAATTTGGGTCCGGAGTAAACCCCCCCTTCTAATGAACCGATTTAGTTTATTTTTACAACACATATTTAACTGTGGATTAGCACTACGAATACCGAGTTTCGTCGAAATATACCAAAAATCACGGCTGGTAGTGGCGAATTGGTATTGTGGGTCCGGAGTAAACCCCCCCTTCTAATGAACCGATTTAGTTCATTTTTATATCTCACTTTTCTCTCTATATTACCACTACGAATACCAAGTTTCGTTGAAATATAACAAATATTACGGCTGACATAGTCAAATAAGTGTATTGGGTTCGGGGTAAACCCCCCCTTCCGGTGGACTGACTTTAGTGGTTAACGAACTCGTTCAATCGTTTGCTAATTGGATGCTATATACCAAGTTTCGTGACGAAAAAACAAAAACTCTGGCCGCTATCGTGTTAACAGACACATATATATATATATATATGCATATATATATATATATAGATATATATAAATTTTAACGGGGGTCATTTTCGATGTCTACTAGGTAGGATCGATAAAGATTTGAAGAAATTTTTCAAAAATTCCGTCATGAGTCCAACCTCAATAGCTACTTTCCTTCGGAGGAAAGTGCTAAAATGGTAGAATAATTAAATAATCAATTCATCAATAATTTTAGAAATCCTTTTTATCAATTTCCTCCGAAGGAAAGTAGCTATTGAGGTTGCACTCATGACGGAATTTTTCAAAAATTTCTTCAAATCTTTGTCGATCCTACCTAGTAGAAACCGAAAATGACCCCCGTTAAAATTTATATATATATATATATATATATATATATATATATATATATATATATATATATATGTGTATGTCTGTTAACACGATAGCGGCCAGAGTTTTTGTTTTTTCTTCACGAAACGTGGTATATAGCATTCAATTAGCAAACGATTTAACGAGTTCGTTAACCACCAAAATCGGTCCACCGGGAGGGGGGGGGGGGGGTTTGTTGTATTTATTTATTTGTAAATACGTTGTAAAAATAAACTAAATCGGGTTATTTGGGGGGTGGGGTTTACTCCGGACCCAAATTACTAATGTACTCATACCGGTCGTAATTTCTGCTGTATTGTAAGGAAACGCGGTATACGTCGTGGGTATCTCATGAGAAAGGAGTGTTGCAAAAATGAAGTAAATCGGTCTATTGGAAAGGAGGGTTTACTTTAAATTCTGTTTCATTAGAATTAGCCCGGCAGATGTAGGTCCACAAAGCCACCGCAAGGAGCACTATCTCCCACTAGGGGGAGTGTATCCTGTTCCTGCGTTAGATCAAAAGACGGAAAATGATTTTTTTGTGTATTTATTAAGTAGTACAGTATCATGTATTAACATAACTCTGGAAGGAAATTATTTTCAAAATTAATAATTGGACAGTTCTCATAAGAAATGTAAATGAACAGAACTATTCGAGTTTTTATTTTATTTATATAGGTTATTTACAGCAAATTATTCAGTAATGTAGTCTATACTACAAAAATTCTGAGGAAAGTGCTTAGTTATGCAGCTCCTGCGTGACGGACTTTTCTTTAAAAATATATTTTTAGGAATATAAGGGCTTTTAATTCGAACGAAATATTTTTATACGGACTAATTAATTGCATGTGTTAAGATGATATAAACTGTTACAACTTGAAAAGTTCATGTTTCTGAACTCTTAGATCACCAAAATAACTGTGGTTTGGCGGAATTCCCGCGAAACAAATGGTATATTTTATACCCTTTATAGGGTTCCAGGCAAATTATCATCACAAAATGTTTTAAGAGAAAAATAGAGTATTTTTCAGCCCTCACAAGTTCGACAGAAGCGTAGGGAGAGCGTCATTGTCTGCCCGCACCAGTGCGGGTGTTGCGTGATGAGCGTCTTTGCACGCCCGCACAAGTGCGAGAGTAGCGTAGGGAGAGCGTCCTTGTCAGCCCGCACCATTGCGGGAGTAAGGGGGGAGCGTCTTTGCCAGCCCGCACAAGTGCGAGAGTAACGTAGGGAGAGCGTCTTTGTCAGCCCGCACAAGTGCGAGAGTAGCGTAGGGAGAGCGTCTTTGCCAGCCAACACAAGTGCGAGAGTAGCGTAGGGAGAGCGTCTTTGCCAGCCCGCACAAGTGCGAGAGTAGCGTAGGGAGAGCGTCTTTGTCAGCCCGCACAAGTGCGAGAGTTGCGCAGGGAGAGCGTCTTTGCCAGCCCGCACAAGTGCGAGAGTAGCGTAGGGAAAGCGTCTTTGTCAGCCCGCACAAGTGCGAGAGTTGCATGGGGAGCGTCATTAAGCCCGCACAATTGTGGGAGTTTCGTGGGGAGCGTCTTTCCAAGCCCAGACAAGTGCGGGAGTTGTGTGAGGACCGTCTTTGCCATCCCGCTCCGGTGCGGGAGAAGTGGTGACAGGGTTAACCACATTATTCCGGAATACTCCGAAAACTAGGCACCTTGCTGAGGTACGTGCTTAGTAATACAGCTTTTACACGACAGACTTGTTTATGTGTTTTATTTATTGTAACTAGTTTTTTGCTATAGTTATCCTATGTAACCGTATTCCTTTCTACTGTATCTACACAGCAGAACTATCAGCTATCTGCAACGCTCTGTATCAAATCATTAGCTACTCATCCAACAAATTCACCATCTGCTCTGACTTACTATCTGCAATATATGGAATACAACCACCACCTAATAAATACAACCACCACCTAATAAGTACAACCACCACCTAATAAATAGAATCCACAACCACTTCAACACCGTAAAATCCATTGGAAAAGAAGTAGAACTACTCTGGATTCCATCACACATTGGGATTACCCCCAATGAACCCAAGCAGCAAAGGAAGCTTAGTCTATCCGAGATAGAACCTACTACAATCACCACCAAATCAGACTTATAATCCTGGGTTAAAAAACAACCTTCAGATGAATGGACAAAAATGTGGTCAGAGGTCTCCAATAACCAACTACAAAGTATCAAACCCACTCCAAAAACATGGCAAAATCATATCAAGAAATAAGAAGACACGAAACAGCACTAAGCCGTTTACAAGAGAATATCCTCCAAAATGCAACCGATGTAACAAACAAATAACCGTAGTCCATATATTTGAAGAATGCCCCCGGTAGGAAAACCTGTTGAACATCATCTGAAAGACGACGATAAACTAACAGTTTTTCCGCCTCAAAAAACAATAATCCAATCCAATTTTTTTGATTTACATTTCTTTTAAGGAAGTGTAAAGGATTTGCTGGAAGGCCTATACCTTTTATTTGCAACATTTCGAAATATTACTGAAATCGCAGAACCATTTCCTTAAATTTATAGTAGATATTACTTTTATGAAATGTCCCAGATCTGGGTGCGGCAAAATGTGGTATGGTGCTTAATTCAAAGAAGATATTGGCCGTTGGCCTATATTGGAAGGATCGTCTGCTGATGTATAGTGCTGATCGCATAAATTCCAAAGACCCGCGGTTATTGGTAAGACATCTGTTCTGACTTACGACCCCGTTCGGAGCTTTCATCCACATTCCAATAACCATTTCTTGGACTTGGAAGGCCTAGAGTTATCGTCAGCTCTTCTTGTGCTCGGATAAAAATCAAGGTAATATTTACATTCCAAGAATTTATATATATATATATATATATATATATATATATATATATATATATATATATATATATATATATATATATATATATACATATAAGAGACTGTTCCGAATTTTAATGGAAAAACTTCAGGAGCTTTGTCAGGTTTGCCAGGCTCCTGAAGTTTAAAGCTTTCCTCGTTTTTGAGAAAAACACAAAACAAGTATTCATTTTTGTACTTCCTTATTTACATTTTCAATGGAATAAATTGGCATTGCAAATTGTTTCAAGATACCGTTTCTGCGCCGATTCGCAAATGGAAGAGTGCTTAATCAACGAGTCATATATATATATAGTATTTAAATTTGAGCCACCTATATTTTCGTGCTCTATGGGGTCTGAAATTTTCCCTATGGAGGGAGAAACCCCGCTAAAATATTAGGGTGACTAAAGAGGCAGCTTTTTACGATAATGGTGTATAATAATCAGTTTGTATTAACCAGACTGTTATCAGAAAATCTGTCAACCCTTATCGGCTAACATGAAGGATCGGATTAGATTTCATGCAGTTTGGAATATGGGAGTGTACACGTAACACTATCCTACATTTAGTAAAAGAGGGTGGAATAGTTATACAAGAGTCTCCCCGTGGTCTAGTGGTTAACGCCTTCGACTCTAATGCGGGACATGGTGGGTTCGATTCCCATCTTGGAGGTATTGCCTCATCTTATGGCTGAGAAGATTCCACGCTGCACCTTGGAAGTCGGCGCTAATGGCCCAGATTTCAGGGCGTTTCAGTGTTAAGTGGCCAAACATAAAATATAAGACCTCAAAACAAGAAAACAATTTCCTCTGAAGTTATGTCCACAAACACTTTGTTTAGGAGATACTCACACCTAAATATTTTCATTGTTATGAAATTGTTTATGTAATAAATAAAACCTATTTATTAATTCTGAATGATTTATTAATTAAATGTAAATACATAAGGAGGCCCGGTGGCCGTGAGTGTTAAGGCGTGAGCACTTAACACTCCGTGCCAAGAGTCGTGGGCTCGATTCCCACTAGGGGTGGTGGCTTTTCTTTAGAAAAAAGAAAAAACATCTGCTCTATCCTGGCTAGAATAGGTCTTTAACCCGGCCTAAAAAAATCGTAGTTAATAATAATGTACGTTAAAATTTGAATAAATGTAAATATTGCCAACGGCCATAGCCACGTTGAATACACCGGTTCCCGTAGATCACCGAAGTTAAGCAATGTCGGGCCTGGTCAGAACCTGAATGGGTGACCGACTACGTGCTGTTGGCATTATAAAAGGGTGGCAACCTGTAGATAGCCCGGCGCTAATAGCAAAATAGTTGATGCGCCGTTAAACGAAAAAAAAATGTAAATATTAAGATTCATATTGAATTTTATTCAAAAAGAAGATATGTCCACTAATATAAAAACTATTAGCAACATAAGGATTAATACTAATTTGAATTAACATTGGGAACTGTCAATAACAATTATCAGTATGTAAGAGGTGGCGTGAGTTTGCCTCAGACGTCATCTGGTGTCAGGCAAATTCACGAACGGTATTAATGAATGAATGAATGAATGAAAAAAAAACTTTATTCTGGGACTTCGTCCCATAAGAATAAAAATAAGTACAAAATAAACAATAAATAAATTAACCTAAAAATATAAATATGAATAAAGAAAAACAAAAGTATAAAAGAACAAAACAAAGAAAGCAACTAATACAAATATTATATGTGAAGCCTTAAATAATAAAATGAAATATAAGTAAATATGCACATTCATTGGAATGGGGCAATGATGATACAATGTTCAGAGGGGGATGGGAATAAAATTAAAGAGTTTAAATAAACAAATAAATATTAAAAAGTTGAATAAATATTAAAGGAATGGGGGCTATAAAAAGATATAAACTAGGAAAATGCATAAACACGAGAAAAAAACAGCAATATAATTTACAAAGGTAATCAGGTCTTCCTGGTGGTGAAATTTTAAGAAGCGTCTTCCTGGGAGGATAGGAGAAAAGCAAAGAGGCGGGATTTAAAGACAGGTAAGGAAGGAGAGTGTCGAATGGAAAGAGGGATAGAGTTCCAGAAGGAGGAGGCTCGGGAGATAAAGGAACGGTCGAAGAAGGCTGTTTTATGAGTGGGAGGATAGAGATCGGAGGGACGGGAGCGGGTACCACGGGAATGGACAGCAGATTTAAACTGAAGGGTGTTGTAAATATAGGAAGGAGATTTGGAAGAAATGGTTTGGTAAAGGAAGGAACCTAGGAAATATTGTCGTCGAATTGATGGAAATAGCCACTTCAACTCGGAATACCGGTGTGAAATATGGGCATCCCTGGGGGTATCGAGAATAAATCTGAGAAAACTGTAATTATATTACACATGTTTGGATTTCAAGCTTGGTCACGAATCTCATCAGCCGCATCTGGGAACTCAATGCAACAAGAGTTTGTTTTTTAAAATTAAAATTTAGAAGTTTCGAATTCATCGTCTAGGGTAATTAAACTCCAAAAAGAGGAAACTTTGAAATTCTTAGAATTATACGCAAATGCGAGGATTTTATACGATCCATCTTGCAAAGATGTCCAAGATTTGGACCAAATCAAGTCAACACCGAATCCAAGAATGTAGAAAGTTCATATTGCCAGGAGATTCAGGATAATCATATTGCAGATCCAAATCTAATAAATTTCTTGCCCCCAAATTCCCCCTGTTTTAGATTCACTCTCTGCTTTTTCTTCCGTTTTGTAATATTTATTTAACATTCCATTAACTTATGGGCCAAAATACTGCTATAAACCGTGCCGACAACTTCAAAACTTTCTTGTAGAAGGCACGATTTCCAAGCAAATACTAAATCGTGATTCGTGGCCGTTTGGACGGACATGCGATCTCACGCTTCATCCCCACTTGGATTTTGTGGAGGCAACAACCACGAAAGCGAGATTAAAAAGTCCGTCACGCAGGAGCTGCATAACTAAGCACTTTCCTCAGAATTTGGGTAGTGTAGACTGCTTTCCAGAACAATTTGCTTAAAATATCCTACATAAATAAAATAAAAACGTCAATAGTTCTCTTTTAAATTTGTAATGAGTAACTGATCAATTATTAATTTGCTTCCAGAGTTATGTTTACACATGTTACCTATTACACTACGTAATAAATACAAAAAACCTCATATTATCGTATTTTGATCTAACGCAGGAACAGGATACAGTCCCTCTAGCGCTCCTTGCGGCGCCTTTGTGAACCTATGTCTGGCTGGCTTTTCTATTGAAATATATTACGAAGTAAACCCCCCTTTCCGATTGACCGATTCAGCTCATTTTTATAACACTTCATTCTCATGAGTTACCCACGACGTATACCGCGTTTCGTTAGAATACAGCAGAAATTACGACCAGTATGAGTATATTAAGAATTTGGGTCCGGAGTAAACCCCCCACCCTCCTAATGAACCTATTTAGTTTATTTTTACATCACATATTTACCTGTAGATTACCACTACGAATACCGAGTTTCGTCGAAATATACCTAAAATCACGGCTGGTAGTGGCGAATTGGTATTGTCGGTCCGGAGTAAACCCCCTCTCCTTATGAACCGATTTAGTTCATTTTTATATCTCACTTTTCTCTCTTTATTACCACTACGAATACCAAGTTTCGTTGAAATATAACAAATATTACGGCTGAAATGGTCAAATTAGTGTTTTAGGTTCGGGGTAAACCCCCCCTTCCGGTGGACCGATTTTGGTGGTTAACGAAATCGTTCAATCGTTTGCTAATTGAATGCTGTATACCAAGTTTCGTGACGAAAAAACAAAAACTCTGGCCGCTATCGTGTTAACAGACATATATATATATATATATATATATATATATATATATAGATATATATAAATTTTAACGGGGTTCATTTTCGGTGTCTACTAGGTAGGATCGATAAAGATTTGAAGAAATTTTTCAAAAATTCCGTCATGAGTCCAACCTCAATAGCTACTTTCCTTCGGAGGAAAGTGCTAAAAGCTAGCGTTTCAACGTCTTAAAGGAACTGGTACATTCGCTATAATGCCACGTTCGGTGTGGAGGACCTCAGTAGAAGCACCAAAAAACGAAAAAAAAAAAACTATTCTCAGAAAGGAAGAGTTTTCGTACCTGGGATTCAGATCTTATTTCCCTGATTTACATGAACACCGACGGAGAATATTTCTAAGTATAAAATGTAAAGTTCCCCTTCCCCCCTTAAAGTAAAGAGCCTCTAGTTATTTTCCAAAGTGGAAGGAGGTTCTTCCTAATTGAATCCCAGACCAGCTGAGGTTTATGGACCAATTACTAGGAGCTGTTTTGAATATAAATGTGCAGTATTCGAAAGCCTTCCGCGTTCACCGTCCCTAATTTTATGGCTGTTTCTAGGACTTTTCTATATCGATTACAAACTCCCTACTCGGCCTTCTGTATTAATAAGTTTTTTATTTAAACCATTTAATAATATGTACAAAGTTTTTATTACATTTTGAGGACGAGGTTAGCTCAGTGGTAGAGCACTCGACTAATATGCCTGGACCTGAATTCAAAACTCGGGCTCGCGACTAAAGTTTTTATGTTCCAATGTCGTCGTTACAGGGTTGGATTCGGGTCCCTAGCCTTAGATGAACTTTTTAATCAGTATCTGAAAGGGTGGCCCGAACATAGTAATGACCACACTATCCCCCTAGTATATGTCCAATAATCAGACCGATAATCAGATACCTCTAAAATATCTGCCCGTCTCCCCAGCTAGTTATAAATTCATGGAACTCCACCTACGGAAGCTGTCCAAGAAAGGAAGTAGTCTTTACAAGACTTCGAATTGGACATGTGCTATTAACCAGCTCACATTTAATGATAAAACAAGACATCTCTGTGTACATAATGAAATAATTCATTATCTGTCAATCAGTAATTAATGGTCAGCATTGTCTGTCAATCAGTAATTAATGGTCAGCATTGTCTGTCAATCAGTAATTAATGGTCAGCAGAAAACTACTGAAACATAGTTATATCTTACAAATTCTAAATACAACAAACTGAAACGAAAACATATATATATTTTTTTAAATCTTCATAAATTCTACCTAAAATTAACGAAAACGACCCCTGTTACAATATACACACACACACACACACACACACACATATATATATATATAGGGCTACTGGTAAGTGGACTCGCATCCATCGCGAGATTTGACTATAGTTTTGGCCAAAAGAAACAATTTAAGCCGATATTGCCTTAACGAGAAGTTAACCCTTTTCAAGATATTGAGTATTTTATGCTTTTCTTTAATGAGGTCACTGTTTCTTAGGTTTTGGGCATTTTTGTTTTATTTCTAGAATTTAAACTGAATGATTTTATTGTTTTTGTATTTAAGATATTCAGAATAAACTATTTATTCAATAAAACTATCACATTTTTATAAGACAACGGATAGTACGACCTAATAACTAAAATTTACAGTTTCTTTTCTAAAATCATTAACTTCAACTCTATCTCTCCTGTAAGTCATACTAAGATGTATGTGTATTAAGCTACACAAAAAGTACAATAGTATAAATATATATATATATATATATATATATATATATATATATATATATATATATATATATATATATATACTTTAAAAATATGGCCAGTTCTTCGTCCTAATTCGGTAATAGTTTTTTTCTTGTCCCTAGGCTAGGATAAACCCACTATATATTTGTCAAATACCACACTTCTTGGTAATGCTCGCAAATATAATGGTTGTTTCCAAATGAAATCTTGGAAACCTAAATTTTTAAATTTTAACCTACATTTATTATTGACAACCTGGTCAACCTATAGATAAAAGGTTATCTCTAGGTTATCTGTTTGTTGACATTGGTCCGTAACGCCCCAGTGTCAAGAAACATTATAGTTTGATTACTTATCAATCGATGAATAACATATAGTATGACGGGAACCGTGCTATAATAAACTGCACAAAATTATATACATAGTAGTGTTAATTTTGATGATACATTATTTAACGCAATAAAATAAATACTTATCTGCTATAAATTAATAAATAAGTATCCTATATTTTTAGAATTTTATCAATCATATGATTAAATTATTAATTATGTAAGTTGCACATGAAGATGTGTAAATCGCGTTGAGATATTAGAAACGGTGTTAACGGGTCTTGATTTAGCTCTGAACCTTGACTCTTGGTAGATTACAGAGTGAACCAATCGGAAATCACCAAGCTATTTATGGGTCGTCTGGGTAGTTAACATCCATCACAGAATAGCTACTTGTTAGTAGGTATACATTACATTCTCTTGTTAGTATCTAGTTTAGTAATACTGTTAGGTGTGTGTGTGTGCATATATATATATATATATATATATATATATATATATATATATATATAAATCACGTGTCTGTCTGTTTATTTTTTTCTTTGTTTGTTCCTTATACAAATCTACACCGTTTGACCGATTTTGACCAAACTTGGCACACAGGTAGGTCTTGATACGAGAAATCTCCTAGGCTAGGTCAAAATAGTCAAATTTCAAAATTTGGTCAAAAGTTTTGTTCAAGAAAAATTGGCTACACTGAACCATTGACGGCCATTTTGAATCGACTTCTACTGGCCTCTGTCGGTTCACGTAATGCAGTTTATTTCAATTTTATATCAACAGTCGCTGTCTAACTAAGGAGTGCTGGCCTTTCTTTGATAAGAGCTATCTACTCGCAGGCTGTGGTGCTGGCCTCTGTCGGCTGTTTTATGAATAGCTGTGGTGCTGGCCTCTGTTAGCTTTTTCACGAATTACAGATATAAAGACAGATATATACAAATTCACACCGTTTGACCGATTTCGACATAACTGGGTATACAGGTATATCTTGATACGGGGAGAGTCATAGACAGAAAGTAGGTGTAGCATGGCACACTGGGTATCAAGTAGATCTTGATACGGGGAGAGTCATAGACAGAAAGTAGGTGTAGCATGGCACACTGGGTATCAAGTAGATCTTGATACGGGGAGAGTCATAGACAGAAAGTAGGTGTAGCATGGCACACTGGGTAACAGCTAGTATACAGGTAGATCTTGATACGGGGAGAGTCATAGACAGAAAGTAGGTGTAGCATGGCACACTGGGTAACAGCTAGTATACAGGTAGATCTTGATACGGGGAGAGTCATAGACAGAAAGTAGGTGTAGCATGGCACACTGGGTAACAGCTAGTATACAGGTAGATCTTGATACGGGGAGAGTCATAGACAGAAAGTAGGTGTAGCATGGCACACTGGGTAACAGCTAGTATACAGGTAGATCTTGATACGGGGAGAGTCATAGACAGAAAGTAGGTGTAGCATGGCACACTGGGTAACAGCTAGTATACAGGTAGATCTTGATACGGGGAGAGTCATAGACAGAAAGTAGGTGTAGCATGGCACACTGGGTAACAGCTAGTATACATGTAGATCTTGATACGGGGAGAGTCATAGACAGAAAGTAGGTGTAGCATGGCACACTGGGTAACAGCTAGTATACAGGTAGATCTTGATACGGGGAGAGTCATAGACAGAAAGTAGGTGTAGCATGGCACACTGGGTAACAGCTAGTATACAGGTAGATCTTGATACGGGGAGAGTCATAGACAGAAAGTAGGTGTAGCATGGCACTCTGGGTAACAGCTAGTATACAGGTAGATCTTGATACGGGGAGAGTCATAGACAGAAAGTAGGTGTAGCATGGCACACTGGGTAACAGCTAGTATACAGGTAGATCTTGATACGGGGAGAGTCATAGGCAGAAAGTAGGTGTAGCATGGAACACTGGGGAACAGCTAGTATACAGGTAGATCTTGATACGGGGAGAGTCATAGACAGAAAGTAGGTGTAGCATGGCACACTGGGTAACAGCTAGTATACAGGTAGATCTTGATACGGGGAGAGTCATAGGCAGAAAGTAGGTGTAGCATGGCACACTGGGTAACAGCTAGTATACAGGTAGATCTTGATACGGGGAGAGTCATAGACAGAAAGTAGGTGTAGCATGGCACACTGGGTAACAGCTAGTATACAGGTAGATCTTGATACGGGGAGAGTCATAGACAGAAAGTAGGTGTAGCATGGCACACTGGGTAACAGCTAGTATACAGGTAGATCTTGATACGGGGAGAGTCATAGACAGAAAGTAGGTGTAGCATGGCACTCTGGGTAACAGCTAGTATACAGGTAGATCTTGATACGGGGAGAGTCATAGACAGAAAGTAGGTGTAGCATGGCACACTGGGTAACAGCTAGTATACAGGTAGATCTTGATACGGGGAGAGTCATAGACAGAAAGTAGGTGTAGCATGGCACACTGGGTAACAGCTAGTATACAGGTAGATCTTGATACGGGGAGAGTCATAGACAGAAAGTAGGTGTAGCATGGCACACTGGGTAACAGCTAGTATACAGGTAGATCTTGATACGGGGAGAGTCATAGACAGAAAGTAGGTGTAGCATGGCACACTGGGTAACAGCTAGTATACAGGTAGATCTTGATACGGGGAGTGTCATAGACAGAAAGTAGGTGTAGCATGGCACACTGGGTAACAGCTAGTATACAGGTAGATCTTGATACGGGGAGAGTCATAGACAGAAAGTAGGTGTAGCATGGCACACTGGGTAACAGCTAGTATACAGGTAGATCTTGATACGGGGAGAGTCATAGACAGAAAGTAGGTGTAGCATGGCACACTGGGTAACAGCTAGTATACAGGTAGATCTTGATACGGGGAGAGTCATAGACAGAAAGTAGGTGTAGCATGGCACACTGGGTAACAGCTAGTATACAGGTAGATCTTGATACGGGGAGAGTCATAGACAGAAAGTAGGTGTAGCATGGCACACTGGGTAACAGCTAGTATACAGGTAGATCTTGATACGGGGAGAGTCATAGACAGAAAGTAGGTGTAGCATGGCACACTGGGTAACAGCTAGTATATTATAAATTTTTGCAAATGATCCAAAATATATCTAAATTGTTTCAAACCTTTGGAAGCTTAGGGTCGGTAAAGCAGTAACCGTTTCTTCACATAACTTTATTTATTACGCCCGACATGTTTCATGCGCGCTTTCGGACCTCTTTAGGGGCATTTATTGTAAGAAAGTTAACTTGTCACCATTCATTCAATGATTTTCATATTTTAGAAAATATTTTGTTTTTTAGATGCATACGAAAAAAAAATCTTGTTTTAGAAGTGTACCTGAAGAGGTTCGAAAACGGGCACGAACCATGTCGGACGTAAGGCTTATTTGTTTTCGTTTTTTTTTAATAATTTATTATTTTTTATTTTTTTTATAATTAGTCATATCAAGCTGTAGCCAATCATTACGTCATTTCGAGCAACTTATTTCAGTCTAAGAGCCAGTAACCGCACGTTTCATGAAGTGTTTTATGCACCTTGAAATTTTGGTATAATGTACCTCTTAGACAAGGAGGTATATATGTGTTGGTTACACATACCGTGGAACACCAGGTACTGCGCATAGGCAAAAGGCGCAAAAGAATATTGACCAAAAATAGAGTTTAATTCAGAAGCCAACTCTCATTTACGTAAAATTAAGACAATTTTACAATGAACAATAAATAAGGCAGACACTTTTATGGGGAAATGACACTTTTATGGAGAATGTTATCACATTTTTTTTTTTTTTTTTTTTTTTTTTTTTTTTTTTTTTTTTTTTTTTTTTTTTTTTAAATGTCCTTTTCCCTCCATCTATTTGAACAGGCAACGTTACAGTCTAAATTGAGAGGAGATGGTTGACCGTAGATGATGCAAGGTAGGGATTGTCGGGGTTCGGTCACTGCTACTTAATAAAACTACATTTTATCGTAAAGATGGTTTTATTGTGCCGACGTTTCGGCTTGAACTTCAAGCCTTCATCAGGGCTGTAAAAAACAAGTAGGACGGATGTAATACTGAAATATACATATATACATATATATATATATATAGATATATATATATATATATATGCCTACATACACAAATACACATACATGTATACATACATATATTTATGGAAAAAGACAAAACATAAAATACTAGAACATAATATATAGAAGAACAATGTGCTCTAGAAGTGTTTGGATTATTAGGAAAACAGATATAAGAATAAAAGATTACATATTAGATTAGATATAAGAATAACAATATGGGCTTACTGATGGGAAGATAGAGAACTATTCCTCACAAATGCGGGATCATTTCTGACAGTTAATACAGGGAAACATAGGAAGAAAGGAGTTGGTGAGGGGGGGGGGGGGTTCTGGGCACAATAAAACCATTTTTTTTATAAAATGTAGTTTTATAAAATAGCAGTGACCGAACCCCGACAATCCCTACCTTGTTACAGTCTAAATTGTTTTCAACCTTAGCTTTGGCTAAGTATTGATAAACATTAAACACTATCTCCCTTGTCTCACCTCTCAAAGCCTTCCCTAGTTCTAAACGAGACATAATCAGTTTTCAACCTTAGCTTTGGCTAAGTATTGATAAACATTAAACACTATCTCCCTTGTCTCACCTCTCAAAGCCTTCCCTAGTTCTAAACGAGACATAATCAGTTTTCAACCTTAGCTTTGGCTAAGTATTGATAAACATTAAACACTATCTCCCTTGTGTCACCTCTCAAAGCATTTCCACACAAAGAAATGAGAGTAATTAAATTAACAAAATGAAAGGCCATTAAATTAACAAGTTTCTAAAACGTTAGCGATTAAAATTGCCGAGAAGGGATTAAACATTCTCTGTGGGTAGTATAGTGCTTCATAGATGTAAACTGCCCCCTCCCCAAAAAAAAGCTAAAAATACTTACAATCTTTCAGTTTGTTGAAGTTTCCTGCATCATATTGCTGACTGATGATTCGGAGATGATACTGAAATATCTATACACTGCTGTATTGCAGAAGGCTTTATATACTGAGTTTCTATGTTATTTTATCTGTTATACACTATATTGTTTTGTGTCCGAAGGATGAATTGTGTATTTTTGTTTGTATAAATGATGTAACGTCGTCCCCAAATCTCCATGATAACAAAATGAAACGCTCCTAGGAAGCCGAACAACAAACTCTGAAAACAGCAATAGAACTGACCTCAAGGGAAATCAGCGCATTCATTCGTTTGATGACACAACTTCCTACAGCTGACAATGGTCAGTGTTTCTTCGGTGTTTATGTTAACCTGTCAACAAGGCTATCTTGATTATTAATCAGGGAAATATTCATAACAAATAAAACCATATATATATATATAAAAATTGCGTGTCTGTTTATCTGTTTGTTCCTTATACAAATCCACCGTTTGACCGATTTTGACCAAAGTTGGCACGCATGTATGTCTTGATCCGGGGAGTGTCATACCATCTATCTGTTTGTATGTTTGTTCTTTATACAAACCCATGCCGTTTGACCGATTTTGACCAAACTGGGCACACAGGTAGGTCTTGATACGGTGAGTGTCATAGGCTAGGTCAATAACGTCTACCATCTATCTGTTTGTATGTTTGTTCTTTATACAAACCCAGACCGTTTGACCGTTATTGACCAAACTTGGCACGCATTTATGTCTTGATCCGGAGGATGTTATAGACTAACTACAGAAAGTCTACCAGCTGTTTGCCTGTATACTAGCCAGCTGTGTTTGTTCCTTATACTATAGGACTCACATTCGGAAGCTGTGAAACTGAACAGCTACAGATTTTTGTTATTAGATTTTAATATTACTTATTTGGTTTGTAATTTATTTTTGTTTTTCTAGATGCAGAAAGTAGGTGTAGCATGGCACGCCGGGCAACAGCCAGTAAACTAATAAATTGACGAAATTGGGCATTTTTAAGGGGCTAAAGCTGCAGATATCTGCTTCTTGACATAGCCACACTTGGGGGATAGAGAGGTCAGCTCTTTACCCGTTGCGGACAACCATTAACCTTCCAAGATCTGAGTGAATTTTGAAAATCACCAAGAACGGTGTGTGGTGCGCTCACACATGCGAATACTTTGGTTCAAATTTCACAGATCTTCAAAAATATGTTTTCCCCAGCTGTATTCTGTCCCGTACAGTTTTCTCGCAAAATATGAGAACACGATATGATACCATATGATATGTGGTGGGCACATCAAAAATGTGAAAAGAACATTTTTATTATGTACAAAAAAAAAATAAAAAAAATGTGTTTGTTTTCAATTCAGAGAAACAAATGAACTACTTGTTCGAAAAAAAATAGTTTCCTTCATCAATAAAATTTTCTTATCAATAATAAGTTTGCTTCTGTTTTATGAAGTTTTTAAGCTATTTTTATCTTAAGAAGTTTTAATACCATATCTCTGTGTGCATTTCTTTCTTAAGTGAGTGAACCATGTCATAATACCATATCTCTGTGTGCATTTCTTTCTTAAGTGAGTGAAGCATGTCATAATACCATATCTCTGTGTGCATTTCTTTCTTAAGTGAGTGAAGCATGTCATAATACCATATCTCTGTGTGCATTTCTTTCTTAAGTGAGTGAAGCATGTCATAATACCATATCTCTGTGTGCATTTCTTTCTTAAGTGAGTGAAGCATGTCATAATACCATATCTCTGTGTGCATTTCTTTCTTAAGTGAGTGAAGCATGTCATAATACCATATCTCTGTGTGCATTTCTTTCTTAAGTGAGTGAAGCATGTCATAATACCATATCTCTGTGTGCATTTCTTTCTTAAGTGAGTGAAGCATGTCATAATACCATATCTCTGTGTGCATTTCTTTCTTAAGTGAGTGAAGCATGTCATAATACCATATCTCTGTGTGCATTTCTTTCTTAAGTGAGTGAAGCATGTCATAATACCATATCTCTGTGTGCATTTCTTTCTTAAGTGAGTGAAGCATGTCATAATACCATATCTCTGTGTGCATTTCTTTCTTAAGTGAGTGAAGCATGTCATAATACCATATCTCTGTGTGCATTTCTTTCTTATGTGAGTGAAGCATGTCATAATACCATATCTCTGTGTGCATTTCTTTCTTAAGTGAGTGAAGCATGTCATAATACCATATCTCTGTGTGCATTTCTTTCTTAAGTGAGTGAAGCATGTCATAATACCATATCTCTGTGTGCATTTCTTTCTTAAGTGAGTGAAGCATGTCATAATACCATATCTCTGTGTGCATTTCTTTCTTAAGTGAGTGAAGCATGTCATAATACCATATCTCTGTGTGCATTTCTTTCTTAAGTGAGTGAAGCATGTCATAATACCATATCTCTGTGTGCATTTCTTTCTTAAGTGAGTGAAGCATGTCATAATACCATATCTCTGTGTGCATTTCTTTCTTAAGTGAGTGAAGCATGTCATAATACCATATCTCTGTGTGCATTTCTTTCTTAAGTGAGTGAAGCATGTCATAATACCATATCTCTGTGTGCATTTCTTTCTTAAGTGAGTGAAGCATGTCATAATACCATATCTCTGTGTGCATTTCTTTCTTAAGTGAGTGAAGCATGTCATAATACCATATCTCTGTGTGCATTTCTTTCTTAAGTGAGTAAGGCATGTCATAATACCATATCTCTGTGTGCATTTCTTTCTTAAGTGAGTGAAGCATGTCATAATACCATATCTCTGTGTGCATTTCTTTCTTAAGTGAGTGAAGCATGTCATAATACCATATCTCTGTGTGCATTTCTTTCTTAAGTGAGTGAAGCATGTCATAATACCATATCTCTGTGTGCATTTCTTTCTTAAGTGAGTGAAGCATGTCATAATACCATATCTCTGTGTGCATTTCTTTCTTAAGTGAGTGAAGCATGTCATAATACCATATCTCTGTGTGCATTTCTTTCTTAAGTGAGTGAAGCATGTCATAATACCATATCTCTGTGTGCATTTCTTTCTTAAGTGAGTGAAGCATGTCATAATACCATATCTCTGTGTGCATTTCTTTCTTAAGTGAGTGAAGCATGTCATAATACCATATCTCTGTGTGCATTTCTTTCTTAAGTGAGTGAAGCATGTCATAATACCATATCTCTGTGTGCATTTCTTTCTTAAGTGAGTGAAGCATGTCATAATACCATATCTCTGTGTGCATTTCTTTCTTAAGTGAGTGAAGCATGTCATAATACCATATCTCTGTGTGCATTTCTTTCTTAAGTGAGTGAAGCATGTCATAATACCATATCTCTGTGTGCATTTCTTTCTTAAGTGAGTGAAGCATGTCATAATACCATATCTCTGTGTGCATTTCTTTCTTAAGTGAGTGAAGCATGTCATAATACCATATCTCTGTGTGCATTTCTTTCTTAAGTGAGTGAAGCATGTCATAATACCATATCTCTGTGTGCATTTCTTTCTTAAGTGAGTGAAGCATGTCATAATACCATATCTCTGTGTGCATTTCTTTCTTAAGTGAGTGAAGCATGTCATAATACCATATCTCTGTGTGCATTTCTTTCTTAAGTGAGTGAAGCATGTCATAATACCATATCTCTGTGTGCATTTCTTTCTTAAGTGAGTGAAGCATGTCATAATACCATATCTCTGTGTGCATTTCTTTCTTAAGTGAGTGAAGCATGTCATAATACCATATCTCTGTGTGCATTTCTTTCTTAAGTGAGTGAAGCATGTCATAATACCATATCTCTGTGCGCATTTCTTTCTTAAGTGAGTGAAGCATGTCATAATACCATATCTCTGTGCGCATTTCTTTCTTAAGTGAGTGAAGCATGTCATAATACCATATCTCTGTGCGCATTTCTTTCTTAAGTGAGTGAAGCATGTCATAATACCATATCTCTGTGCGCATTTCTTTCTTAAGTGAGTGAAGCATGTCATAATACCATATCTCTGTGTGCATTTCTTTCTTAAGTGAGTGAAGCATGTCATAATACCATATCTCTGTGTGCATTTCTTTCTTAAGTGAGTGAAGCATGTCATAATACCATATCTCTGTGTGCATTTCTTTCTTAAGTGAGTGAAGCATGTCATAATACCATATCTCTGTGTGCATTTCTTTCTTAAGTGAGTGAAGCATGTCATAATACCATATCTCTGTGTGCATTTCTTTCTTAAGTGAGTGAAGCATGTCATAATACCATATCTCTGTGTGCATTTCTTTCTTAAGTGAGTGAAGCATGTCATAATACCATATCTCTGTGTGCATTTCTTTCTTAAGTGAGTGAAGCATGTCATAATACCATATCTCTGTGTGCATTTCTTTCTTAAGTGAGTGAAGCATGTCATAATACCATATCTCTGTGTGCATTTCTTTCTTAAGTGAGTGAAGCATGTCATAATACCATATCTCTGTGTGCATTTCTTTCTTAAGTGAGTGAAGCATGTCATAATACCATATCTCTGTGTGCATTTCTTTCTTAAGTGAGTGAAGCATGTCATAATACCATATCTCTGTGTGCATTTCTTTCTTAAGTGAGTGAAGCATGTCATAATACCATATCTCTGTGTGCATTTCTTTCTTAAGTGAGTGAAGCATGTCATAATGTAACTGTTATACCTGTCTTTGGTGTTTGTTAGTACTCGTCCTGTGATTATAATCATTAATAAAAAAAAAGTTATATTTGTCTGAATATGTTGATTTGTTTAATGAAAGTGAGTAGTTTTTGGATAGTGTGTTCGCCATCTCCTCTCAATGTCCTGTGATGTTTTGGGTATCTTAAGTGTTTGTCTTATGTGGTCGTGCTCTTAACACTCCGTGCCAAAGGTCGTGGGTTCGATTCCCACTAGGGGCGGTGGCTTTTATTTCGAAAAAAGAAAAGGCATCACCCCTATCCTGGCTAGAAAAGGGTGGTAACCTATAGATAACCCGTCCTAAAATTCGTAGTTAATAATAAATGGACGTTACAATTTAAATAAATAAATTATGTGGTCGTATTTGTGGCAGTTAGTAAGTATATGTTCAACTGACTTTTTTGTGCCGCATGTGATGGATGTTGCATGATGGAGGTTGTTTAGGAGGTAGTTGTGTGTGTCCTATTCGTAGTCTAGTCAGAACGATTTATTCTCTTCGGGAGTGTCGTTCTGCTGATTTTCCGTCTTCTCTTCGGGAGTGTCGTTCTGCTGATTTTCCGTCTTCTCTTCGGGAGTGTCGTTCTGCTGATTTTCCGTCTTCTCTTCGGGAGTGTCGTTCTGCTGATTTTCCGTCTTCTCTTTGAACTCGGAAAATTGAAATTTATTTATTCATTATTTTAGTCTCATTATTCATTCTCTATGACCTTTATTTCTTAATTTTTATCTTATTATTCATTCTCTATGACCTTTATTTCTTAATTTTTATCTTATTATTCATTCTCTATGACCTTTATTTCTTAATTTTTATCTTATTATTCATTCTCCATGACCTTTATTTCTTAATGTTTATCTTATTATTCATTCTCTATGACCTTTATTTCTTAATTTTTATCTTATTATTCATTCTCTATGACCTTTATTTCTTAATTTTTATCTTATTATTCATTCTCTATGACCTTTATTTCTTAATTTTTATCTTATTATTCATTCTCTATGACCTTTATTTCTTAAAGTTTATCTTATTATTCATTCTCTATGACCTTTATTTCTTAATTTTTATCTTATTATTCATTCTCTATGACCTTTATTTCTTAATTTGTATCTTATTATTCATTCTCTATGACCATTATTTCTTAATGTTGTAACTGATCCTTAGCTTATAATTAATTTTTTTGTTATATTTTATATAAATTATTCTAGTTAATAAATAAATTTAAAAAAAAAAATAGATTATTTCAAGCAAATTATTCAGGAATGAAGCGTACAGCACCACCTTTCTGTAGAATCTGCTTAGTTATGCAGCTCTTGCGTGACGGACTTTATTTTCACTATTTGCTACGGTATCTATCTATATATTTGGCAAAAACATCCATCTTCTAATCCGCAGCAAAATTTGTTCCCTAAAGTTAGAGAAAAAAAAATATGATTTTTTTTTCCAGGCGTACCGACATCTGGGCCATTAGCGTCAAAGTTTGGCTAATAACAATGAATTTTCTCATATCAGTAATAGGAATGTATTGAAGTGTAAAATCGTAACATAAACACAACTCCATACATAAACCAAAACTTGGTGTAAAACTGTCACGAGGTATGACTCCCAGCTGATATTCCAACAATACTAAAAACTGCTATATATTACAGACCCGATATTTCCAAACTGGTGAACACTTCGGAATCTCTTCATTCAAACCAATGGGCTAGTTTTCCCCTCACAATTTACAGAATCTGTCTAGTTTTTTAGCGCGGTTCCTCCCTCCCTCCATAGGGAGGTACCGCGCTTATAAGGTTGATCTCATGACACAATCGGGAATTGCCGGTTAGAAAATTGTACGGAATGTAGAAAATCGGTTGAACGGTGTGGTTTTGTTAAGTAACAAACATACATACAGACAGCTCATAGACGTTTTTGACTTAGCCTACGAGACTTCCCGGATCAAGACCTACGTGTGTGCCAAGTTTGGTCAAAATCGGTCAAACGGTGTCGATTTGTAGAAGGAACAAACCCACAAACAGACTAACAGACAGGCGGTATATATATATACCGCCTGTAGTTTCTATGATTCTGGGAACTGATACATTCCATCGAATGAAGATACGTCTCAATAATTGTATGCTATGTGGGAATACTTGGTTTTATTTCTTAGACGGTTTTCACGAACTAATAATTACCTTATTTATTGCCGCAGGAAAATCATTAAATGCTTTTGTGTCTGGAAATGTCATAAAACTATTTCCTCGATTAAAAATTGATGAGAATTTCCTTCAGATTTCTAGGTGGGAAGAAGATGCTGCCCATGAAGAGGTAAAAAGGAAGGTTTATTCTTTATGAGTAGTTAATGATACAGCTGCAAGAGGTGTAAAGCTTGTGCAAGAGCCCAGAAATCTGTATCCAAACTGTAAAAAAAAGGACTTTTAGAAGGAAATGTCCTTGCTGATCTGTAATTTTACGTTCTTTTAATTAAAAATTATGTATTTACGAACTTTCTTTTTTATTATTATTTTTATGAAATAGAAATATTTCATTTAATTTAGCTACATAATGGAAGGGGTTAAAAATAGCAATTTTCAAAATTTTCAGAGCCAAGTCGGCACGGGTTACTGTTGACTTAGAAAATTGAAATTTTGTATATAAGTAAATCTAAATAGTTTAAAAAGAATTTGAGGGTATGCGTTTCGATATCGACAAAAAAAAAAATTCGCCCATATAAGAGACACCCTACCCTACACGCTCCAGTTTTGCCATTTAGCTTCGGGACACCCTGTATAAGAGCTGCACTTGACAATTTTTCAAGAACAATCCAGAACTTTCGAGATTGGATTCCGGAACATCATAGATCATTGCGGAACCATCTGTTGGTATGGTTGGGAGAACCCAATTGTAAGGGGCATATAAAGCATGAATTGTCAGCAAGGACGCACACCCCTGCAACAAGACTCAGAAAGCCCACCCTATGTGAGAAAAGACAGGTCTAAGCCACACGGCTGGTCGTCTCCACACGAGCACAACCTGCCTGGTCGAGATCATTCCTGCGACCTCTGGACACCATAAGGGCAGTGTGTACGTCGTAGAAGGTAGGAAACGACGAGAGAC
Source organism: Gonocerus acuteangulatus (assembly GCA_946811695.1). Classification (NCBI taxonomy): domain Eukaryota; kingdom Metazoa; phylum Arthropoda; class Insecta; order Hemiptera; family Coreidae; genus Gonocerus; species Gonocerus acuteangulatus. The sequence goes on from OX328126.1 coordinate 3,616,128, forward strand.
GTACCTGTGCCTTGCGACCTCAACTCATCTCTCACCTATCCAGCCCTCCAGCCGACACAAAGATGCGGATGCCCCCGCAAGCCCCCGCACATACGTCCTCCCTCGTATGTCGCAAGCTTGCGGACGCATCCCCGGAAAGGGATACCTACATCTCTAGCTTCCACCATGAGTCAGCCAGTCACCAGAGAACTGGGCAAGCTAACCCAGAGCTTCTAACACACGCCACTACGTCTGTAACCGGGGAAGCCTGAAGGGCCCCCGGCCACCAACCCAACCCGTGGTACCATTTTGGGACAAAGTCCCTACAGCCTTGAATGGTCGCAGGCCAAGAAAGCAAGCTTTCCAACGGTTCCCCTCACCCCAGGTATCAGGGGGACACACTATAAGGGCAGTCAGAAGCGCCCGAACGCAAGCCATTCACTTTCCGATCTGCAGTACGACTTCCGAAGTCAGACTACAAGTCGGATCGTGAATGGCCTTGTTGTAAGTCTAGTTGGACGAGTCGGAACATTTAGAGGGACGACTCGAAAGTCCGACATCCGACTGGTGTCGGAGCGTGAGTCGGATCAAAGTCGTCCAACTTAGCTCAGTCAGTGCTTGACCTTCGCGCAACTTCGGTCTGCACTCGGTATATACTTCGGCTTGTGAGTAACGTACACAGTCCTGTAAACAGACAAGGACTAAAGTTGGATCGCTAGTTGGATAGCAAGTCGGAGGGTGAGTGGAGTCGACTATCCAACTAGTAGTCCTACTAAGTCCTACTGCAAATCGGAACGTGAATGGCCTGCTTTAATTTTGTTTAACGACTTACTATTAAAATAAAGTATTTTTGTGCCAGATTTTAGGAATTTCAGACCATTTTTAGAAGGCTTCCTCTGTCAGAGTAAGTTTTCTCTTGGTAGGAAGTGAGGAAAAACTTTACAACATTAATAGAAATATAGGTACAATGTGTAAACATTACAAAATATACACCTGAAGCCCTCGGACAACGCGTTAGGTACTTCAGACGATCAAAATGAAAATATTTAACTGTTTCTTTTCAATGGCATAAGTCGTTATCTGGGCGTGTAGTTGAACCGACCAAAGTATATATAAAGAGTAAATAAATATATTAATTATTATATATTATTATTATATAATATATATATTATATAATAATAATACATAATATATATATATTAATATATATATTATTAATTATTATATAATATTATTATATTATAATATATTAATAAATTATAAAAAGTAAATAAATATAATTACGGAAGCTGTCTTCTTTAAAATTCCTTTTGGAAGAGGCGCTGATAAATATTTAAATTGTTCTCACTCATTAATATTTCTTAATGAAATCTGACGTCACAAGATGACATCATTGTTTTACTGGAAGAAGAGAATTCCAACTTCCGCTCCTATCTCGTTGTAACGGCGACCATTCACAGCTGACTGACAATCTCATTAACTCCAGACTTAATTGTGAGCGAGCAACTAGGTCAAGCTGCCATATTGATTTACGCTTTGACTTTCCGCGGGAGGTTATAAATTAATTTATTAATGTGTAAATAAATAAATGGATAAATAAGCTACTTAATTTATAGAGAATGTTGACGACATTATGAAGTTATACCCATGATAACATAAATAAGCAGACATTCTTTCAGTTTCTGCAGGGTTACTGCTAACACAACCTAAGAACCAAGTCTGTCCTCTGGTAGTCCAAACTCTCAGGAATATCCCCTTTTAGCACTTTCCTCCGAAGGAAAGTAGCTATTGAGGTTGCACTCATGACGGAATTTTTGAAAAATCTCTTCAAATCTTTATCGATCCTACCTAGTAGACACCGAAAATGACCCCCGTTAAAATTTATATATATATATATATATATAGATATATATGTGTCTGTTAACACGATAGCGGCCAGAGTTTTTGTTTTTTCTTCGCGAAACGTGGTATATAGCGTTCAATTAGCAAACGATTGAACGAGTTCGTTAACCACCAAAATCTGTCCACCGAGAGGGGGGGGGTTTACCCCGGTCCCAAAACACATCATAATTTCTGCTGTAATGTAACGAAACGCGGTATACGTCGTGGGTTTCTCATGAGAAAGAAGTGTTGTAAAAATGAAGTAAATCGGTCTATTGGAAAGGAGGGTTTACTTTAAAATCTGTTTCATAGGAATTAGCCCGCCAGACATAGGTTCCCAAAGCCGCCGCGAGGAGCGCTATCTCCCATTAGGGGGACTGTATCCTGTTCCTGCGTCAGATCAAAACACGGAAAATGAAGTTTTTGTGTATTTATTAAGTAGTACAGTATCATGTACTAATATAACTATGGAAGCATATTTACAAAATTAATAATTGAACAGTTCTTATAAGAAATGTAAATGAGCAGAACTATTCAAGTTTTTATTTTATTTATATAGGTTATTTACAGCAAATTATTCAGTAATGTAGTCTACACTATAAAAATTCTGAGGAAAGTGCTTAGTTATGCAGCTCCTGCGTGACGAACTTTTTGTAGAAAAGAAATGATGATAAAGTTCAACCTACTGTCTTGGCTATTCGGCGTCCAGGACTCTCTTAGCTACTTCTAGGACGGGCCACACACTACTGTCTTGGCTATTCGGCGTCCAGGACTCTCTTAGCTACTTCCAGGGCGGGCCAGACACTACTGTCTTGGCTATTCGGCGTCCAGGACTCTCATAGCTACTTCTAGGACGGGCCACACACTACTGTCTTGGCTATTCGGCGTCCAGGACTCTCTTAGCTACTTCTAGGGCGGGTCACACACTACTGTCTTGGCTATTCGGCGTCCAGGACTCTCATAGCTACTTCCAGGGCGGGCCAGACACTACTGTCTTGGCTATTCGGCGTCCAGGACTCTCTTAGCTACTTCTAGGACGGGCCACACACTACTGTCTTGGCTATTCGGCGTCCAGGACTCTCTTAGCTACTTCTAGGGCAGGCCACACACTACTGTCTTGGCTATTCGGCGTCCAGGACTCTCATAGCTACTTCTAGGGCAGGCCACACACTACTGTCTTGGCTATTCGGCGTCCAGGACTCTCTTAGCTACTTCTAGGACGGGCCACACACTACTGTCTTGGCTATTCGGCGTCCAGGACTCTCTTAGCTACTTCCAGGGCGGGCCAGACACTACTGTCTTGGCTATTCGGCGTCCAGGACTCTCATAGCTACTTCTAGGACGGGCCACACACTACTGTCTTGGCTATTCGGCGTCCAGGACTCTCTTAGCTACTTCTAGGGCGGGTCACACACTACTGTCTTGGCTATTCGGCGTCCAGGACTCTCATAGCTACTTCTAGGACGGGCCACACACTACTGTCTTGGCTATTCGGCGTCCAGGACTCTCTTAGCTACTTCTAGGACGGGCCACACACTACTGTCTTGGCTATTCGGCGTCCAGGACTCTCTTAGCTACTTCTAGGGCGGGTCACACACTACTGTCTTGGCTATTCGGCGTCCAGGACTCTCATAGCTACTTCTAGGGCGGGCCACACACTACTGTCTTGGCTATTCGGCGTCCAGGACTCTCATAGCTACTTCTAGGACGGGCCACACACTACTGTCTTGGCTATTCGGCGTCCAGGACTCTCATAGCTACTTCTAGGGCGGGCCACACACTACTGTCTTGGCTATTCGGCGTCCAGGACTCTCATAGCTACTTCTAGGGCGGGCCACACACTACTGTCTTGGCTATTCGGCGTCCAGGACTCTCATAGCTACTTCTAGGGCGGGCCACACACTACTGTCTTGGCTATTCGGCGTCCAGGACTCTCATAGCTACTTCTAGGACGGGCCACATACTACTGTCTTGGCTATTCGGCGTCCAGGACTCTCATAGCTACTTCTAGGGCGGGCCACACACTACTGTCTTGGCTATTCGGCGTCCAGGACTTTCATAGCTACTTCTAGGACGGGCCACACACTACTGCCTTGGCTATTCGGCGTCCAGGACTCTCATAGTTACTTCTAGGGCGGGCCACACAGTACTGTCTTGGCTATTCGGCGTCCAGGACTTTCATAGCTACTTCTAGGACGGGCCACATACTACTGTCTTGGCTATTCGGCGTCCAGGACTCTCATAGCTACTTCTAGGGCGGGCCACACACTACTGTCTTGGCTATTCGGCGTCCAGGACTCTCATAGCTACTTCTAGGACGGGCCACACACTACTGTCTTGGCTATTCGGCGTCCAGGACTCTCATAGCTACTTCTAGGACGGGCCACACACTACTGTCTTGGCTATTCGGCGTCCAGGACTCTCATAGCTACTTCTAGGGCAGGCCACACACTACTGTCTTGGCTATTCGGCGTCCAGGACTCTCATAGATACTTCTAGGACGGGCCACACACTACTGTCTTGGCTATTCGGCGTCCAGGACTCTCATAGCTACTTCTAGGGCAGGCCACACACTACTGTCTTGGCTATTCGGCGTCCAGGACTCTTATAGCTACTTCTAGGGCGGGCCACACACTACTGTCTTGGCTATTCGGCGTCCAGGACTCTCATAGCTACTTCTAGGACGGGCCACACACTACTGTCTTGGCTATTCGGCGTCCAGGACTTTCATAGCTACTTCTAGGGCGGGCCACACACTACTGTCTTGGCTATTCGGCGTCCAGGACTGTCATAGCTACTTCTAGGGCGGGTCACACACTACTGTCTTGGCTATTCGGCGTCCAGGACTGTCATAGCTACTTCTAGGGCGGGTCACACACTACTGTCTTGGCTATTCGGCGTCCAGGACTTTCATAGCTACTTCTAGGACGGGCCACACACTACTGTCTTGGCTATTCGGCGTCCAGGACTCTCATAGCTACTTCTAGGACGGGCCACACACTACTGTCTTGGCTATTCGGCGTCCAGGACTCTCATAGCTACTTCTAGGGCAGGCCACACACTACTGTCTTGGCTATTCGGCGTCCAGGACTCTCTTAGCTACTTCTAGGACGGGCCACATACTACTGTCTTGGCTATTCGGCGTCCAGGACTCTCATAGCTACTTCTAGGGCGGGCCACACACTACTGTCTTGGCTATTCGGCGTCCAGGACTCTCATAGCTACTTCTAGGGCGGGCCACACACTACTGTCTTGGCTATTCGGCGTCCAGGACTCTCATAGCTACTTCTAGGGCAGGCCACACACTACTGTCTTGGCTATTCGGCGTCCAGGACTCTCTTAGCTACTTCTAGGGCAGGCCACACACTACTTTCTTGGCTATTCGGCGTCCAGGACTCTCATAGCTACTTCTAGGGCGGGCCACACACTACTGTCTTGGCTACTCGGCGTCCAGGACTCTCATAGCTACTTCTAGGGCGGGCCACACACTACTGTCTTGGCTACTCGGCGTCCAGGACTCTCATAGCTACTTCTAGGGCAGGCCACACACTACTGTCTTGGCTATTCGGCGTCCAGGACTCTCATAGCTACTTCTAGGGCGGGCCACACACTACTGTCTTGGCTATTCGGCGTCCAGGACTCTCATAGCTACTTCTAGGGCGGGCCACACACTACTGTCTTGGCTATTCGGCGTCCAGGACTGTCATAGCTACTTCTAGGGCGGGCCACACACTACTGTCTTGGCTTTTCGGCGTCCAGGACTCTCATAGCTACTTCTAGGGCGGGCCACACACTACTGTCTTGGCTACTCGGCGTCCAGGACTCTCATAGCTACTTCTAGGGCGGGCCACACACTACTGTCTTGGCTATTCGGCGTCCAGGACTCTCATAGCTACTTCTAGGGCGGGCCACACTTTGTTTTACAAGTCGCAAAAAATACAGCAAATAAAGAGAGATAAAGCAGAACAACAAGCTTGTCATGTATACCTGAAGAGTGTGGGTAACAGGTACACCTGACATGTACATCAGATAGGTACGCCTGATTTCTATTCTTAAATTTTCTAACTTCTCCATAATACTTTTTCCCCTACCTACCAGCTCCAATTGGAATCGCCTGAAGGAACATTTTGTCAGGAAATGTTGAGAAGGATGTCAGTATTGAATAGAAGGATCAAGGGGGATTTCTTCCTTCATATTGTCTGCTTGATCCAGGGATAACGGAGAGGGAGGGAGGGATACACATCCTATCAACCAGCTTTCATACCCGTTCTAGTAACATTGTATAAAAAATAATATATATATATATATATATATATATATATATATATATATATATTTGTTTTAAATTGCATCGCTGGGTATCACATGTTTGTTTAGAACGGCTTCTTTCTCCAGGGGTGTCGCTCTTCTCTCCATCGCAATATTTCGTCGGGTTCATCTCCGACTTCTTCAGGCTGCTTGTGTCGTCCTCGGTGGTTGTCAAGGTAAGGGAATGAATTGCCTTGATAACCACCGAGGACGACACAAGTAGCATGACGAAGTCGTAGATGAACCCGACGAAATATTGCGAAGAAGAAAGGAAACGACACCGCTGGAGAAAGAAGCCGTTCCAAACAAACATATATATATATATATATATATATATATATATATATATTATATTTTATATATAAATGTTTTTTTACCAGTAATGAACTTGCTCATACTTCTCTTGTGGAAATGCTGTTTACTGAATTTCCTTAAGAAATCGTCAAAATTTACAACGTTTAGTATCAAAAAAGAAATTGAAGTAATGTTGCAAAATGAGAAATGAAAGGCCAAAATTTCAGAAGCTCCATTATTTTGGTGGAATTTTCAGCAGTTTATTTTTGATTATGAACACCAACTTTTCATCAGCAAGCAATTTTAACAAAAATGATTCAAATATTTTTTCCTTGATTGCAGCCTCAAATGTATGAAAGCCTTAGAAAAAAAAAAAAAAAAAAACAGTAACTCATGGTGTGAAGAAAGATTCCTGAAAATTGTGTAAATCAATTTTTAACCGTCCAGATTATTTAATTTGTTTTTTGAGACAAACTAGGTTTAGCTGATAGTGTTTGCTGTAAATTATTATTAACATTGATTGTTGTTAGAATTAATTATTATAAAAATATAAATATTATGTTAATATTATATAAATATTTTATATTTTGCGATACATTATACAGGTCGCGGCCATTTTTATTAAGGAACCACCGGTCCACTAATCTATGAGAGACTTCCTAGCCAGCCATTCTTCAGACTGACTGCCACGAGAGTGGTGCTATACTGCTCCCGACAGCTGTCCTAGGAGTTATCGAGTTGTCTTTTTCGGAGCATATTCTATGTCCGGTTCCAGCTTTAATTCTGCAGGCTGTCCTCTTGGAGAATGGTGAGATTTTTCCATAATTCCCTCTATCCTCTCCTTCGACCTCTTCCTTTCTTCTCGCCCTTCAATGCCGTGTACCTGGAGGTGAATGTCCTAAAGGTAAGGCTGATTATTATATTTTCTATATATCTGGGTTCTACCCATAGATCATTATTTGATCGCACTCCGCTTTTATCTGAGCAAACCAGGGCATCGAATTTTTTTTTTTGATAATTTTTTTTATCCTATAGGTAGAGGTGTTTTAGCGCGGTTCCTCCCTCCCCCATAGGGAGGAACCCCGCTTATAGGGTTGATACAATGAAACAATCCGGAAGTGCCGACTAGAAAATTTCGCGTTTCAGAACCCCTAGAGACCGAAAATAACGGTGGTTCAAATTTGTATATATATATATATGTATATATTTATTTATATATATATATATATATATATATATATATATATATATATATATATATATATATATTTGTCTGTTCGCTCTCTAGCTAGAAGACGAATGGTCCGATTTTGATGAAATTTGGTACAAAAATCCTTCGTCCAATTTGAAAGGTCAAGTTCGTTAACCAGCAAAATCCGCCTACTGGAAGATGGCGTTTGGGGCGAAATTCGCGCAAAAAAAATCGTAACGCTTACGTTTTTGAGTTCATAAGCTTCTAAGTACTCGTTGTATATGATTCCTGGGCTAGGAAAACGAATGAAACCATTTTCAAGGCGATAGCTTTAACCGTTTTCGAGAAAATTGGAAAAATATTTTTTGAATACCGTTTTTGGTTTGGGTACTTAGAATCATGGGATTCAGTTGAAACATTTTCTGCATGTTCTACTTTCATCAAAACTAATATGTTGAAATTTTGGTTACGTTTGGAGTTAAGGAAGGGTTAGAATAAAATATTTTATTAACAGACTTAAAAAGTTTTGGTAACTTTGTATATTTTCCTTAATATCTCGAAAAAGGTTGAGAATCATGGTAAACGAAAGAATACCATTAGAAAGCTTACTAAATGTTCTACAAAAAAGGTTCTGATGAAAGTTTTGATTAGGCGATGTCAATCGAAGAAATAAGTGCTTAAAACATTAAAGTAATTGATTTTGCTTATTCGAACTGTTCTTTTTGTCTGTTTTTATTCCTTGTTATTTTTTAATTGCTTATAGTTGGATAATGTATTTTACAATAAAACAGATTAGGCAAAATAAGAAAAACAATTCATTGTTAGAAATATAGCTTGCCAAGAGAAAAAGATTCGATGACGTCTTTTGAATATTTTCAATTGCCTTTATGCTGTTGGTTTTTTTATTTTATTTTTTAATTGATTTTATCTGTAGAATTATTACTATAGTAAAAGAACACAGGAATGTGTGAAAATATTTGATATTTTCCAATTCATTGAAACGTATGAAATGAAGTATCGGTAGAAGAGGATTCTAGGGTCTTGCGGACCTGACCCCAGGTATAGCCAGCCATAAAACCCTTTGAACAAAGGCCGAGGAAAATATCTGTTTCTATTCTATGCTTTTCAAACGGCTCGCTGGTGAAATTCCTCGCTACACCCTGGATGTCGGCGCTAATGACCTAGATGTAGATGCGCCGTAAAAAAAAAAAAAAAAAAAAAAAAAAAAAAAAAAAAAAAAAAAAAAAAAAAAAACTGGAACCGCGCTAAGATGACGCAGTTCCTGCGAGTCGGACTTTTTAGAATTTTTGACTATTGCCCAGAAAAGAATTTCCGTTCCTCTTACTTATCCTGCGTACTTTCAGCTAGGAGAAAGGATTGCAACACGGCTAAAGCCAAGATGTTATCAAGATTTCTTTCATTTACAATAATTTGTTATTTTCTAATTCATGTTCTGTTTACCTCATGTTCCGTTTACCTATCATCTTCTGTTTACCCCATTTTCCGTTTACCTATCATGTTCTGTTTACCTCATGTTCCGTTTACCTATCATGTTCTGTTTACCTCATGTTCCGTTTACCTATCATCTTCTGTTTACCCCATGTTCCGTTTACCTATCATGTTCTGTTTACCTCATGTTCCGTTTACCTATCATCTTCTGTTTACCCCATGTTCCGTTTACCTATCATGTTCTGTTTACCTCATGTTCCGTTTACCTATCATGTTCTGTTTACCTCATGTTCCGTTTACCTATCATGTTCTGTTTACCTATTATGTTCTGTTTACCTATCATGTTCTGTTTACCTCATGTTCCGTTTACCTATCATGTTCTGTTTACCTATTATGTTCCGTTTACCTATCATGTTCTGTTTACCTCATGTTCCGTTTACCTATCATGTTCTGTTTACCTCATGTTCCGTTTACCTATCATGTTCTGTTTACCTATTATGTTCTGTTTACCTATCATGTTCTGTTTACCTCATGTTCCGTTTACCTATCATGTTCTGTTTACCTCATGTTCCGTTTACCTATCATGTTCTGTTTACCTATTATGTTCTGTTTACCTATCATGTTCTGTTTACCTCATGTTCCGTTTACCTATCATGTTCTGTTTACCTATTATGTTCCGTTTACCTATCATGTTCTGTTTACCTCATGTTCCGTTTACCTATCATGTTCTGTTTACCTCATGTTCCGTTTACCTATCATGTTCTGTTTACCTCATGTTCCGTTTACCTATCATGTTCTGTTTACCTATTATGTTCTGTTTACCTATCATGTTCTGTTTACCTCATGTTCCGTTTACCTATCATCTTCTGTTTACCCCATGTTCCGTTTACCTATCATGTTCTGTTTACCTCATGTTCCGTTTACCTATCATGTTCTGTTTACCTCATGTTCCGTTTACCTATCATGTTCTGTTTACCTCATGTTCCGTTTACCTATCATGTTCTGTTTACCTATCATGTTCTGTTTACCTATCATGTTCTGTTTACCTTTTGTTCATGTTCTATTTTTATTTTGTCAGTTTATTCCAATTTTTTTTATTTTTGTTAGTATTTATTTTGTTAATGTATATTTTTCTCCCTTCACCATTTGTAAATAATACTATATGTATTGGTTCAAATAAATATTGATTGATTGACTTATCCTGCGTGTGTATAACGTTTTCCCTTATTAGATTTTGGAAAGTTAAATTAAGAAACGAATCAATGAACTATGATTATTTTACTGCCCCTAACTATTTTCTCTCATTGATACCAGGCCCCCCTGCAGTTTAATAAGAGTCTTTCTAAACAGGGTATGAAAATTATAAATAGATGGACAGCAAAAAAAAAGAAAAAAAAAAAGAAATACAAAGTAAATTATATTTGATTACAGAAGACATAAGTCATTTCATATTAAATTTAGGGTCTGTTTAGCTTTCCTTTGTAGGTAATTGTTGAAAATTAAAATCCTCTGTGCTCCAGAGTATCGGAGAGAAAATATGAGAAAAGTGGACCTCATGTGGCCTTTTTAATAGCACTTAATGTATTTAGGATTCATTTTTATTTCTCTTATTATCAAAATATCTCGAAAACAGTTTTTTTTTGGACATTATTTACGTTTAATGAAAAACCATTACGTCACGCTTTTATTATTTTACACAATATGAAAGCTATGTATTTTCTTATTCTTAAAACTACTAAATTGCGTTACTGAGATTTTTCCATTGAAGGTCCGAAGGTGTTTATTTTTGTGTTTCGGTCTTGTATTTCATAAACCTTAATTTTTTAAATAATGTTCCCCCATTTATTTATTAAGAAGGAAATTACAAAATGTTCCTGAAACCAGATAAAAATTTCTAATTATTATTCATTGTAGTAACGTAAATTCAACTGGAGGCCCGGTGGCCGTGAGTGTTAAATCGTGTGCACTTAACACTCTGTGCCAAAGGTCCTGGGTTCGATTTCCACTATGGGGTGGTAGCTTTTCTTTAGAACAAAGAAAAGGCATCAGCCCTATCCTGGATAGAAAAGGGTGGTTACCTACAGATAACCCGCCTCAAAATTCTAGGTTAATAATAATGGACGTTAAAACTTAAATAAATTCTATCACACATTTTATAACACAGGAAATTATAGTGAAGTAAACAAAAAACCCCTATACATACGTAAGGGAAACACCATAACTTATGTTAACCGTAGATAAAACATAAACAAATATACTCATAGATAGAAATATATTGCACCAGAAAATATGCTACAGAGATAAACTTATAGATTACAAACTTATAGTTATAAGTAGGGACCGGAGTTTCAGGATAAAATAAGCACCAAATTAGGTTTTTGCAACAGGCATAATAGGCCTTTTTAGGATTTTATTTAAAAATCCATTTTAGGGTTTTTAGGTGATAAAAATTTTTTGAATAGGTCCCAAAAATAGGCCTTTTTTAGGTTTTTTATTTAAAAATCCATTTTAGGTTTTTTTAGGTGATAACAATGTTTCAATAGGTTCGAAAAATATGTTCAAACAATTATAATTTATCATTAATAATTTTGATTAATTTATAATTGATAAATTAATATATATATATATATATAGTAAAAATAAACGACAAATGACATTATTTTATAGAATAGTATATTGAGAAGGAAAAAAAGATGAGGAAATAAAAATTAAACGGAAATACGAGTTATTTTTTTTTTTTTACTAGACTGAAAACACTTCCTTCATCATGAGCTCATCACTAAAACACTTCCTTCATCATGAGCTCATCACTAAAACACTTCCTTCACCATGAGCTCGTCACTAGACTGAAAACACTTCCTTCATCATGAGCTCGTCACTAGACTGAAAACACTTCCTTCATCATGAGCTCATCACTAAAACACTTCCTTCATCATGAGCTCATCACTAAAACACTTCCTTCATCATGAGCTCATCACTAAAACACTTCCTTCATCATGAGCTCATCACTAAAATTGCGAAGCTCAAAATAAAATAAATAAATATAAAAAAACGAATAAGTAGTCCAAATATTCAACAAAATATTTATTTAAAAAACAAAGTGAATGAAATTTTATTTAAGTAAAATACATTTTATAAATAAAGCAATCATATAAAAAACCGATCAATATCATGTTTAGCAGAAAGGAAAAAAAATAGGTGAAAACCTAAGAATCCCTAGTTATAAGCGATACCTGTAACCGTTTTCGAGAAACATTGAAACACCTACTTTTCCAAACTAATTTTCAGTTTGTGTATTCAGAAACGATTAATTCAGTTAAAACTTGTTCCAGACATTTGATATTCATCTAGTTTGATAGAGATAAATTTTGGTTCCTTTTGGAGTTAAGGAAGTACTAGAAATAAAATATTTCATTAACAGGCATGAAAAGTTTTAGGATTTTCGTGGTTTTTATAAAATATCTCCAAACGGTTGGGAAATCGTGGTAAGTAAAAGAAGAAGAAAAAATTGTATTTGTGAATGTTTCACATTACATGGTGGAGGTTTTCATCTCTTAATACAAAAATATACAAAAAATTATCATGTCTTTATATAAATACAAAAAACAAATGTAACCTTAACATAAGTAAAAGTATTAAAAAATAATTATCAGTTAATAATAAATGACATTCTTCTAATTTAAAACTAACAGACTTTTTTACTAAATTTTTATAATGATTATTTTCTCCCATCATTTACTAATACATTATTTACATAGACGCCTATAAAATATTTTTTTATAAAATAATTTATTTAGTTTTATTATTAGAAGACGAAGAAGAAGAAAAATTTGTATTTATGAATGTTTCATAATACATGGTGGAGGTTATCAAGTCTTTATACATAAATATAAATTATACATTAATAATATCGACTGATGATAATGACGACTGATGATGACCTGAAGTCATATAAATTATATAATATATATATATATCTTTAACATTAGTAAAAGTATTAAAAACATAATTATGAAATAATAATAAATAGCATTCTTCTAATCCCACACTAACAGACTTATAAGCTCATTTTTTTTAAATTATCATTTTTAATTACAAATACATAATCTATATACATAGAGGCAATTAAAACTAGCTGAATACCCGTGCTTCGTCACATCAGATAAGTAGTTATTTTATTGCGTTAAATAATGTTTCATTAAAATTACGTTACTATACAATTCTGTGCAGTTTATTACAGCACGGTTCCCGTCATACTATATTTTATTCAATGGGCGTTAAAATTTAAAAGTTTGTTTCCAAGAAGTCATATGGTAACACCCAATATATTTACGAGTATTACCAAGGTTATAGGCGAGGAGGCTGTGCAAGGGTTCCGGATATTATTACCTCGCCTGGAAAACCTAAGGATATGCCATACATCACGGTTTGACCGGGACTGTCCCGGTATTTTGCAATTGTTTCGGTGTCCCGCCCAGTTTTATCAATGTCCCGGAAAAGGCTGTAAGATGTAAAAAGTAATGAATTCATGTTTATAAGAATCTTTTTTAAATCGGTTACTTTTCTACAATCAACATTTTTACTACTGCTCACAGTGTCAAAGAAATGAGAAGTTTTAAAGGCTTCCTGATACATTCAAAAATGCACAAATATTTGATAAGCACAAAAACAACTTTTTATTTCTTTTAACAAAGAATTAATGAATTAAAGTAATTTTATATAACCTCATAAAATAAAACATCTGTGCAACAATTCTACTAGTTGCCACACACCTCCCCCCCAATGAGTCCGTCGAGGAAACGAAGCGGGGGGTTAATTGTTCTTCCTGACCGAGTCCTTGTCTGAGGTGTTGCGTTATCCTCGGCGGAGTCATTGGAAGAAGAGTTGTCCGATGCAGGTGCTGTCATCCGAGGACTTGATGTGGAACCTTCATCTTGAAGAAGAAAGGCTGGTTTCAGTCGATCGATGCTGACGTTCACTTGTCTGGTGCCTAATTGTAGGTTAAATGTTTTTTTATCTCTACTTAGAACCTTGAAGGGGCCAGTGTAGGGGGGCGTTAGTGGCCTTCGAACTGTGTCATCCCGCACAAATACGTGGGTACAAGTCTGTAGATCCTGATGGACAAAAGTTTTTGTTGTCGATCTTCGGTGAGGCGCAGGGCGTAGTTGTTCCATTTGCTCCCGGAGGAGTTGGACAAAAGATTCTGCTCTTTCAGGTTGTCTGGACTTTTCTATCAGTTGCCCTGGCAATCGTAAAGGTTCACCATAGGTCATTTCAGCTGCACTCGTGGCATTGTCATCGCGTAAGGCTGTTCGAAGACCGAGGAGTACCATGGGTAGCAGTGAGGTCCAGTCAGAAGCGTTTAATTGTGCCGTGAGGGCGGTTTTCAGAGTCCTATGCCACCTTTCGACACAGCCATTAGCTTGAGGATGGTATGCTGTGGTTCGGCAACGCTGGAATCCCAGGGACTTGGACAGTTGGTGGAATAATTCCGACTCAAATTGACGTCCTTGATCTGTTGTTACACGTGCAGGGACGCCAAAGCGTGAAATCCAGACATTACAGAGAGCTTCTGCACAAGATGCCGCTGATATGTCTTGAAGTGGCTGTGCTTCAGGCCACCTGGTATATCTGTCTATTACTGTCAAACAGTATCGCATACCGTTTGAAGGCGGCAAAGGACCAATGATGTCCAAATGAACATGCTCAAATCGGGCTGATGGTGAAAAAGTTCCGGGAGGTGCCACTGTGTGTCGATTAACCTTTGACTTCTGACAGGCGATGCAAGTTTTGGCCCAGCTCCCAATATCTTTATTCTGGTTCGGCCAGAAAAATCGTTTTGAGATCAGCCTACGTGAACCGCGAATACCAGGGTGGCTGAGGTTGTGCAAGTGCTCGAAGATAAGGCGCCGCGTGCCTTCGGGTAAGTAAGGGCGGGCGGAAGCTGTAGACGTCTCACATAACAGTGGTCGTGATATGTGCGGAAACTCTATCCACTTGAGTTGCAGATTAGGATTTTTGTGTAGATCAGGGATACTGATATCCCTGATCATTAAAGTTCTCTAAAGTTAGCTTGATGTCCTTTCCCAAATATATTCATTATTCTGTCTTTTAATATTTGGTAGGGATTGTCGGCCGGTGGATCACGCATAAGGTCCATTACTTGCTTCGCGGTATCTACATCCAGTTGGGAGACGATATAACGAAATTTTGTCGTACTATTTTTAACACCATACAGCAGAAAAATTGTTTCAGATTGTAAGAAAAATACGTCGGGTTCACGTTTATGGAAGATGGGGAGCTGGGCCTTGATAGCCATAGCAGAGGAAATGTCTAGTTGCTGAGGCATCGAAGCCGGGGTTAGTTGGTCTTCGTCTGCTGAGTGAAGGCCTAGCAAATCACCTTCCATTATATTGTCTTTAAGTGGCACAAAAATGAGTAAATTTATCTTCTCACCTTTCTTGCGAGCTCTTCTTTGTCGGGGTCACCAATTTAAAGGCTTCCTGATACATTCAAAAATGCACAAATATTTGATAAGCACAAAAACAACTTTTTATTTCTTTTAACAAAGAATTAATGAATTAAAGTAATTTTATATAACCTCATAAAATAAAACATCTGTGCAACAATTCTACTAGTTGCCACAAAGTAATCTAACTGTGAAACGCTGGACCTACCTGCACAGCGCTGCCAGCTGCCAGACACTACTATTTGGCTGAGAGATTGTTTTAAGAAAATCAAGTAGCAAAAAAAGTTCCCTTCTTATTTTTAAGGTTTGGGTAGACTAACAGTTCAGGATCCCCCTTCCCGTTAGTTGCTAGGCTTAAAACTCACCAACCATTTTGCTTATAATTTGTACTCTTTTTATCTCCCCCCCCCTGGTATGCCCATCCCATATTAATGTGCCTCGGTTTAACTCTCCAAAAATATGGCAAACCTATCTGACGGGGACAGGCAGAAAAGAAACGCAATTAAAACTCTATGAGGGAAAGTTAATTTCTAGTAATTCAAGGTCTGCCATCATAGTTGAAATTAACCTCAATTAGAAATAAAACTATGAGATAGATAATGTAAGGTAACAGCTGTTCTTTATCGTCCTAGCAACGCAGGCTGCCTAGGCTTGCCTTCTCTAACCAACTCAAACTTTAAACCCCCCTAAAAATGCTTAAAAATACGAATATCAAAAAATCCTCTCTTAGCGAATGCCTTCGTCATATAGGGAGTGTCCATGCAAAATTTCAAAATTTTCTGTCGAGCGGTTTGGGCTGGGCGTTGATAGATGAGTGAGTGAGTGAGTGGTATTTGACAAATATATAGTAGATAAATTTGTCCTTCTCCTCAATTTATTTATTTAGTTTGGTAAGTAAAAGGTGGCCATTCGAAAGCGTAATAAATTCCCTACAAAGAAGGTTCTGATGTAATTTTCGATGGGGCGATGTCAATCGGAGAAATAAGGACTTGAAAATTCGCAATTGTTAGATTTCCTCTTTTGGACGGGGTTTTGTATGTGTTTATCTAACGTTTTAACTGGTTGTGTCTCATTTTCCTTGCATTTAACAGTAAAACGAGTATTTTATTAAAACAAGATAAGAAAATGTGAAACGTTGTTATAGTGTTTCTAAGAGTGAACATTGAGAAGGTGGGGGAAGTCGCCATGATACTGCCAGTTTCCTGTTGTGGTGCCTTAAATATATTTTATCTTCGAGATTTTATTTTATATTTTTCAGGAAAGATCAAACCCCACCTATAACTGCTTATATTCCTATACTAATAGCACTAGAGATAAGAACGGAACCGCGCTAAGATGACGCAGTTCCTGCGAGTCGGATTTTTTCAAAATGTTTACGAGCACAATGTAAACATTAGTTTACGCCACAACCTTCTAGGGGTTATCTTCAGTACGCAAAGGTTATCATAAGGAACGTGTTATCGGTCTAGCTTATGTTTATATCTTTGTACCAGCTGTCTACCCGTGCTTCGTCACGGCAGATAAGTCGTTATTTCATTACATTAAATAATGTATCATCAAAATTAACGCTACTATATAATATTGTGTAGTTTATTATAGCACGGTCCCAGTCATACTATATGTTATTCATCAATTGATAAGTAATGAAAGTATAATGTTTCTTGACACTGGGGCGCTCCGGAGATAACCCGTTATCTATAGGTTACCAGGAACAGGAGTTTAACCACTACATGTTAAAATTCGTTGTCAATAATAAATGGGCGTTAAAATTTAAAAATTTTTGTTTCCAAGATGTCATTTGGAAACACCAATTATATTTGCGAGCATTACCAAGAAGTGTTCTGACTGGGGATGCTGATGGGTGAGGAGGCAGTGCAAGGGTTCGGGATTGGACTGTTGAAGTTTTGAAAAATATTTTGAAGCCCTTTCATGACTGCAACCCAATAGAAATGAGTTGAATATTTGAACTTTAGCTTGCAATAATTCGACATGTGAACTATTATTCGATAGAGATCTGTGTACACTGCATAGCGAGAGAGAAGCATATTTAAAAGGTTTTCGATCTGCATGAACCGAACGGCTATTAATGATATGTCGAGGGCAGAGGATCTGCGTGACGAAATAACGGAAACGGGAATTTTGTCTTGCCAATATGGGGTTCGTGTAGAGTAGCTGATGATATGAAAGCTTATCAAATCAATCTTGGCTTCGTGATTACTAGGTCGATGGGCTTCGTGTCTGGATGTTTCCTCACTTCTTGCATGCAACACCTTAGAATGACATGTACCATCAAGGAGTGAGGCACGGGGAGGTTTCAAGCACATAGAGGTTGCATGAACATAATGCAAGTACCATCTAGGGATGAAGCACGGCTAGGTTTAAGGCACACACTTGCATGCAACATCTTAGGACGACATGTACAGTCAAGGGGTGAGGCACGGCGAGGGTTGAGACACATGGGGGTTGCATGATCATAATGCAAGTACCATCAAGGGATGAGGCACGGCTAGGTTTAAGGCACACACTTGCAGGCAACGCCTTAGGACGACATGTACCGTCAAGGGGTGAGGCCTGGCGAGGGTTGAGACACATGGGGGTTGCATGAACATGATGCATGTACCGTCTGGGGGTGAGGCAAGGGGAGGTTTAAGGCACACACTTGCATGCAACACCTTAGGACGACATGTACCATCAAGGGGTGAGGCACGGGGAGGTTTCAAGCACATAGACGTTGCATGAACATAATGCAAGTACCATCTAGGGATGAAGCAGGCCAGGTTTAAGGCACACACTTGCATGCAACTTCTTAGGATGACATGTACCATCAAGGGGTGAGGCACGGCGAGGGTTGAGGCACATGCGGGTTGCATGAACATGATGCATGTACCATCTAGGGGTGAGGCACGGCTAGGTTTAAGGCACACTCTTGCATGGTACACCTTAGGATGACATGTACCATCAAGGGGTGAGGAACGAGGAGGTTTCAGGCGCATGTAAGTTGCATGAATATGATGTATGTACTTTCTTGGGGTGAGGCACGGGGAGGATCGAAGCACATAGAGGTTGCATGAACATAATGAATGTACCGTCAAGCGGTGAGGCACGGTAAGGTTTGAGGCGCATTTTTTTTTTATATATATATAATTGAACGTGAAGAATCTAATGGAACTATTTTCAATGCCTCTGGTTTCGTGAAACTCAAGTTTCTTGCAACCGATAGACAGAAAACCATAGGTTGGGGCACACAGAGTTTCGTGAGACTTTAGTTAAATCGATTTCATGAAACCCGGTTTCATAAAACTGTGTGCAGTATCTTGAGTTTCATGAAACTCTGGGTACACCAACCTATGGTTTCTATCTATGTGTTGAGAGCAACTTGACTTTCACGAAACCAGTTTGTTCAGTGTGCATCGGGCCTAAGAATACAATAAGAACCGTTTTAATGAATTAAGAACAGGATCGCACTAAGATGACGCAGTTCCTGCGAATCCTCATTATATTTAATGTTGCTGTTTTCTTGGCAAGGGATTTGCCCAACTTAGAAATCTCTAAGAGAACGGACTTCATTATTCCTGCTAAGTCCCAATTCCCCAGCAGAAGACCCTCAGCAGAGACTTAAGCAGCTTTAGCTGGCCAGCTAATTTATAGTTGTGGCTAATTAATTCTCTGTTATTAGGAAGTGTCAATACTGATTGCCTAGTTGTAGGGTTTAGAATTTCTTTATTCTATCGTTATATTTAATTAATATTTTCCGCTTAGTTGTCTCCCTTCTAAATACACATTATAGTCGGAGAGATGGTAAGGCACTTTTTATGAAGTGTTTTATGCAACTTGAAATATTGCTTAAATGTACCTAAAATTTTTGCTATAGTGCATCTTTTGAATAGATAAGAAGGTAAATATGTGTTGGCTAGACTTACCTTGGAACACCAGGTACTGCACATATGGGGAAAGGTGCAAAACAATATTGCCCAAAAATAGTGTTTATTCAGAAGCCTTCTATCATTAATGTAAAATTAAGGCAATGAAAAATAAATAAGTCAGACACTTCTAAGGGGGTTAAAAGGCAAATAATAAAAAAACCCAAGGTACCTAGTTTTTTTTAAAAATATTAAATGAAGTGCTTTATTCACGTTGCGATTTAAACAGCGTCTTCAATAAACATATTTGAAAATAATTACAAAAGGGCAGACACTTTTGTGGGGTTTAATTATCAGGAAACATAAAAATAAATGTTGAATATGATAGACTGCAATACACTGCGCGTAACCGTAAGGGTTAATGAGAGCACCGAGCAGTTGTGGTTGTTCCCTGCGCTCTCATTGGTTCTTGCTCACATGATCTTGTACAGCTGCTGTCGGTTTAAATGGCAGTGTGAATAAAACTCTCATTTATTATTACAATAAAAACAGTTTAGGTTTTGTTTTTACGTGTTATCCCCCTTAAAAGTGCCTGCCATATTTATTATTCATTGTAAAATTGTCTTAATTTTACATTAAAGATAGTTGGCTTTTCAATAAAACACTATTTTTCGGTTTGCACCTTTCCCCTATGTGCAGTACCTGGTGCACCAAGGTATGTCCAGGAAACACATATATACCTTCTTGTCTACCCAAGAGGTACATTATACCAAAATTTGAAGGTGCATAAAACACTTTATGAAACGTGCGGTCACCAGCTCTTGGACTATCAGGAAATATACCTTGAAATACTGTACTAAGAGCTTGCTTTGATCAAAACGGTAATGCTGTTTTGCTGCAATTTAGCTTGGCATGGTCCTAGAAGGGCATTAAGCTCAGTTTTTTTGCATCTAAAATTTTGTTGTTGAAGAAGAAATGCTCCTATCCGTTCATACATAGAATTATTTTTGCTTCAACATAAATGGACGAATTTCGGTTCAGGACAATATCTAATTTCGGTTCAGGACAATATCTAATTTCCGTTCAGGACAATATCTAATTTCGGTTCAGGACAATATCTAATTTCGGTTCAGGACAATATCTAATTTCGGTTCAGGACAATATCTAATTTCGGTTCAGGACAATATCTAATTTCGGTTCAGGACAATATCTAATTTCGGTTCAGGACAATATCTAATTTTAGTTCAGGACGATATCTAATTTCGGTTCAGGACGATATCTAATTTCGGTTCAGGACATTATCTAATTTCGGTTCAGGACAATATCTAATTTCGGATCAGGACAATATCTAATTTCGGTTCAGGACAATATCTAATTTATTCTCTAAATACTCTGTATGTAGTGAAACACCCCATTAAATTATTTAGGACAATTCGTGCATATTTATTATTTACCCCTGATTCCTGTCATGCGATAGCATTCAAACTGACAATAGCTATTGTAGATAGGGGAGGGGGTGGGAATTGTAATTTTAATATCAAACGGAATTCATTCTAAACAAAACTTCTCATGAGGTTGAAGATAGTTTAAAGTTTCTCCTGACGAATGTCGTTTCGTGGACAGTTTTCATCGCATGTCATGCAAATTGTCAGAACGAATTAGTCAGAAACCACGACAATTGCCTTAAATAAAATAGACGACACGGAGACGAGCCCAGAATTCTGGAAAAAAAAACCTTTTATGACATTTATATTTAAAAATTGTTCTTATTTATATCTTGATGGAAAAAACGACTCCAAGAACTGCGTTGTCTTACAGAGTTTCGTTCCTTATACCTAGTGTAATTTGAATAGGTTGGGAATAGAAACAGATATATTTTTTTGTTCGTGAAATATAATTTGGATTATTAATGCGCTGACTTTGCTGATTAACGAAGTCGCTCAATCGTTTGTTGTAATAATGCTGTTTATCAAGTACAAAACATATAACAATGTAATTTTCTGTATCAAGTAGTCTATGTAATTTACAGAGCGAATGATCATGCCCATGGCGTTCGCATGATAAATATACAACAAACTAACAATTTATAGTATTTAACTAAATGAAATGTAAATCTTTGAGTCAACTCAGTCTTCTCGATGGGATGATTAATATTAATCAAATTGATGTATGAATAAATTCATCAGGGACGTTGAATAAATTAATCATTGGAATTATATACTAGCGATACTGTATGTTTGAATATGTCAAACCATCAGAATCTAATTAACAATTCCTATGACACAATAGACTATTGGTGAAGTATATATGCCATTTATATATATATATATATATATATATATATATATATATATATATATATATATATATATATATATATATATATATATATATATATATATATATATATATAAATAAGCCAGGAAAGGATATATGGTGGTTAGTCCAGTGCTCTACCACTGAGCTAACCTCGCCACCATATATATATATATATATATATATATATATATATAAATGAATATATATATATATATATAAATGAATATATATATATATATATATATATATATATATATATATATATATATAGAAAAGTGTAGGTTTAAAATCGGCCGTGCCAGTGTCACTTGGGACGCGCAAAAATTTGAATCTGAATATGACCGTAAACAAACAATGAACTTAAACGAATATATAAATCATATTCATATTGACTTATATTTATACATATATATATATATATATATATATATATATATATATATATGGTGGCGAGGTTAGCTCAGTGGTAGAGCACTGGACTAACCACCATATATCCTTTCCTGGCTGGATCCTGGGTTCCTTTTCTCCCCTCTAGCCACTGTGGCTAGAGTGGAGAAAAGGAGCCCAGATCGAGAAAAATGTCATTCCCTTGGCTACCACCGAGGAAGAAACAAGTACCTGGCTGAAGAAGATGGAGATGAATCCATCGAAATATTCCAGGAAGAAGTGAGGAGGAGTACCACCGCTGGAGAAAAATGCCGTTCCATCCATAAATACTATCCCAGCGACGAAAAATAACATCAAACATATATATATATATATATATATATATATATATATATATATATATATGTTTATTCCTCTAATGAATGGACTGTAATTTTTGCTTTGTATACCGGATGGCAATAGAGGTAATCTGATACTATGTCATCTAGTTTTGTACTCACTTGGTGTGGAGCTCCACTTGGACGTCACTGGTCTTCTTGTGATATTAATATTTCCTGCTGCAGGGCTTCTGCTCGCCTGAGTCTTATGTACACACACACTTGTCTTTATGGAGTCTTGCTGGTCACACTATGCTCCCACATGGAGTCCTTTGGTACACACACTGAATACACTGCTTCCCTCCATAGAGGTATGATTTATACATAGTACCAAACAATATATAAAGAAAACAGTCCCGTAACAGGCCACAGAGACACTGTAGAGGTATCTGCTTCTTGACCATACGGCACACTAGGGAGATAGTGTGGTCAGTATTATGCTCCGGCCGCCTGATTTTTCCCATTGCAGGCACCCATTAATTAATTAATTAAAGGCTGGGTGGGCCTAGGGACGATCGAATCCAACGCGAAAGGCCAGAGATTTCGTTTTTTCCCCATGAACCTTGGTATGTAGTATTGTCCCCCTCAAACGATTTAACGAGTTCGTTAACCAACAAAGTCCGTATTCGATGTGGTCAATTGAAGAGAAAAATGTGTTGTAAAAATAAACTACATTGGTTCATAAGGAGGGGGGGGGGGTTTACTCCGGACTCAAATTACTAATTTGCTCGTACCCGTCGTATTTTCTGTAGTATGCTTACGAAACGCGGTATACATATGCATTATAAAGACTGTAATAAAAATGAACTAAATCGGTCTATCGGAAGGGGGAGGGGTTTACTTTGTACTATGCTTTAATAGAATTTTCCCGCCAAAAGTTCCCACTAGGAGAGACAGTTATTATAAGCAAATTATTCAGGAATTGACTCAACACCACCCAAATTCTAAGGAAAGTGCTTAGTTATGCAGCTCCTGTGCGACGGATTTTTTGTTAATATGGTGTCACCAAGTGAGTCGTGCGCCCAGATGTTCTCCGAGTTTTTCAAATTGACTTTACACCATCCGCATTCTCGGCCTCAGAATATTTTTTTTTTTTTTACGCATCAACATATAGGCCATTAGCGCCGACATCCAGGGTGCAGCGAGGAATTTTCCCAACAAGTCGCGGGATGAGAAAATTCCTGCCGCCGGATCGGAATCGAACCCACCATCTCCCGCTTATGAGTCCAAGACGCTAGCCACTAGACCACTCTAAAATTATTATTATCAATTTAATCATAGGAACCTAAAAATTAAGAATATCTCTGACTCCCCAGTTATCAGCCGAAATTCAATGTGAAAACACGGAAAAGCAAAGATGAAAGCAACCCTACCCAATATGCTAGACAATAAGGATGAAGGATTTAGCTGTCCCTGAATGAGAAGATAATTATAATTAACATAACATGAATGACTCATTCACCTTTAACGAATACACATTGTCTAGAACCATAGGGAAAACAGAATAAGCAATCAACAAGAATCTTAAGTCATTGCTTGACAATTGGAGCGAAAATAATGTATTAGCTACTGGTAGCTCTCTAAACGAAGGTAACACAGGGACCATAACATATATTGTTATGTATTTCGACACGCTGAATCCGAATCCGGACTCCGTTTCACTACAGCACGTCAGGTTTAGGAGCATTTGAAGGGCAAATTTCGAATGAAGTCGTTAAAGAAGAAATACAATAACTAGAACTTTCATGGTTTTGAGGGTCGCTGAATTCGAATCCGAGGTCTCTTTTAGCACATCGGCTCATAATCAAGGTAATTTCAAGGGCAAATATCGTAGAAGATATTCATTCTTTGAAGGATTTAGCTGTCCCTGAATGAGAAGATAATTATAATTAACATAACATGAATGACTCATTCACCTTTAACGAATACACATTGTCTAGAACCATAGGGAAAACAGAATAAGCAATCAACAAGAATCTTAAGTCATTGCTTGAGAATTGGAGCGAAAATAATGTATTAGCTACTGGTAGCTCTTTAAACGAAGGTAACACAGGGACCATATCATATATTCATATGTATTTCGACACGCCGAATCCGAATCCGGACTCCGTTTCACTACAGCACGTCAGGTTTAGGAGCATTTACAGGTCAAATTTCGAATGAAGTCGTTAAAGAAGAAATACAATAACTAGAACTTTCATGGTTTTGAGGGTCGCTGAATTCGAATCCGAGGTCTCTTTTAGCACATCGGCTCATAATCAAGGTAATTTCAAGGGCAAATATGTTTATTTTGCAAAAAAATGAATCTGCAGACAAAATTCATTTTTGCAAAATAATATATGGTGAAACAGTCATCTTAGCGCGGTTCCGTTCTTATCCCTAATGTCATTTGGAAAGGTTGAAATAGAAACAGTTATTACTTTGTCTAGACCTTTCGTTAAATGCTTTTATGACCCCAGATAGGTGACAGATGGGAAGGGTGCCTTTACCTGGAATAATGACCTAGCCTTCTCAACGTTCGCTCTAGGCAAATACGATGTAAAATATTTCTCATTTTCTTGTCTTCTTTAATATACTACTAATTTTACTGATAAATGCAATTAAAAAAAAATTACAAAGTGAGTTAAAACAATGCAAAAAAAATGAACAAAACGAACACATTTGAAGTTTTAAGCACTTATTTCTCCGATTGACATTGCCTAGTCAAAAATTTCTTAAAAACTATTTTTTTAGAGAATTTAGTAAGCTTTCGAATGGTTATCTTCCGTGACCACAATTTCCCTAACGAGATAATAAGGAAAATATACGAATTTCCCAAAACTTTTTATGTCTCTTAATAAAATATTTTATTTTAATCCTTCCTTAACTCCAAAAGTAATTAAAATTTAAAAAAAAACTTTGTTTATATGAATTTCAAGCATGCAGAAAATGTTTTAACTGAATATAAAAAAAACAAAACAAAGATAAATAACCACTGGGTTCAACCACAACTCCTTAGTACAAAGATTAGTTCGCTTAGCACTGCACTTAAAAATAATTAAATAACTATAGGAGAAAAATAAGGCAATATTAAAACAAAGTCCGACTCGCAGGAACTGCGTCATCTTAGCGCGGTTACAAACATCTCGAAGAAATGGAATAGATTAGCATCACAAATCACTGGATACTGACAGTAGCCAACTTACAGAGAAGCGGATAATTCTTAATCTGTATAAGTCAATACAATTATGTACTGAAAACGTACTTACTCTTCGACTACTGCTGAGAAGGCTCTATTCTAAACAACCAAAAATTCTTTGTCATTTTAAGTATCTTGTTTTACTAGCAAATTCGTCTTACAGAGAAGCGGATAATTCTTAATCTGTATAAGTCAATACAATTATGTACTGAAAACGTACTTACTCTTTGACTACTGCTGAGAAGGCTCTATTCTAAACAACCAAAAATTCGTTGTCATTTTAAGTATCTTGTTTTACTAGCAAATACTATATTATACTTCCTGCATTTCTCACGATGAGCCGAGCCAAGGTCAGGACTAGCATTAACTGCTTGTGCATCCACAATTGTCACTCTACCATCCCTAGCCGCAATAATGTCAGGCTTCCAGCAGCGACCGCCAGCTCTCAAAGTTGTCTCAATGCGGACCGCGAAACCCTTCTTGGCAAGGGTATCCCCCAGTACTCCAACCACAGAATCATACCTTAAGCATCGGCCTCCATGTGACAGCGTGAGTACCAATTCCATTCTCTAAGCAACCAGCCCTGCAACGAAGTACCCGGCCCTCACGCCTTCCTCTTGTGCATCTAAGAGTTGTCGGTAAGGCATTGATGTGAGTTCGGACAAACTGGTCGAAATCCCAGCCAGTTAGGAATTCCGATCCCTTGTGCAACCAATAGGAAGAGGCTTTACTTGCGTTGGACTCCCTGAGCCCTGTTCCATCATTAGAGGAATAGAGCTTCTTAGCCCACCAATCCTTTCTGCTCTGAGGGTAGCATGCATCTTCGCTCAAGCCCTTACGGATCAAAGCCACTCTTGCATCTCGTATACTTCTGGTCACTGACGCTGAAGAAAACGCAGCCCTCGCCTCAGCCAATCCAGAAATCTCCAACCTAAGACCCAGGACGATAGTAACCTTTGACGTTCTTCGTCCTTAAACCTTATTCATACATTCCAACCTAAGAAGTCGCCCCAGTGTCAACGCAGGAACGAGGACGCTCATACAGAACACGCATAACCCTCCACTCCCACATGACGCATGAAAATAACCTATCGCATGAAAATAACCTATCGCATGAAAATAACCTATCGCATAAAAATAACCTATCGCATGAAAATAACCTATCGCATGAAAATAACCTATCGCATGAAATAATCTCTGTGGAGTTTTAGCCATCTCCTAACAGCTGCTCTGACCTTTATGTCAATCTTTCTTAGCGTCTGACCCGATGAACCTTCGAGCACGTTACCATGAACATAACGCGGAAGAAGGTGGTTTCTAAGAGCAACTAACTTCTGTTGTGGCTTAAGAGGTGCTTGTCCAATTTTTTGGAGTGGTACATCTAGGCTTACGTCAGGCCCCTGAGCGCCTTGATTTATATACAGCACGCCTAAATATGGTACATTATTGAATCAAGGTACCTCATCTGTCCAACAGGAGCTCCACCGATGTAAAACATAACGTCCTCAATCACCTTCATCTTGTGCGTCATATAATATATATATATATATATATATATATATATACAGTCGAACATGGATAATACGAACTTCGAAATCGTGGTTAATTCGAATATTTCTCTCGGTCCCTAGAATTTAGGACATAAACAATCTAAAAAAATTGTGGTTAATTCGAATAAAATTTTGGATAATTCGAATTTCTTACGAGTCTTTACCTCCAATGGGAGATGTTCGATCTTAATTTTTTTGAAAATATTCTCCCCTCGGGTAAGACGGATAGTAAGATACGGATGTAGGGGTTCCGGGACAAGAAGCGCGGCAGTCTCATAGTCTAGTTCTTGGACTCTAGGAGTTCTGCAAAGTGGTGGGTCGCGAATCCTCCCTTCCAGGGGTTGTAGTTACATCCTGTCGTTTTATCCTAGAATTCCCTCCCATCTTCATTTCTTATTCAATTATAAGGCAGTCAGAAGCCTAGATCTGTTGTATTGTTTGTACCTTGAATTTCTGGTGTACAGTGCGGTTCAGTGAGTTGTTAATTTAAGATGTCGAAGCCTACAAGTTATAAAACTTTAACGTTGTCAGAGAAAATAGCTGCGATTAAAGAAGTTGAAAATGGAATAAAGAAAAAATCTGAAAATGCCAAGGACTTTAGAATTCCTACTAACACTTTATCAACTTACTTGAAAAATAGAGAAAAAATTCTTGCCCGTGAAAATGACTTTTTACAAAACAAAATACTTTTATTTTTACTTTTTTTAAAAATTAATTATTACATATGTACGTAATCATAAATTCATGAAATATTTGTTATTGCTTAAATAAAATGTATGTATTTTTTTAAAATTAAAAAATGTGAAAATATGAAATTCGATTTTTTACCCCTTTATTTTCGAAAACTTTTGTAATTCGAATTTTGGATAATTCAAACTTTTTTATCGCTCCCTAGGGGTTCGAATTATCCAAGTTCTACTGTATATATATATATATATATATATATATATATATATATATATATATATATATATATATATATATATACAAATTTGAACTACCGTTAATTTCGTGAAACGTAGAATTGTCTAATCGGAACTCCCGGATTGCGTCATGAGGTCAGCCTTATAAGCGGGGTTCCTCCCTGCGGAGGGAGGGAGGAACCGCGCTAAAACTTCACTAAACACTCTCACAAACTATATTTCTTCCCTGCATGTTTCATACTATTTTGGTGCCTCTTCAGGCTAATGTGTTACAAAACTTATAAAATAAGGAGGCCAATTATAATTTTCGAAGTTATCCTTTTTCTTTTTTTATTCAAATTTAAAGTAAGACTTACTGTAATCATTATATATCAATTTCATTAAAAATAATTTTGATTTAATTCTGATAAGATCACAAAAATAAACATGTTTTGATTTTATTTATCAGTTATTTTTCCCCCTAAATTTCTAATTACATTATTAAATTGAGAGATAATAACAGTTCTGATTTTACCGTTTGAAAGTTAATTATTTTTACATCTTTTGCGAGATTCGGCAGTTTGTAGATATTTATTTTGGAGATTAGTGATTCTTTAAATTTTGTCGCTAACTTGACGTTTTTAATAATATCATTTTTTTGAGCGGTTTGAAAAATACACTTGTGAATTTTGAGAGTGCATTAGCCTCAAAGTAAATTTAAAGCTGATTTAAAAAAAAAATGGTAACTTTGAAAAATAATTGATTCAACGGAGTAAATTGGAGGTTTATAAAAAAACTAGCTGAATACCCGTGCTTCGTCACGGCAGATAAGTAGTTATTTTATTGCGTTAAATAATGTTTCATTAAAATTACGTTACTATACAATTCTGTGCAGTTTATTACAGCACGGTTCCCGTCATACTATATTTTATTCAATGGGCGCTAAAATTTAAAAGTTTATGTTTCCAAGAAGTCATATGGTAACACCCAATATATTTACGAGTATTACCAAGGTTATAGGCGAGGAGGCTGTGCAAGGGTTCCGGATATTATTACCTCGCCTGGAAAACCTAAGGATATGCCATACATCACGGTTTGACCGGGACTGTCCCGGTATTTTGCAATTGTTTCGGTGTCCCGTCCAGTTTATCAATGTCCCGGAAAAGGCTGTAAGATGTAAAAAGTAATGAATTCATGTTTATAAGAATCTTTTTTAAATCGGTTACTTTTCTACAATTAACATTTTTACTACTGCTCACAGTGTCAAAGAAATGAGAAGTAATCTAACTGTAAAACGCTGGAACTACCTGCACAGCGCTGCCAGCTGCCAGACACTACTATTTGGCTGAGATTGTTTTAAGAAAATCAAGTAGCAAAAAAAGTTCCGTTCTTATTTTTAAGGTTTGGGTAGACTAACAGTTCAGGATCCCCCCTTCCCGTTACTTGCTAGGCTTAAAACTCACCATTTTGCTTATAATTTGTACTGTTTTTATTCCCACCCCCCCTGGTATGCCTATCCCATATTAATGTGTCCCGGTTTATCTCTCCAAAAATATGGCAAGCCTATCTGACGGGGACAGGCAGAAAATAAACGCAATTAAAACTATGAGGGACAGTTAATTTCTAGTAATTCAAGCTCTGCCATCATAGTTGAAATTAACCTCAATTAGAAATAAAACTATGAGATAGATAATGTAAGGTAACAGCTGTTCTTTATCGTCCTAGCAACGCATGATACCTAGGCTTGCCTTCTCTAACCAACTCAAACTTTAAACCCCCCTAAAAATGCTTAAAAATACGAATATCAAAAAATCCTTTCTTAGCGAGCGCCTACGTTATATAGGGAGTGTCCATGCAAAATTTCAAAATTTTCTGTCGAGCGGTTTGGGCTGGGCGTTGATAGATGAGTGAGTGAGTGAGTGACGTATTTGACAAATATATGTATAGTAGATACGTTTTTGCTCTCGCATGAAGTGCGTAGTGCATTTAGTGCACCACAACAAGAAACTGACAGTATCCTACGCGAAAATTACTCCATCCTCTTTCTTAACCTTCGCTCTAGGAAACACTATAACCAATACGCTTCTCATTTTCTTACTTAATTTTACTAAAATACTCCATTTACTGTTCAATGCAATTTAAAAAAAAAAAAAACAACAAAAAAAAAAACAATTAAAATGTGAGCTGAGAAGAGACATACCCCACAATTCATATGAAGAAAATTAACAATTTCAAAGTTTTCATCACTTATTTCTCCGATTGAAGTCACCCGTCATTGAAAATCACGTAAGAACCTTTTTTTGTGGAAAACTTATTAAACTTTCGTATGATTGTATTTTTCATGGCTGTGAATATATTTCTTTTATAATACTTCCTTAAATCCAAACAGAAGCAATATTTAAATATCTTAGATTAGGGAAATGCTGTACATCTGGAACAAATTTCAACTGAACTTATCGTTTCCAAATACCTTAACTATTTGATAAAACTACAGATGAAGTTCTACAACTTTTGACAAGTTCCCCGCCATGTATAGAGCGAGTGCCACATGGTTTACTCCGGGCGGTTACCCATCCGAGTACTAACCGCATCCAACATTGACAAGTTCCCCGCCATGTATAGAGCGAGTGCCACATGGTTTACTCCGGGCGGTTACCCATCCGAGTACTAACCGCATCCAACATTGACAAGTTCCCCGCCATGTATAGAGCGAGTGCCACATGGTTTACTCCGGGCGGTTACCCATCCGAGTACTAACCGCATCCAACATTGACAAGTTCCCCGCCATGTATAATAGAGCGAGTGCCACATGGTTTACTCCGGGCGGTTACCCATCCGAGTACTAACCGCATCCAACATTGATTATCTTCGATTATTTGGTGGAAATCATCGTATTAAATGTTGTTTGGTCGTGGTCAATTTTTGGAATCAAAATAAGACGGGGAAGTTAAGGATCGGCTACTTCTTGAATTTTAAGCTCGAATATTAGAGACGAAACAAAAGTTTTACGAAGTAGAGGAATTTCTTTTGACCTAAAATACTTGTTACTATGACTTACCGGACAACATGACTGAACTACTCTCAGATAGAAGCCAGTATATAGACAAGATATACACATATTTAAAAAATACAAATATATTTAACAAACTGTGACGATACGTCACATAATAAGATCCTCTATTTACGTATCTGTCTAACATTATTTATACAGGTAATCTGAAAAGCAGATATATCTATCTTTGAGAATAACATTACACCAATCTATTTCAAGCATTAACTAAATCTGAACATAAACAATACAGACACAAACTAAACTGTTTGCTATGAACAAATTGCAGCATTAAATACATATTAATTGGTGAATTACTCTGTAGCGAAAAACAATAACAATAATAACAAGCAATGTAGTAATAATGTGTAATATAAGTATATAGATAATGAAAAGGAATAATGAAATAATATGAGTATATAGATAATGATAAGTATAATGTATCGATAATGATAAGTATAATGTATAGATAATCATAAGTATAATGTATGTATAATATAATGATAAGCAATATAAGTATATAGATAATGATAAGGAATAATGTAATAATAATAGTGTGTAATAAAAGTATATATATATAATAAGGAATAATGTAATAATAATAATAATGTGTAATATAAGTATATATATAATAATAAGGAATAATGTATTAATAAGAATATTAATGAATAAAAAAATTATATAGATATATTAATGAACGCTATAAGTCTATAGATATTAATAATGTATAATGTATGTATAATGTAAATATAAACAATTAACATAGATATAGTGCAATAATATAAGCATATGTATACATGTGTGTGTATGTGTATGAATTCTGTAATCATGTAATCATCATTTATTGTCAAATCATCATATCTCCATTTATTGTCAAATCATCATATCTCCATTTATTGTTAAATCATCATTTATTGTAATCACTGTTATCATCATTTATGTAATCATCATTTATTGTTATAGAGTATATCGCTAAAAACTGCGAAACTTTTAATAAATAAAAAAAAAAAAAAAAAAAAAAAAAAATACTTGTTAGTTTGACCTTGATTCCACACGAGCTGGTGGATCCGATCTCATTGGCTGTACCATCTGTTCAGTAATGTTACACCAAAAACTACAATAACTGTCTTCAGTTTTGCGGCTGTAAGGGTTTTAATTAATTTTAATTTACATGTAACAAATACTAGATAGATAAAGTAATAATAACACTAAATAACAGCCATTTCTTTTTCTTAGATCTGTGACCTGTTTTTGACTAATTTTTGGCCTCTGAATAAAGAAATTACCTAATACAAAATGTATTAATGAAATGTGTAACTGAAATGAATGTACATTCTCAAAATAATTTTTTTCATATAAAGGTTTTATATAAGGTGTCACCAAAATAAACGGCCAAACTTCTGGAATCGTGGCCAAATGAAAAAAAGTCCTTTGGCGTATATCTCGTTTTTGCTTCGTCTACGAGAAAAAACTAAAACAATTCTTTCATAATGCCTATATAAAAATCATTAAAAGTATATGTCCTACCATAGCAACACCTCCCTCCCGGAACAAAGAATAAAAAGTCTTCTTGTTTCGCATGTAAAGCTTCAAGTTTAACATCATTTAAAATAGCTATTTTTCTTCGGAGGAAAGTAATAACACAAAACAATAAAGCTTTTAATTTAAAAAAAATAAATAAAGTTTCATTTCTTAAAGCATTTTAACATTTAACACAGAACACAAAAAAAAAAATTATTAGTTTTTATATTTTAAAAACTAATAATTTCTTGTTCTAAGAATTCCTGACAATCAATTGAAAAACTGTTCAATGGTTTGTCCCCTTGCAGCAATACAGGCATCACATCTCACATTGACAGACTGGATGGTATTTGGGCATTGCTCTGCTGTAATCTGTTCCCAGGCCCATCTGATGCTATGGATGAGGTGCTCCCTTGTGCCAATGGGCTCCCTGTAGATCAAATCTTTAATGAGTCCCTATGCTTTGAAATCCAAGAGCGTGAGGCCTGAAGATGGAGCCAATTTCGGAAATGTGTGGAAAGACTCTGCGTTAAGTCGAGGGATCATAAATGGAGACCTGTTATTTCATTATTCCACACAAAATCAGAGGAATACTCACTCCTATATTTTTGGGGTAGAGGAGGTGGAGGGGCTGGGAGGGTGGATGAGGGGGCAGAAGATAAAACATATACTTTTAATGATTATTATATAGGCATTATGAAAGAATGCCATTTCACAATCGTGTTTTAGTTTTTTTTTTTTGCGTTTTTCTCAGAAGCGAAGCAAAAACGAAAAATATGCCAAAGGAATTTTTTTCTTTCTTTTAGCGCGGTTCCTCCCTCCCCCATAGGGAGGAACCCCGCTTATAAGGTTGATACAATGAAACAATCCGGAAGTGCCGACTAGAAAATTTCGCGTTTCCCAACCCCTAGAGACCGAAAATAACGGTGGTTCAAATTTGTATATATATATATATATATATGTGTGTGTATATTTATATATATATATATATATATATATATATATATATATATATATTTGTCTGTTCGCTCTGTAGCTCCTAGACGAATGGTCCGATTTTGATGAAGTTTGGTACAAAAATCTTTCGTCTAATTTGAAAGGTCAAGTTCGCTAACCAGCAAAATCCGCCTACTGGAAGATGGCGTTTGGGGCGAAATTCGCGCAAAAAAATCGTAACGCTTACGTTTTTGAGTTCATAAGCTTGTAAGTACTCGTTTTATAGGCTTCTTGGCCAAGAAAACGAATGAAACCATTTTCAAGGCGATAGCTTTAACCGTCTTCGAGAAAATTGGAAAAATAGTTTTTGAATACCGTTTTTGGTTTGGGTACTTAGAATCATGGGATTCAGTTGAAACATTTACTGCATGTTCTACTTTCATTAAAACTAATATGTTGAAATTTGTGTTACGTTTGGAGTTTAGGAAGGGTTAGAATAGAATATTTTATTAACAGACATAAAAAGTTTTGGTAACTTTGTATACTTTCCTTAATATCTCGATAAAGGTTGAGAATCTTGTGAAACGGAAGGTTACCATTAGAAAGCTCACTAAATGCTCTACAAAAATGGTTCTGATGAAAGTTTTGATTAGGCGATGTCAATCGGAGAAATAAGTGCTTAAACTTTGAAGTAATTGATTTCGTTTATTCGAACAGTTCTTTTTGCCTGTTTTTATTCCTTGTTTTTTTTTTTGTTTTTTTTTTAATTGCTTATAGTTGGATAATGTATTTGCCAATAAAACAGATTAAGTAAAATAAGAAAAACAATTCATTGTTAGAAATATAGCTTGCCAAGAGAAAGAGATTTTTTTTATCTCTGTTTACCTTTGTTGTTAATATTTTCTTTCTCGGTTTGCCTTAGTTTTTAATATCTTGCTGTTATTTTGATTGCATTTTTTAAAATAAAACATGACAAGTAATTGAGAAGCGTGTTTGTATTTTGAATTGACTTTGAGAGTCTTGCTTTAGATTGAGGAATTTCCGCTTCTAACCTGTGGGTGTTAACAGTTTTCATGAAATAATAAAAAAAAAAAAAAAAAAAAAGATTAGTTCTATTTTAAACTTTCGAAATGACAATATGGATGAGAATGGATACGTCTTAAAATGACGCAGTTCCTGCAGAAAGAGAATGTTTAGACTCTGTGTAGGGTCAGACATTTGCCCGGGTCGAGCTACTAGGCAGGCTTCAGGTAGGTTTTATTGCACTTCATAAATCAAGATGCATCCTAGGAGAGATGACAGATATTGTACCTGTAGGAAGTCATAAAGCCAAATGCTATAGTAGAAATATAATTATATTTTGTGGTTGTATGTGGCGTAATACATTAAAAAATAACATAATAATACTTTACCATTTTCTTGTACAATTTTATTTTGTTTAATTGCATTTAACAGTAAAATGAGTAGTTTAGTGTTTTTAATTGCATTTAACACTAAAATGGATATGTTAGTAAAGCAAGTTAAGTCAATTAGAAACAAATTCGTAGTAGAGTCTTCGTAGAGAGAAACTTGGGACGGCGGAAAGAGTAATTTTCGCTTAGAATAGTTTCTTGTGCCTTACAAGGAAGAAACTCACTTGTAATAGGTGCGTCGATTCAATGACGCATTCTAGAAGTGACATTGAGAAATGTTCACCGTTTAGACCCACTAGGTCAATACCGGTCGTTCGAATTTGTGTGAATGTATATATATATATTAGTATTTTAGGGCTCTAGGGGCCTGAAAATGGCCTGATTTTGATGAAATTTGGTACGAATTTACTCCACAGGAGCACCACTTATTCCGAATACAATCGTAGCGCTTACGATTTTTCGTTCGTCGGCTTCCAGGTAGACATTTATACGCGATATGACGTGGGAAATGGAATGAAACCATTTTCAAAGTTATATCTGCAACCGTATTCGAGAAAAGTATATATAAATGAGTCATCCATATCCAAAAGGTCCCATGTCCAGCATACAGTTCCAAAAGGACCCATGTCCTGCATACAGTTCCAAAAGGACCCATGTCCTGCATACAGTTCCAAAAGGACCCATGTCCAGCATACAGTTCCAAAAGGACCCATGTCCAGCATACAGTTCCAAAAGGACCCATGTCCTGCATACAGTTCCAAAAGGACCCATGTCCAGCATACAGTTCCAAAAGGACCCATGTCCAGCATACAGTTCCAAAAGGACCCATGTCCAGCATACAGTTCCAAAAGGACCCATGTCCAGCATACAGTTCCAAAAGGACCCATGTCCAGCATACAGTTCCAAAAGGACCCATGTCCAGCATACAGTTCCAAAAGGACCCATGTCCTGCATACAGTTCCAAAAGGACCCATGTCCTGCATACAGTTCCAAAAGGACCCATGTCCTGCAACCAGTTCCAAAAGGACCCATGTCCAGCATACAGTTCCAAAAGGACCCATGTCCAGCATACAGTTCCAAAAGGACCCATGTCCAGCATACAGTTCCAAAAGGACCCATGTCCAGCATACAGTTCCAAAAGGACCCATGTCCTGCATACAGTTCCAAAAGGACCCATGTCCAGCATACAGTTCCAAAAGGACCCATGTCCAGCATACAGTTCCAAAAGGACCCATGTCCTGCATACAGTTCCAAAAGGACCCATGTCCAGCATACAGTTCCAAAAGGACCCATGTCCAGCATACAGTTCCAAAAGGACCCATGTCCAGCATACAGTTCCAAAAGGACCCATGTCCAGCATACAGTTCCAAAAGGACCCATGTCCAGCATACAGTTCCAAAAGGACCCATGTCCAGCATACAGTTCCAAAAGGACCCATGTCCAGCATACAGTTCCAAAAGGACCCATGTCCTGCATACAGTTCCAAAAGGACCCATGTCCAGCATACAGTTCCAAAAGGACCCATGTCCAGCATACAGTTCCAAAAGGACCCATGTCCAGCATACAGTTCCAAAAGGACCCATGTCCAGCATACAGTTCCAAAAGGACCCATGTCCAGCATACAGTTCCAAAAGGGCCCATGTCCAGCATACAGTTCCAAAAGGACCCATGTCCTGCATACAGTTCCAAAAGGACCCATGTCCTGCATACAGTTCCAAAAGGACCCATGTCCTGCATACAGTTCCAAAAGGACCCATGTCCAGCATACAGTTCCAAAAGGACCCATGTCCAGCATACAGTTCCAAAAGGACCCATGTCCAGCATACAGTTCCAAAAGGACCCATGTCCAGCATACAGTTCCAAAAGGACCCATGTCCTGCATACAGTTCCAAAAGGACCCATGTCCAGCATACAGTTCCAAAAGGACCCATGTCCAGCATACAGTTCCAAAAGGACCCATGTCCTGCATACAGTTCCAAAAGGACCCATGTCCAGCATACAGTTCCAAAAGGACCCATGTCCAGCATACAGTTCCAAAAGGACCCATGTCCAGCATACAGTTCCAAAAGGACCCATGTCCAGCATACAGTTCCAAAAGGACCCATGTCCAGCATACAGTTCCAAAAGGACCCATGTCCTGCATACAGTTCCAAAAGGACCCATGTCCAGCATACAGTTCCAAAAGGACCCATGTCCAGCATACAGTTCCAAAAGGACCCATGTCCAGCATACAGTTCCAAAAGGACCCATGTCCAGCATACAGTTCCAAAAGGACCCATGTCCAGCATACAGTTCCAAAAGGACCCATGTCCAGCATACAGTTCCAAAAGGACCCATGTCCTGCATACAGTTCCAAAAGGACCCATGTCCAGCATACAGTTCCAAAAGGACCCATGTCCAGCATACAGTTCCAAAAGTATTATTTACTTTTTCTTAAAAACTATTGTAGTAAAAGAGTAAAACGTCATGGAACCCTGTGTAGTAAACCAATACCCTTTAAAAAAAGTCCGTCACGCAGGAGCCGCATAACTAAGCACTTTCCTCAGAATTTGGGTAGTTTAGACTGCTTTCCAGAATAATTTGCTTAAAATATCCTATATAAATGAAATAAATACATGAATAGTTCTCTCTCTCTCTCTTTTTTTTTTAAATTTTGTAACTAGTAACTGTTCAGTTATTAATTTTGTAATTAATTTGCTTCCTGAGTTATGTTTACACATGGCACCTACTACACTACTTAATAAATACAAAAAACTTCATATTTTCATCTTTTGATCATCTGAAGCAGGAACAGGATACAGGCCCTCTAGTGGTAGAAAGCGCTCCTTGCGGCGGCCTTGCGAACCTACGTCTGGCGGGCTTTTCTATTGAAATATAGTACAGACTAAAACCCCCTTCCCGAATGACCGATTTAGCTCATTTTTACAACACATCTTTCTCATGAGTTACCCACGACGTATACCGCGTTTCGTTACAATACAGCAGAAATTACTCTGGCCGCTATCGTGTTAACATATATATATATATATTTTAAGACATTTTTGAAAAATTCCGTCACGAGTGCAACCTCAATAGCTACTTTCCTTCGGAGGAAAGTGCTAAATCAAAACTTTCAAAGGAAATAAAAAACGTTAGATCCTGTAACTGTTTTTAGCGCGGTTCCTCCCTCCCCCATAGGGAGGAACCCTACTTAGAATCATGGGATTCAGTTGAAACTTTTTCTGCATGTTCTACTTTCATTAAAACTAATATGTTTTAATTTGTGTGTGTAAGGAAGGGTTAGAATAAAATATTTTATTAACAGACATAAAAAGTTTTGGTAAGTTTGTATACTTTCCTTAATATCTCGGAAAAGGTTGAGAATATTGGTAAACGCAAGAATACCATTAGAAAGCGTACTAAATGCTCTACAAAAAAGGTTCTGGTGAAAGTCTTGATTAGACGATTTCAATCGGAGAAATAAGTGCTTAAAACTTTAAAGTAATTGATTTCGCTTATTCGATCTGTTCTTTTTGTCTGTTTTTATTCCTTGTTATTTTTTAACTGCTTATAGTTGGATAATGTATTTGATAATAAATCAGGTTAAGAAAAATAAGAAAAACAATTTAATCTTAGAGATATGGATTTCCAAAATATAGCTCTTCAAATGCCTAGCGGGATCCTTCCTAGAGCGGGGACCCATCCAGGTAAGATCGTAAATAAGACCTTTCATGAAAGTAAAGATGGAACTGTCAACTTTGGTCCTCCTCTGCTTCCCGGGACTTTCATTGCTGACGAAGGCTACCAATGAGTAGCCAAAACGTCCTAAATATAGATTTTTTAACAAAAATCGTATTGAGGTTTCTTTAGCCGAATCCCAACCATTCCATCTTTACTTATCACCTCGACGGCTAACTATCTAATCTTCATGCTTTCTAGAAATGTGGACCCAAAATAATAACAGCTTCTATTTTAATCATTTTAAATGAATCTAGAGATAAGAACGGAACCGCGCTAAGATGATGCAGTTCCTGCGAGTCGGACTTTTTTCTTTTCCTAAACATTTAGCTTTAATGACCATTGCTCCTTTTGGAAATGGATGACTCAAATAGTTTTTCGTTTTCGGTTCTATTTAATTGAAATATTTTGTACGTGTTGCCTGTGTTTACCTTACTTTTTAATTGGTTCTTGAAAACCTACCAATAGCTGCTTATATTTCTTTAGTAATGTCATTAGGGATATGAACGGAACGGCGCTTAGATGACGCAGTTCCTGCGTGTCGGACTTTTATTTGGTTTGTCGTGAATTTTGGTTTATCGAAGCCCAACGAGGTATGAAAGACTGCTCAAGTACCAAAATGCGCTATTCTTTTCGAGGCGAGAACTTGAGCATTGTTTCGGGTAATCGTCGTCCATTTAATACACTTCGCTACTTCGGCATGCTTTTCGTGTTCCACCATCCCGAGCATTCTGTAGCCCATTTATACCTGGTAGAGAGCTTCTTGGGTGAGATTCTGTTATCAAGTAGAAAGAAATGAGTTCCCGAATTCTATTTCAACCCGCAAAGTCTCATATTATTTTCAAAGTCCCACTCGCAGGAACTACAACATCTTAGCTCGTTTCTGTTCTTATTGCAGAGTTTTGTATATAAATAGTTTAATGTTTTGTCTTAACACTCCAATGGTCGCGCCATTGAAACTACCATTGGTGGTCGCCTTGTGTCTGAGAGATACGCCTGAGTTTCCTGAGTTATTTGCCGGAAATAACTTTATCTATTGTATTAAGAATGAACAAAAACTCTTAACAGGAGATTAATATATAACAAAAATTAGTAAATTTACCAAGAAAAAGTTATTTATTTAAATATGTTGATGAAAAGGGGAAGGGTATTAATTAATAATACAATCCAGGGTGAGGAACAACCCTTCAAAGTTCATCATATACTTTTATTATATAATGAATGTATATGTTGAACTTTGTAGGGTTATTCCTCGTCTTGTATTGTATTATATGTTATTTATTTATTATATGCTTTTATAGTTGAAATATACAAATAACAAGTAGGTAGGAAATATTAGGACAAATATTAATAATATTTTGTAGTAATATATAACTTCAAAAAAGGTCTTCTGTATCATCATCCACTTTACATCCATCTGGGCAATATAATGTGCAATGATAAAGACATAAATATTGGCCGCACCCCTTGCATTTATACTGGGTGAGCCTTGTAGTCTTGTTTGACGAAAACATTTGGCATCGCTTTATAGTTTTGGTTCTCTCAGCTACAGTGCTATCTTTTTTTACCCCTGTTTCTTCATCAATCGATGCATCCATATTCATACTTGATATCATGTACGTTTATTTTGTTGTTGTTTTTATTTTGTGGTATTTATGACACCAATGTGCCCTCTTTTCTAAAAGTAAAAATATGGTCGCGTGGTGGGGTCTCCCGTGGTCTAATGGCTAGCGCCTTGGATTCATAAGCGGGAGATGGTGGGTTCAATTCCCAACCTCCGGCAGGAATTTTATCATCCCACGGCTCGCTGGTAAAATTCCTCGCTGCACCCTGGATGTCGGCGCTAATGACCTAGATGTAGATGCGCCGTAAAAAAAAAAAAAAAAAAAAAAAAAAAAAAAAAAAAAAAAAAAAAAAAAAAAAAAAAAAAAAAAAAAAAAAAAAAAAAAAAAAAAATGGTCGCGTGGTATCTATGAGATACAAAATAGTTTTAGTGTATAGTTACTGCTTGGAGGAGCGTCAGGTCAGAACTGACCCATCAGCCACTACCTGCTCTAGGAGCAGTAAAGGATATAGCTAGACCCGCGCACTTGCGTCCCGTCCACGGACTGCGTAAGATGCTCTGTATCTGAGAGATCACACGCGAGTATTTGAGTGTTAATCTTTAATGATAATGTAAACACATGAAAACCTACCAATAGCTGCTTATATTTCTTTACAAATGTCATTAGGGATATGTACGAAACCACGCTAAGATAACGCTGTTCCTGCGAGTCGGACTTTTAGAAGCTGTTGCTCCTGCGTGCCGTACTATTGCTATTCATTGCAGACATCTCGTCCTTCCATTGGCTGCTTTTCTTTGCCGGCATGTCAGAAGTGTTATAATTAATTTCTACCCCCCTCCCCCACCGGCCCTAGTTCATTTATAAATACCTCACGCCCTCACAATCAACCTTAACTCTATTAACAGTCATTAATGATAGATTTTGACGAGATCGCCTACGATATTAGACGCCAAGTGAATTTCAAATGTCTCACAGGAACTGCATCATCTTAGCGCGGTTCCGTTCATATCCCTAGTGCTATTAGTAAAGGAATAGAAGCAGTTATTGGTAGGGTTTGATCCTTCCTCCAAAACCGTTTTTGATGACCTTCCAGTCCTAAGTCCTTCGCCGGATGCTTAATGCTCCTTTCTACGTCAACAATAATATGATCTACCGAGACCTCGAAATTCCCTTTGTCGCTGAATTAGCTAAAACCCGCTCCACCACTTTTCATTCCAAGCTATCCTTTCATCCCAATCCCCTTGCCCAATCCCTTTCCACAGATGCGATCCCTTCCAATCCCCTTGCCCAATCCCTTTCCACAGATGCTATCCCTTCCAATCCCCTTGCCCAATCCCTTTCCACAGATGCGATCCCTTCCAATCCCCCGAGACGCCTGAAAAGAAAGTGGCCTAGAGACCAATTGTAATA
Organism: Gonocerus acuteangulatus; assembly: GCA_946811695.1. Classification (NCBI taxonomy): domain Eukaryota; kingdom Metazoa; phylum Arthropoda; class Insecta; order Hemiptera; family Coreidae; genus Gonocerus; species Gonocerus acuteangulatus. Next base: position 3,657,883 of record OX328126.1, read on the forward strand.
AATAAAGCATTACTACTTCCTTAGGGAGTGTCAGCAATGGCTGCCTTTTCCCTTCTCTTCTTCCTTGTGTAATAGTTTAGGAGATGTGTATTTACTTATACTATTATACGTCATAATATGACATATAATACTATAAGTAAATACAAAAGCAAACTAACGAATATGAAAATCACCACTTTTCAGAGTGGAAAAGTATTTATTCATAACTTTTTTTTGGACAGTCAAATATTCGGCAGATTTGACCTTTTGACAGTGAAATACTTTCCCTTTAATAGAGTGAAGTCAGATTGAAGAATTTGCCGTAAATAAGTCCAGCAGAAATTATTAAAGATGGACAATGAAAGATGCATTTTTCATATTCGTTAATTTGCATTTGTATCGTCGATATGTATACAGATTGTAAATATTCAATAAATCCGCTCGGAGCAACGGAAATAGTAAAACATAATGCTGCAAATGACATCGTTCGGAGCATCGGAAATAGTAAAACATAATGCTGCAAATGACATCATTCGGAGCATCGGAAATAGTAATACATAATGCTGCAAATGACATCGTTCGGAGCAACGGAAATAGTAAAACATAATGCTGCAAATGACATCGTTCGGAGCAACGGAATTAGTAAAACATAATGCTGCAAATGACATCATTCGGAGCATCGGAAATAGTAATACATAATGCTGCAAATGACATCGTTCGGAGCATCGGAAATAGTAAAACATAATGCTGCAAATGACATCGTTCGGAGCATCGGAAATAGTAAAACATAATGCTGCAAATGACATCATTCGGAGCATCGGAAATAGTAATACATAATGCTGCAAATGACATCGTTCGGAGCAACGGAAATAGTAAAACATAATGCTGCAAATGACATCGTTCGGAGCAACGGAATTAGTAAAACATAATGCTGCAAATGACATCATTCGGAGCATCGGAAATAGTAATACATAATGCTGCAAATGACATCGTTCGGAGCATCGGAAATAGTAATACATAATGTTTGCACTACGCTGTCCCAAGGTGCTATACCATTGGGAATGAACGTACCGCTGTAATGCTGGTGCTGATTCACATGAATGGAGTGGACTGTATTTCGGGATATTTGAAAGTATGCACGGATATGAAATAAATTAAGTGTAATAATATTATGTTACATGTTTCTATGAGTGGGGGGGTGGCCGAAAAGGGTTATAATATTGGTTAATGTGTTAGTGGTTTTTGAGGTTTATAAAGGGGGGTTTATATTAAAATAAATTGATGTCTGGTCCATGCGGTCTGCTGAAGCAGGAGTAGGCTCTCATGTTGGGATAGTTGTGCTACTCACTGTGGGGTCCTTTCTTCTCTTCCTCCTCCTCCATGTTGCTCTCCGGGTTGCTTGTGGTCTCTACTCGACCATGGCCAACGCTATGTGCTTTGGTAAAAGGATGCACATGGTGTCCACAGCATACATTAGAAGTGGCTAATGGAGTCCTGGTCCCTTTGTTTTTTAACGGTCTCCAGCATTTGAACTGCATGGAGGTAGCAGATGAACATATATAGACGCAACCTCTATGGTGAGCCAAGTGATGACGTCACAGGTTGGCTGCTATGGGGGTTTACATCAAACAAACCGCCCACCTAAATTTGACCCGGTTAAATTTAAATAAAGAAAACAAAACTTAAGTTATGGAGCATACAAATAATAAACATCACATGGGGAAAAACTATAACAATGACAAATGATGAAAGAAGACGATCACTGCATCGCTTATAAAAAAATAAATAATTACTTAAATTTAACAAAATAATAAATTTAATTGCTTCCTTCAGTTACCCTACTGAAATAAATAAATACATGAATAGTTACCAAAACATGGTAGACGACAAAAATTAAAAGTTTAATTATCCTTGGACTCCTTGTCCTCGGGAAGAAAAAGGGGGACAAGCGATGACACTGCTCTGGTAAGGTGACTGCCGGAAGGAGTCCTGACAACTACCGAGCGCGTAACACCGTCTCTACCCGGAAAGGTTTCGACGACTCTGCCGACAGGCCAGTGGCCAATGGCTGGGCGTTTCTCGACGAGAATGACCAAGTCACCAGGCTGAAGATCAGGGGTTCTTCGCGTCCATTTGGACCTTTGTTGAAGGGTGTGGAGATATTCCCTTCTCCACCTAGGTAGCTCAACCTGATAACGGCCGTCCTTCGTGCGGCTGTGCGGGTTCTGAAAATGCTGCTCACACATTTCGTCTTTTGTTTTGATGCTGGACGTTGAGAGACAAAACAGAACGCTTGTTTCCGGGCTCTCGGTGGCTTCTAACTTCCCCGAGACCACAAGTCCAAAAACTGAAGGTGTAAGGTACAAATCGCCGACCTCGGATTTTATTGGAGCTCCGTTGATTAGCTGTGGGTATAGATCACTGCCAATCAAAGCATCCACTGGAACCGATTTGGCAAAATCCTGGTCCGCTAGCGGGAGAGATGAGAATCGCTCGTAGACATTTGGAGGAGCTGGGAGATTGGGCAGCGCTGAGGTGATCCGTTCGACGATCAAAACTTTGGTCTTATATTCCTTTGGGGAGGAATATGGCTTGATCACACAGGTCGCAGTGTTTAGGGGTTGAGCGATTTTGGAACCCCCGAGTCCACACACGTTTCCTATGAATGTGTCAACGGGCGCCCCTATCCGACGGGCTAGTTGCCTAGTGATAAAAGTGCGTTGGCTGCCGGAATCCAACACGGCGCGGATGGGGTATAGTTTTCCCTTTGGGGATTTGATGAGTGCTTGTACAGTGCCCAAGAATACTAGTCCGCCCGAATATGCAGGTTCTTCGGCTGAGGATTCGAAGCCAATGAACGCATCAGGGATTTGTGGATTGGCAGGTTCTTCATATTTTGTTCCATTTTTACTTGATGTTTTTGTAGCAGCTACCTTTTCCTCGTGTATAAGACTATGATGCCTTCCTTTGCAAAATTTGCACGAAAATTTCGACGGGCAGCAGGCACTATTATGCCCTTCGCGAAGGCAGTTGGAGCATCCCTTCCAGGCGGCAACGAACTCCGATCTTTGTTCAACCGCGAGAGACGCAAATCTGATGCAAAATGATAAAAGATGTCTGCCTTGACAATACTGACATTGGCCCGAATGCGCCTGGAAACTGCGCGACCTTGTGGGAATCGCAAAATGACGCCTTTGACCTTGTGGTGAATTTGGAGCCTTGTTTCCTGGAATGTTTGTTCTAGGTGATGGGCTGCGGCGGTTAGTATTTGTCACATGAAACGATACACCATTATATTGTGCAGGCCACCGATTGGGATATTTAGCCCTTGAATCGCCTTTTGGGCGCGATTCAGCAGGCATCGACGACGCTGACGACTCTACGTCTCTTGATAACTTAAATGCCATAAGACGTTGGCGCACAAAGTCTATGACGTCCGCAGCAGATGGCATGGCTTTCGGGTCACTGCGAGCTAGCTCGAACTGCCTCCGCGTCTCCGTGTTAAGAGAGCGGAGCGCTAGCTTAGAAAGTATGAAGTCCGCTGGATTGGCAAGATTGAGAGACAAGAACCCTTCGATGCTGTCACCGACCTGAGTCAGAAACTGCTCATATCTCTGACGTTCACCTAAGTTGCCTTTACAGTCGCTGTCAAGAATCCGCTGCAAGTACATGCTGGCCAGAACACGAGGGTTGTCATATGCTTCCGTAAGTTTCTCCCAAGCTAGCTCGTATGATTCTTCGACTTTAGGGAACCGGCAAATGAGGGAAAAGGCTTCTCCCTTTAGGGCTTGCATTAAATAATGTAGCTTGTCAACTTTCGGCAATCTGGTATTGTTGTGGATGAGAGATACAAATGAATCCTTAAAACTCGGCCATTGAAAAATATCTCCTGAAAAGCTGGGGATCGATATTTTGGGAAGTTGAGCTCTGTCAGATCCGCTTAAGTTCAAAGCGCCAAGGACTTGACTGAGGTCTTCGGGAAGCATAGTTTGACGAGCATCCCGGGGTTCTTCCTTCGCTTTGAGGTGGGAACGCAGAGCGCGAGCGTTAAATATCTCGCTCTGCACTTGGTCGTAGTGCTCCTCCCAAGCCCTTGAGGGAAATTGATCTGGCTTGTCTATCAAGACGTGGATCCTATCAAGCTCATCCCAGGTTTCTTGATAAGACGCCCAATGTGCTTCGGCTGAATCGTGGTGCACGAGAAATAGATACGCTTGCGAATCATCAGCGATGGCGGCTTTCCGTATTGTGGACAAACTGGTAATGTTTCTCTTGAGAGACCGCAACTTCCGTTCAAGGATCTTGATGTGAGAGTCGTAATCAGGGATAGACTCAGGCATGGTTGAAAATTCTTCTATCAATAGAGATGACTTGAAAGTAGAGTGTAAAATGATTAAGATACTACAACCCATCGAGCAAAGAGGAGAGAAGAGAGAGAGAAAGCAAGACCATGAGGAGAAAAATGTAAAAAAAAGAGTGCAAATGATGAGCATCACGAACATTCTATAGAAATAAAATAAATAGAAAATTGTATAATGGCTTTAAAGTAATAAAGCAGTAAATAATAGCACCAATTATTGATTCAGCAAATTAATATATTTAATGATGTCAACAAGCAAAGCAAATAATTATTATAAACTAATAAATTGACCTAAGTAGGCAAGAAATAAAGTAAAGGCATGACAATGATGACGTCACGCAGAGGATGACTGTGCAGCACGGAGAGTTCAGAGAGCTGTAAAGAGACAGACCTCTCTGTTGAGGCAGTAACCTGCCCAGATATATGATAACAACTGACATTAGCACATTGTGTTCTGTAGTAAGTTATTTGCTCTTTGCTAAGTTAAAAGTGTTGACAATCATTTAATAGTGACTAAATCATTGTGTATAAGAATAAATAAGGTGCTAAAGGACAATTGATAATGTCAAATTAATTATATAAAGATGATAGCTGCACTATGTAGGCAGAAATGACTAAGTATTGTAACTTATTATTATCTAATTAAATAGATACACAGAAAAAATATAATGACAAAGATGAGTATTTTATTTATTTAAATCCATATAATTGTTGAAAATTGCAAACCGCAAGGCTTAATGAATGCTGAGTGAATAACTATTCACCTTTATTAATCACTTAATGGAGAATTGGAACTTAAGTCAGGTAAATAAAGAACTTAGATGATTATAACTTATGATTATATCCAGGCAATATTGAAAATTGATACAAAGCACTAGCAATGAAAGGTAAGTGATTTTGCTAGGAAAAGCAGTGATAGAAGTAAGCTGAATGATTATTACAATTATTTTACCAAAATTATCACAACATTGTAATAAATTAATTAAATTGTTGATCAATTTATAATCATCTGATTAAAATGTTCATTAATTTCTAAAGGTTTACTCAATTTGATTAATATTCTTAACAGAACTCATTTACCAGATTGAGAGATACTATATGTTTGATAATTAATGTTTCTTTTCTGCAGAAACATCTTAATATAAACATTAAATAATACAGTTTGCCTCAATGGAGAAAAAAAAATTAATAATTAACGGATAATAATGAAAGCAAACTCTGAAGTACTGTAACTGCACTTGCAACTGTTGAAAGTTGCAACTTGTATCCTATAATCTATTAACTATGCAAGTTAAATAAAATAAAGAGCTTTAAACACTAAAGTAAATAGCATTTTTGGTTCTACTATTAAAGATATGCCTAATATATACACAATAATTAATATTACTGTTAACTGAAGCAAAAAAAGTAAAAAATGTAAAATTATTTGAGAATCAATCATGTTGATAATTCTAATTAATTAAAAATTACTGCGATGCAATGATTTACAAGTAGGATTGACCTAATAGGAGCAATATATGAAAATAATAATTCTAATAATGAAGATTATGCAGACAATGATGATGAAGAATAAACAAAATAAATTGAGAAAGCTCAGTAAATATGATTTTAATTTTGAACCCAATTGTTGGGTTAATTTTATCCGGCCCTGCTGGACCACTATGTTTGCACTACGCTGTCCCAAGGTGCTATACCATTGGGAATGAACGTACCGCTGTAATGCTGGTGCTGATTCACATGAATGGAGTGGACTGTATTTCGGGATATTTGAAAGTATGCACGGATATGAAATAAATTAAGTGTAATAATATTATGTTTCTATGAGTGGGGGGTGGCCGAAAAGGGTTATAATATTGGTTAATGTGTTAGTGGTTTTTGAGGTTTATAAAGGGGGGTTTATATTAAAATAAATTGATGTCTGGTCCATGCGGTCTGCTGAAGCAGGAGTAGGCTCTCATGTTGGGATAGTTGTGCTACTCACTGTGGGGTCCTTTCTTCTCTTCCTCCTCCTCCATGTTGCTCTCCGGGTTGCTTGTGGTCTCTACTCGACCATGGCCAACGCTATGTGCTTTGGTAAAAGGATGCACATGGTGTCCACAGCATACATTAGAAGTGGCTAATGGAGTCCTGGTCCCTTTGTTTTTTAACGGTCTCCAGCATTTGAACTGCATGGAGGTAGCAGATGAACATATATAGACGCAACCTCTATGGTGAGCCAAGTGATGACGTCACAGGTTGGCTGCTATGGGGGTTTACATCAAACACATAATGCTGCAAATGACATCGTTCGGAGCATCGGAAATAGTAATACATAATGCTGCAAATGACATCGTTCGGAGCATCGGAAATAGTAAAACATAATGCTGCAAATGACATCGTTCGGAGCAACGGAATTAGTAAAACATAATGCTGCAAATGACATCATTCGGAGCATCGGAAATAGTAATACATAATGCTGCAAATGACATCGTTCGGAGCATCGGAAATAGTAAAACATAATGCTGCAAATGACATCGTTCGGAGCAACGGAAATAGTAAACATAATCCTGCAAATGACATCGTTCGGAGCAACGGAATTAGTAAAACATAATGCTGCAAATGACATCATTCGGAGCATCGGAAATAGTAATACATAATGCTGCAAATGACATCGTTCGGAGCATCGGAAATAGTAAAACATAATGCTGCAAATGACATCGTTCGGAGCAACGGAAATAGTAAACATAATCCTGCAAATGACATCATTCGGAGCATCGGAAATAGTAATACATAATGCTGCAAATGACATCATTCGGAGCATCGGAAATAGTAATACACAATGCTGCAAATGACATCGTTCGGAGCATCGGAAATAGTAAAACATAATGCTGCAAATGACATCGTTCGGAGCAACGGAAATAGTAATACATAATGCTGCAAATGACATCGTTCGGAGCAACGGAAATAGTAAACGTAATGCTGCAAATGACATCGTTCGGAGCAACGGAATTAGTAAAACATAATGCTGCAACTGACATCGTTCGGAGCAACGGAAATAGTAAAACATAATGCTGCAAATGACATCGTTCGGAGCAACATAATGCTGCAAATGACATCGTTCGGAGCAACGGAAATAGTAAAACATAATGCTGCAAATGACATCGTTCGGAGCAACGGAATTAGTAAAACATAATGCTGCAAATGACATCATTCGGAGCATCGGAAATAGTAATACATAATGCTGCAAATGACATCGTTCGGAGCATCGGAAATAGTAAAACATAATGCTGCAAATGACATCGTTCGGAGCAACGGAAATAGTGAACATAATCCTGCAAATGACATCGTTCGGAGCAACGGAATTAGTAAAACATAATGCTGCAAATGACATCATTCGGAGCATCGGAAATAGTAATACATAATGCTGCAAATGACATCGTTCGGAGCATCGGAAATAGTAAAACATAATGCTGCAAATGACATCGTTCGGAGCAACGGAAATAGTAAACATAATCCTGCAAATGACATCATTCGGAGCATCGGAAATAGTAATACATAATGCTGCAAATGACATCGTTCGGAGCATCGGAAATAGTAATACATAATGCTGCAAATGACATCGTTCGGAGCAACGGAAATAGTAAAACATAATGCTGCAAATGACATCGTTCGGAGCATCGGAAATAGTAAAACATAATGCTGCAAATGACATCGTTCGGAGCAACGGAATTAGTAAAACATAATGCTGCAAATGACATCATTCGGAGCATCGGAAATAGTAATACATAATGCTGCAAATGACATCGTTCGGAGCATCGGAAATAGTAATACATAATGCTGCAAATGACATCGTTCGGAGCATCGGAAATAGTAAAACATAATGCTGCAAATGACATCGTTCGGAGCAACGGAATTAGTAAAACATAATGCTGCAAATGACATCATTCGGAGCATCGGAAATAGTAATACATAATGCTGCAAATGACATCGTTCGGAGCATCGGAAATAGTAAAACATAATGCTGCAAATGACATCGTTCGGAGCAACGGAAATAGTAAACATAATCCTGCAAATGACATCGTTCGGAGCAACGGAATTAGTAAAACATAATGCTGCAAATGACATCATTCGGAGCATCGGAAATAGTAATACATAATGCTGCAAATGACATCGTTCGGAGCATCGGAAATAGTAAAACATAATGCTGCAAATGACATCGTTCGGAGCAACGGAAATAGTAAACATAATCCTGCAAATGACATCATTCGGAGCATCGGAAATAGTAATACATAATGCTGCAAATGACATCGTTCGGAGCATCGGAAATAGTAATACATAATGCTGCAAATGACATCGTTCGGAGCATCGGAAATAGTAATACATAATGCTGCAAATGACATCGTTCGGAGCATCGGAAATAGTAAAACATAATCCTGCAAATGACATCATTCGGAGCATCGGAAATAGTAATACATAATGCTGCAAATGACATCGTTCGGAGCAACGGAAATAGTAAAACATAATGCTGCAAATGACATCGTTCGGAGCATCGGAAATAGTAAAACATAATGCTGCAAATGACATCGTTCGGAGCAACGGACATAGTAAACGTAATGCTGCAAATGACATCGTTCGGAGCATCGGAAATAGTAAAACATAATGCTGCAAATGACATCATTCGGAGCATCGGAAATAGTAATACATAATGCTGCAAATGACATCGTTCGGAGCATCGGAAATAGTAAAACATAATGCTGCAAATGACATCATTCGGAGCATCGGAAATAGTAAAACATAATGCTGCAAATGACATCGTTCGGAGCAACGGAATTAGTAAAACATAATGCTGCAAATGACATCGTTCGGAGCAACGGAAATAGTAAAACATAATGCTGCAAATGACATCATTCGGAGCATCGGAAATAGTAATACATAATGCTGCAAATGACATCATTCGGAGCATCGGAAATAGTAATACATAATGCTGCAAATGACATCGTTCGGAGCAACGGACATAGTAAACGTAATGCTGCAAATGACATCGTTCGGAGCAACGGAATTAGTAAAACATAATGCTGCAAATGACATCGTTCGGAGCAACGGAAATAGTAAAACATAATGCTGCAAATGACATCGTTCGGAGCAACGGAAATAGTAATACATAATGCTGCAAATGACATCGTTCGGAGCATCGGAAATAGTAAAACATAATGCTGCAAATGACATCGTTCGGAGCAACGGAAATAGTAAAACATAATGCTGCAAATGACATCGTTCGGAGCATCGGAAATAGTAAAACATAATGCAGCAAATGACATCGTTCGGAGCAACGGAAATAGTAAAACATAATGCTGCAAATGACATCGTTCGGAGCATCGGAAATAGTAAAACATAATGCTGCAAATGACATCGTTCGGAGCAACGGAAATAGTAAAACATAATGCTGCAAATGACATCATTCGGAGCAACGGAAATAGTAAACATAATGCTGCAAATGACATCGTTCGGAGCAACGGAAATAGTAAACATAATGCTGCAAATGACATCATTCGGAGCAACGGAAATAGTAAACATAATGCTGCAAATGACATCGTTCGGAGCAACGGAAATAGTAAACATAATGCTGCAAATGACATCGTTCGGAGCAACGGAAATAGTAAACATAATGCTGCAAATGACATCGTTCGGAGCAACGGAAATAGTAAACATAATGCTGCAAATGACATCATTCGGAGCAACGGAAATAGTAAACATAATGCTGCAAATGACATCGTTCGGAGCAACGGAAATAGTAAACATAATGCTGCAAATGACATCATTCGGAGCAACGGACATAGTAAACGTAATGCTGCAAATGACATCGTTCGGAGCAACGGAAATAGTAATACATAATGCTGCAAATGACATCGTTCGGAGCATCGGAAATAGTAAAACATAATGCTGCAAATGACATCATTCGGAGCATCGGAAATAGTAATACATAATGCTGCAAATGACATCGTTCGGAGCAACGGACATAGTAAACGTAATGCTGCAAATGACATCGTTCGGAGCAACGGAATTAGTAAAACATAATGCTGCAAATGACATCATTCGGAGCATCGGAAATAGTAATACATAATGCTGCAAATGACATCATTCGGAGCATCGGAAATAGTAATACATAATGCTGCAAATGACATCGTTCGGAGCAACGGACATAGTAAACGTAATGCTGCAAATGACATCGTTCGGAGCAACGGAATTAGTAAAACATAATGCTGCAAATGACATCGTTCGGAGCAACGGAAATAGTAAAACATAATGCTGCAAATGACATCATTCGGAGCAACGGAAATAGTAAAACATAATGCTGCAAATGACATCGTTCGGAGCATCGGAAATAGTAAAACATAATGCTGCAAATGACATCATTCGGAGCAACGGAAATATATATGGTTTCTATTTATTTTTGCTTTTCTAGATGCAGAAAGTAGGTGTAGCATGACACGCCGGGTAACAGCTATTTCACAATAAAAATAATCGGTAATTAGCTGGTTATGTGAAATTTAATAAGATACAAATAAATAAAGCAAATTACTTTTTTATATTTATGAAAATCCTTAATTACAGTAATTAGCTAGTCGAGGAATTGTCTTAGTTTCCCAGCTACTGTATGATTCACATTTTATGTAAACATATTAGTATGGAGTATATTCAAACAACTTATAATAAAAACCTATCACCAAAGAATAGCAGTTCTTTATATATATATATATATATATATATATATATATATATATATATATATATATGTATATATGTATATATATATATATATATATTAGCGCGTTTCCTCCCTCCCTATATAGGGAGGAAATCCGCTTACGACGTCAACCCCAAGACGTAATATATATTTGTCTGTTCGCTCTCTAGCCGCCCAAAAATGGTCCGTTTTTGATGAACTTTTGTACAAAAATAATTTGTATATTTTAAAAGATGGAGGTCGTTAACTGGCAGACTCCGTCCACCTGGAACATGGTTTCCGGGTGAAATTTAAGAGGCGAAAATCGTAGCACTTACGTTTTGGCGTTACTTACATGCATGTTAAGTCTAATAAAACAATTCTCTAGGACATTTTTGTAACTGTTTTTGAGAAAAGAGGAAATAACAAGAATTACATTTTTTTTTTTTTTTTTTTTTTTTTTTTTTTTTTTTTTTTTTTTTTTTTTTATATATATATATATATATATATTCTTATATATCTCGAAACGGGTTGAAAAATCTTATTAAATGTAAAGAATCTATTCGAAAGCTTAATAAATTTACTACAAAAGCGATTCTTACGGAATTTTGAATAGAGTGATCTCGGAAAAATGGAGAATACCTAATTTGCGGAAAAAGGGAATAATTTCCGGATCGGATACTGTCACTTTCTTGTTGTGGTCGCTTCCATTTGACATTTCCGGATCGGATACTGTCACTTTCTTGTTGTGGTCGCTTACATTTGACATTTCCGGATCGGATACTGTCACTTTCTTGTTGTGGTGGCTTCCATTTGACATTTCCGGATCGGATACTGTCACTTTCTTGTTGTGGTCGCTTCCATTTGACATTTCCGGATCGGATACTGTCACTTTCTTGTTGTGGTCGCTTACATTTGACATTTCCGGATCGGATACTGTCACTTTCTTGTTGTGGTCGCTTCCATTTGACATTTCATTTTACATTTTTAAATCTGTTTACATTTTTCACGAAAGATTATAAAAATGACTAAATGCTTCTAGTGGTCGTCCCGTAGTGACTAACGCCTTAGATTCTCATGTCGGAGATGGTGGGTTCGAATCCCACAGGAGACAGGAAATTTCTCATCTCACGGCCCGTTGAGAAAATTCTCCGCTGCATCATGGATGTCGGTGAGCCGTAAAAAAAAATAAATAAATACATAAAAATATTAACAATTTTTTTTCTGAGCTCTCTAAATGGCAATAATGACAAGAACAGAGACGATTTAAGATGTTGCAGCTCCTGTGGGACGGTCTACACACACACACACGTATATATATATATATATATATATATATATATATATATATATATGTGTGTGTGTGCACGCAATTAAAAACACAAGGTATAACATTGTAGTATAATGATTGCAGATGTTAAAACAAACTTACAAGAATTACTCGAATAAAAAAAAAATTGTATATTACAGTAATATATAAAATATAGCGTAGTAAAATTATTAAGGTAAGTTTTGTTTTGTTTTTAAACAAAGATTTGTTGGACAGATGTTTCATTTAGCAACAACATTTATGCTGTCAAACACCACTGCTGTAATGGTTTCTCTTATTTAGGAAATACTTTTAGAATTGTTCTTATGCTATGCTTATTAAAAAAGCATAGTTACTAAGTAAAATAATTACTTTGTCTATGGCGAAAACATATTTTACAAGTAAAAAAATATTCCAAAAAGAAGTTTGTTAAATGCTTCATTTTGTTGGTCAATGGTGTTGAAAATGTTGTTGTATCTTTGGTATTTGTTGGAAATTTAGTTTTGTTTTGGTGTCATAATTGTGATAATAATTGGTTAACATACAACGAAAACAAAATTGTTGGATGCAGTACTGTGTATTATATTTGTTAATTCAAATACTATAATATTATTAATCATTATATAATATTTATTATTGTTTATGTTGTGATGAAATATAGATATATATATCGTTATTGTGTGTATTTACCTTAGAGCAGTTGTCGTGAGTCCGATGTAACTCTGAGGCAGACTGAACATCGATTCTAGAGTCTATCCCCACCCCTTGGCTTGGAGCAGGCGTACTCAGCGAGTCTGGACTCCCCCTAGCTGGTTCTCACAGATAGCTACTGCAAAATCCATCAGCACACTCGAAACCAAGTACTCGAAAAGGAATTACTTTGATGATATGTTATTTCGAAACAACTATAGTGCTGGACGCTCAGGTGACGTTAAAAGGGGCCTACACAAGCTCCCTTTTGCTCCGATCATTGGCAGGAGTCGAAGAGAGATCGGTGAGCCACAGACATTGAAGGAAGAGAAAGCCATTGCTAACACTTCACTTGGTCACTGAAGCAGATCTCTGGGCCACTGTCTTATGAGCCACCTTGCTGGATAGAGTGGATGGGTGAAGCTCGATAGGGAGAGGAAGTTAAAGGTGGAAACGTTGGAATCTGGATGATATAACATCTCAATACCCCTATCAGCAAGCTATTAATTTCATATGTTGTCAAACTCGCGCATACAGAAATTGCCACATTGAATTGATGTCAGCTGGTTCATTAGGAAAGCATTAAAATCGTATATTGGGTGTTGTGTGTTCCTAACAAAAATACATTTTTATAATGTAGCTGGATATCGTTAGCCGTTGAGGTGATACGAAGTCAAGGGATGGTTAGGATTCGGCTAGGAGAAAAAAACGTCACATCTTCAGGCAGAAATCTATATTGGACGTTTCGGCTGCACTTTGGCAGCCTTCTCAGCTGAAAATAAATATACGCAAATTTCAAGTAAGAATAATCAGCCAGTAAGGAGCTTTTAAAAACATCATGACAATAAATTTTAAACCAATCTTATTTTTTGTTTAAATAATGAACATTACGTAGATAGGTAGTTATTATACAACATGTGGGTTTCTGCTTGATTATCTGACGTTTTTTTCTCCTATCCGAATCCCAACCATTCCTTGACTTCGAAACATAACTTTTTACTCTTCCCAAAGTAGAAATTGGCAAATATTATTAAACATACAAACCAAAGGCTTTCTCACTTTATACCGTCAATCCTATCAGTGTGAAAATCAACAGAAGTCTTAAAATTGCATACTATGAACTATAGGTCATGTTTATAACGGCCAAAACCAAATTTACTTTTGGTCTGCTTTAGAGTAAAATAGCTTTTCTATAACGTCAAACACATCACTCAAGGAAGTTTCAGTCTAGCGCCCGCCCCCCTCCCAATAAGACCAACAAAACAATAAGCCTCAAAACCACCCACTCAAAACTGTATACTTTGACGACGTGCAGCCAAACCAAATTCATTCATGTTTTGTTGGCAGTAAACTCTTCAATAAAGTCAAACAAACAATTTTCAATCAAGAATGTTCTTGGCTCCCTCAAAACAAAAACAAAAAAAATTTCAAAGAACACTAATAAAATCCCGACTCGGAGGAATTGCGTCATCTTGGTGCGTTTCCCTTTATATATCCCTAGTATATTGACTAAACGATTAGTAGGAGTTATTGATAGGTTTTGATCTTTCATGAAAAATATAAAATAAAATCTCAGAGCTATGGAAAATGGAATATGTCACAAGAGGAAACTGACTGTATCCTAAAGGAAAATGGTGGCAATAGGGACATGAGGGTCTCCCGTGGTCTAGTGGCTAGCGCCTTAGATTCATAAGTTGGAGGTGGTGGGTTCGATGGTGGCAATAGGGACAAGAGGGTCTCCCGTGGTCTAGTGGCTAGCGCCTTAGATTCATAAGTGGGAGGTGGTGGGTTCGATGGTGGCAATAGGGACATGAGGGTCTCCCGTGGTCTAGTGGCTAGCGCCTTAGATTCATAAGTGGGAGGTGGTGGGTTCGATGGTGGCAATAGGGACATGAGGGTCTCCCGTGGTCTAGTGGCTAGCGCCTTAGATTCATAAGTGGGAGGTGGTGGGTTCGATGGTGGCAATAGGGACAAGAGGGTCTCCCGTGGTCTAGTGGCTAGCGCCTTAGATTCATAAGTGGGAGGTGGTGGGTTCGATGGTGGCAATAGGGACATGAGGGTCTCCCGTGGTCTAGTGGCTAGCGCCTTAGATTCATAAGTGGGAGGTGGTGGGTTCGATGGTGGCAATAGGGACATGAGGGTCTCCCGTGGTCTAGTGGCTAGCGCCTTAGATTCATAAGTGGGAGGTGGTGGGTTCGATGGTGGCAATAGGGACATGAGGGTCTCCCGTGGTCTAGTGGCTAGCGCCTTAGATTCATAAGTGGGAGGTGGTGGGTTCGATGGTGGCAATAGGGACATGAGGGTCTCCCGTGGTCTAGTGGCTAGCGCCTTAGATTCATAAGTGGGAGGTGGTGGGTTCGATGGTGGCAATAGGGACATGAGGGTCTCCCGTGGTCTAGTGGCTAGCGCCTTAGATTCATAAGTAGGAGGTGGTGGGTTCGATGGTGGCTATAGGGACATGAGGGTCTCCCGTGGTCTAGTGGCTAGCGCCTTAGATTCATAAGTGGGAGGTGGTGGGTTCGATGGTGGCAATAGGGACATGAGGGTCTCCCGTGGTCTAGTGGCTAGCGCCTTAGATTCATAAGTGGGAGGTGGTGGGTTCGATGGTGGCAATAGGGACATAAGGGTCTCCCGTGGTCTAGTGGCTAGCGCCTTAGATTCATAAGTGGGAGGTGGTGGGTTCGATGGTGGCAATAGGGACATAAGGGTCTCCCGTGGTCTAGTGGCTAGCGCCTTAGATTCATAAGTGGGAGGTGGTGGGTTCGATGGTGGCAATAGGGACATGAGGGTCTCCCGTGGTCTAGTGGCTAGCGCCTTAGATTCATAAGTAGGAGGTGGTGGGTTCGATGGTGGCTATAGGGACATGAGGGTCTCCCGTGGTCTAGTGGCTAGCGCCTTAGATTCATAAGTGGGAGGTGGTGGGTTCGATGGTGGCAATAGGGACATGAGGGTCTCCCGTGGTCTAGTGGCTAGCGCCTTAGATTCATAAGTGGGAGGTGGTGGGTTCGATGGTGGCAATAGGGACATAAGGGTCTCCCGTGGTCTAGTGGCTAGCGCCTTAGATTCATAAGTGGGAGGTGGTGGGTTCGATGGTGGCAATAGGGACATAAGGGTCTCCCGTGGTCTAGTGGCTAGCGCCTTAGATTCATAAGTGGGAGGTGGTGGGTTCGATGGTGAGGTCGGATTTTCTCAACTCACGGCTCGTTAAGAAGACGCAGTTCCTGTGAATTGTGACTTTTTATCCGTTTGCTTAGTTTTTTTATTGCTTGTTAATTTTGTAATTGCTTATAGTAGAAAAATGTATTCGTCAATAAAACAAATTAAATAAAATTAGAAACATTTTTTTGTTAGAGCTTTCTGAGCGGAAATCAAAGATGCCGTGTTGTTATTTTCTACTACTGTACTGCTGTCTGTTTCCTTCTTTAGAAGGGCTTTCTGAGCGGAAATCAAAGATGCCGTGTAGTTATTTTCAACTACTGTACTGCTGTCGGTTTCCTTCTTTAGAAGGGCTTTCTGAGCGGAAATCAAAGATACCGTGTAGTTATTTTCTACTACTGTACTGCTGTCTGTTTCCTTCTTTAGAAGGGCTTTCTGAGCGGAAATCAAAGATGCCGTGTAGTTATTTTCAACTACTGTACTGCTGTCTGTTTCGTTCTTTAGAAGGGCTTTCTGAGCGGAAATCAAAGATGCCGTGTAGTTATTTTCAACTACTCTACTGCTGTCTGTTTCCTTCTTTAGAAGGGCTTTATTTCCCTTTCTTTTTAATTCTTTGTTTTTTAATACATTGAACAGTGAAATGAGTACCTATTCTAGTTTTGTATTGACTTATAGAGCCTTCGTTAAGAATGAGGGAGAAGGAGGATAGAATAATCACCACTTCTGTGTTTTACCTTCCTGTACATTGTCACGCCTGAAATATCGCTTTAATTCAATATAGGTATTTCATGAATGACCAACACATATCGATAAATGCTTCTATTATTTTACTAATGACACTAGGGGTAAGAACGGAAAAGCGATAATGTGACGCAATTCCTGTGAATTGGACTTTCTTAACACGTTGGCTTTGGCACGACATTTTTGTGGTTAGTTGTAGGTACGGTAAAGGACAAATGTGTCCCGTAAACATATATATATATATATATATATATATATATATATATTACCCCTATTGTCATTAGCAAAATAATAGAAGCATTTATCGATACGTGCTGGTCATTCATGAAATACCTATATTGAATTAAAGCGATATTTCAGGCGTGACAATGCACAGGTATCTGAAGTTTATTGCTAAATATTTTTGAGTATATACCTACGTTATATACTCAAACTTTACGAATGTTATATACAGAAATTGAAAGAATAAAGTTAAATTAAAAAAAACAGTGTTTGAACAAGTTTCAGTTTTTAACAAGGCGTTACATTGCAAAAATTATAACTCAAATATTTTTTTAAAAACCTGACTTATAATTCGATTGGACCGTAGTCCGATATTAAAACCATTTAAGCAGTACACCGAATTAATTTCACACTCTGCACGAAATGTATACACTTTTTCAGGCTGGGTATCCGTTTACAGATTTCGTGCATTTGTGTACTTTACGGGGCACATTTCTTCTAATAATTTGTTTATTTTCTAATAATTTCTTTAGTCATCGTATGTTAAGGGAGTTGTGCTATTTTGTCCGCCGTACCTCGGTGAAAGCCGGTGCGGGACATATACAGGGTGTCCCAAATAAGACGGCTCAAACTAATTTTGCGGCCAAACGGTTGATTTGAGAAATAAATGTCAGAGGAAAAAGTAGTAGAGCATGACCTAAGCTTTCTAAATATGTCAACTATTTAACATGTTGACTGCGCATGTGCGCTCGGCGCTAGATGAAATGTTGAGGTTTGCAGATGACCCCTATTATTATGCACATCATTTTAAAGGGAATTAAAAAACAAAGCCTTCGCCGCAAACCGCACTTCGAAACCTTTAAAATGAAATGAGTTTCGTGCGATTTAAATTTTATTGTTTTAAATTAAAACGATTTTTTGTAGCCACTCACAGAGGTCGGTTATGAATGTGTGATACATGACTTTGAGGTATTTTCTCCTCAACTTTCTGAAAAAATATGGCCGATCCTCTAAAAGGATTATTATCCCTAATAACTTCAATAAAATTGAAAATAAGGCATCTTTTTTAAGAATTTAGTCTGATTTTTCGTTTGAGACGTTCAATTTACGTAATAACCCTATTTCATTGATAGATTAAATATTAAATTGTAAAGAAAGCTCTTATCTTGCAGTTTCAAAGCATCCATCTTACTGTATTTTTATTTCTTCAAAAATGAATAGTGTCTTCGAAGATGCCACCTTCAACATCCAGACACCTTTGAAGTCTGGAACGTATGCTGTCAATTGCTCTCAATACTTGTTCCTTCAATATGGCTCTGCAGGCTTCAGCAATCCTTCCTCGCATTTGGCTTGTGTACTAGGCGGATTAGAGTGGACCATATTTTTAAGTGTACTCCATAGGAAGAAGACCAGCGGAGTGAGTTCAGGTGATCTAGGTGGCCAAGAAATAGGGCCATCCCCTATATGAAGCCAATGTCTTAAAACCACTTGGAATAATGTAGAGTTTAATAGCGCTGAAAATAAAGATAATATTATGAACGGAAAACTAAAAAGGAGGACGACGTCGCCCCTAACAGTAGTGACTCGCCAATAATTACAGACTAATATTCAACTTACAAACTAATATAAGACCCAGACGAGAATGCTGGTTACACTGTTGGAGTTGCCGGCCCTCCGCCCTGGGCTGCTCTTGAAGGATCTATATATGAGGTGTATTTCTCCGAGCAGCACTGCCGAGAACTTAATCCAACTATTGCACTGTTTAAATACACTAGCTGAATACCTGTGCATCATCACGACAGATAAGTAGTTATTTTATCATCATAAGTAACGCTACTACATAACTGTGTGCAGTTTATTACAACACGGCTCCCGTCATTCTATAAGTTATTCGTAAATTGATAAGTAATCAAAGTATAATGTTTCTGGACTTTGGGACGCTCCGGACCAGTGTCAAGGAACAGATAACCTAGAGATAACCCGTTATCTCTAGGTTACCAGTAACAGTAGTTTAACCAGTACAGGTTAAAATTCGCTGTCAATAATAAATATACGTTAAAAATTAAAAAAATATGTTTTCAAGATGTCATTTAGAAACACCCATTATATTATTGAGCATTACCTAGAACTGTTCTGACTGGGGATGCTGATGGGTGAGGAGGCTGTGCAAGGGCACGGGATATTATTACCTCGGATGGACTCTATGAGGGGCAAAATCACAGTTTATTTTTAGTAATCCATGATCTGCCATCATAGTTGAAATGAAGCTCAAATAGAAATAATATTATGAAATAGATACAGTACGGTAACAGCTGACCTGTTATCGTCCTAGCAACGCATGCTGTTTAGGTGTGCGTGCTCTCTTTAAAACCTAGATATGTTTAAAGTTTTTACAAAATTTAAGTCAACTTTTTTCAAAGCGTTCTGAATGACACCAGGAATAATATGACAAGGAAATGTGCTAAGATGACGGAGTTTCTCCGAGTTGGACTTTTTGTTCATAATCTGACCAATTTTTTCCCGTTTTAAGTATAAATGTTGCTTTGAAACGACATATTTTGCATAGAGGTTTCATGTTTATGCAAAGAGGTTATTTGCATATTAAAGAGTTCCCCTTTCTTCTGTTGAATATGACGTAGCTCACATAAATAAATAACACCATATTTATAGCGCGTTTTCTCTCCTCCTCCATATGGAGGAAACCCGCCTAAGTCGACGAATTGATGACGTAATCCGGAAGTGCCGACAAGCAAATCTCTTTTCTAAGCCCACCCATCACGAATATAGCATTGGTTTAAATTTTTGTATATATATTAAATATTTTATGAATAGTTTATCGCAACAAAGGTGACGAAACTTCGACAATAAAAAGTATAAGTGAATGTTTTCACTGTGAAAACCAACAAATCGTAAGGATTAGGATTAGGATTAGGATTGGATTAGGATTAGGATTGGATTAGGATTAGGATTGGATTAGGATTGGATTAGGATTAGGATTGGATTAGGATTAGGATTGGATTAGGATTAGGATTGGATTAGGATTAGGATTGGATTAGGATTAGGATTGGATTAGGATTAGGATTGGATTAGGATTAGGATTGGATTAGGATTAGGATTGGATTAGGATTAGGATTGGATTAGGATTGGATTAGGATTAGGATTGGATTAGGATTAGGATTGGATTAGGATTAGGATTGGATTAGGATTGGATTAGGATTGGATTAGGATTAGGATTAGGATTGGATTAGGATTAGGATTGGATTAGGATTGGATTAGGATTAGGATTGGATTAGGATTAGGATTGGATTAGGATTGGATTTTAGGGCGAGTAACCTTTCGGTTCTTACGCCCTCTTTATAGAAGTTTAGTTAACCTAAATATATGTTTTTCCATTCCCCCCCCCCCTAAGTAAATATCAATAACAATTACAATATATATAGCTACACTCAAAGACAGTTCTTATAACTCTACAATTATATTTCATGCTAAATAATGTTATATATTATATTAAAATTACTGTAACAAGTTTAGCACTTTGTAAATAAATACTAAACATCAATAAATAGTGGTATAATAAAGGTAGTAGAAGTAATATATATATATATATATATATGTATATATATATATATTATTTATTTATTTATTTTTATATATATATATTTTTTAAATATTTTTTTTTTTTTTTTTTTTATTTATTATTTTTTTTTTCTTAAATTTTTTTGAATAGGTCTGTTTCCCTTAAAGTATTAATAGCTTTATCCAAAGTTGTTGGATTATTTCCAAGACAGTCATTTACCCGTCTAGGAAGACCATTGGAGTGGAATAGAGTTCGGTATGCTGGGCAGTCTTCGATGATATGTTGGACCGATAGTTGGATATGGCAGCTGGGGCATACTGGTGGTGGTTCTTTTTTTATTATGTAGGAATGGGTCAAATTTGTGTGGCCAATTCTCAGGCAGGTAAGAACCACTTCTTCCCTCCTGTTAGCACGTTTAGAGCTATCCCATTTTCTTGTCGTATCCTTTATGGTTCGTAGCTTATTGCTGCATGGTTCAGCTTTCCACATGTCTTCCCATGCTGAGGTCACTTGTTGCTTAAGCCAAAGCCTGCTAGTTCATAATAACTAATAATAATTATTATTATTAATAACTGGTAGTTAATAATAATAAGCCAAATCGTAAGGTAGTTCATAATAACTGTTTGAATCTTTAGTTCACTTTGTGTAGATATTTTTGTAATGTTGCCAAAATTTGAATTTAGGGGGATTTCAATGTGCTAAAAACGAATCTGACATCCGTTTTTAAATAAAAAATTGTTTTACATACTTGACTCTTTGGAAGTCATTATTCCAAAATATTCCATATACCTACATTTAAAAAGTTATCGATTATAAAAAAAAAATTTAATTTAAAAACAGATGTCAGATTCGTTTTTAGCACATTGAAAACCCCCTAAATTCAAATTTTGGGAACATTTTTGTTAAAGATTCAACAATCCGGCCATATTTCAAAGAATATTTACCCGATTCAAACCAAACTTCGAGGGTCAATAAAGGTCATTATGTGACACATTTCCGTCCAATCGGGGTGTTTCTACGTGTTCTGGGATTGAAGTTATATGCAAAAAAGTTTACATTTTATTTTTATTTTGAGAACCATTTTTCGCAAGTACTTTTTGAGAAAATACAATAGTCATTTATATGGTTAGAAAAAAGAGTCTTTCTCCTTTCGAATGATTTTAATGATGTAAAAATCGGATTATCTCAAGAGGAGATATTGAATTTCAAAACATCACATTACCTTTTCGCTTATAAATTTTTAGTCTCTTCCAGACTAGGAAAAATCATTATTTTTTGTTTTCAATGATATTCAGTATATTAGGGTTTCTTGGGGTGCTGATTTTAAATCTGCTATTATTTTTGGTGAAAAAAAATGTATAATACTAGTTTACTTGAAAACGTAAGCATATTTTTGAATTTATTTGAGGAAATATAAATTATTGTTTAACGATTATTTTTTTCTTCTAATCTACTCTAAAAAAAAATGAATTGGTGAAAGAATCATGTTGGTATCATTTTCTAAACTCGATATAAAAAATAAAGCACTTTCAACCTATTTTATTATATTTCTCGGCTCGTAAGGCGCATTGGACGGAACGTTCGGACACGTGTCGACTATTTTTCGATGTAGAATCACCAGAAAAAAATTGGTCCATCGGTGACCCCATCGCTGTGTCCTCCCCTTGTTAGTGTTTTGTGTTAGAAAGGAATTGGAATATGACTGTAATATGTGTGCTGTCGTCTGAAAGTAATTTACTCATGTTTGATGGTAAGTTAGTGTTTTGCCTAAGTCTACAGTCTGTCAGTAAGTGTTTAAGAGTAACTGCTGTATTGCAGTACTGGCATATTGGTCTGTCTTGTCGTGTCATAAGGTATGAGTGAGTCAGTAGGCAATGGCCTATCCTCAGCCGGCAGAGGACGACTTCTTCTCGTCTGTTACTTCTGCTACTTGAAGGCCATTCCCGAACTGTATCCTTGATCTCCCTTAATTTATTTTCCCTAGTTTCAGACCAGGTTTCTTGCCACATTCGCATTATTCTTTCTTTAACTTGAGTGTGCAAGTCTTGGTCAGTTAAGCTCAGGGCCGCCACATCTCAGAGCCGGGCCCGGGACCAGATCAAGGGCCCCCACTTCTCAGAGCCAGAATGAAAATTCTAGTACTTTGCTGTAGGACTTTGGGCATTTTAGAATTATTTTCATCTTCAGTTTTGAGCAAAATGAGAGTAAAAGCCGACAATTGGTGCTGCAAAGGTCACATTCGGTACTTTTGCGCGAATTACGCCCCAAACGCCATCTTCCAGTGGGCGGATTCTGCTGGTTAACGAACATGACCTTTCAAATTGGACGACGGATTTTTGTACCAAATTTCATCAAAATCGGACCATCAGGGAAGCCAGAAATCCGCGAACAGACAAATATATATATATATATATATATATATACATATATATATATATATATATATATATATATATATACATATATATATATATATATATATATATATATATATATATATATATAAATAAATATATACATATATATATATACAAATTTGAACCACCGTTATTTTCGGTCTCTAGGGGTTCTGAAACGCGAAATTTTCTAGTCGGCACTTCCGGATTGCTTCATGAGATCAACCTTATAAGCGGGGTTCCTCTCTATGAAGGGAGGGAGGAACCGCGCTAAAAGTAAAAAAGTCCGACTCTCAGGAACTGCCTCATCTTAGCGCGGTTCCGTTCTTATCCCTAGTCTAATTTCGAAAGATTAAAATAGAAGCAGTTATTATTTTGTTGAGAGGAGATCGTTGACCGTTGATGATGCAAGGTAGGGATTGTCCGGGTTCGGTCACTGCTACTTAATAATACATGCGTGTATATATATAAATATATATATATATATATATATATATATATATATGTGTGTGTTAGGTATATTCACATAGATATGTGCATATATTAGTGTTAAATATGTCCTACTTGTATTTTCAGCCCTGATGAAGGCTTGAAGTTCAAGCCGAAACGTCGGCACAATAAAACCATTTTTACGATAAAATGTAGTTTTATTAAGTAGCAGTGACCGAACCCCGACAGTTATTATTTTGGTTCCACCAGTCTTGAAAGGTAGGATTTACAATCTTACCTGGAAGGGTCGGCAACACTAGAAACCGTCCCGCTAGTTACAAGGTCTTGGAATCTTGGAACTCTATATTTCTAACAATAAATTGTTTTTGTTATTAGACTTAACCTGTTTTATTTTCGAATACATTATCCAACTATAAGCAATTAAAAAATAAGAAGGAATAAAAAACAGACAAAAAGAATAGTTCGAATAAGCGAAATTAATTACTTTAAAGCTTTAAGCTCTTATTTCTCCGATCGTCATCGCCTAATCAAAACATTCATTAGAACCTTTTATGTAGAGCATTTAATAAGCTTTCTAATGGTGTTCTTCCGTTTACCAAATTTTCAACCGTTTTCGAGATATTAATGAAAGTTCCCAAAATTTACATTATTTCTAGCAACAGAAAATTGGTCTCATTTTTCATATCCTGTTTTACACACAAAATTTTCCCAACATAAGAAATTACAAAAATAAAAAGCAATAAAAAACGAAGGGAAAGAGACAAAAATTACAAAATGAACGACAAAAACCCGTTCATAAGAACAAAACAGACGTATTTGAAGTTTTAAGCACTTATTTCTCCGATTGACATAACCTAATCAAAAATAGTTTTTGAATCTTTTTTGTAGAGAATTTAGTAAGCTTTCAAATAGTATCTATCCACTTACCACGATTTCCCAACCGTGTTCGAGATATTAATGAAAGTATACGAAGTTCCCAGAACTTTTCATGTCTGTTCATAAAATATTTTATTCTAACCCTTCCTTAACTCCAAACGTAACCAAAAGTTTAACATGTTAGTTTTGATGAAATTCAAACATGCAAAAAATGTTTCAACTGAATTCCATGATTCTAAGTACCCAAACCAAAAACGATATCCAACAACTATTTTTCCAAGTTTCTCGAAAACGGTTAAAGTTATCGCCTTGAAAATGGTTTCATTCGTTTTTCTTGGTCAAGAAGCCTATAAAACGAGTACTTACAAGCTTATGAACTCAAAAACGTAAGCGTTGCGATTTTTTTTGCGCGAATTTCGCCCCAAATGCCATCTTCCAGTGGGCGGATTTTGCTGGTTAACAAACTTGACCTTTCAAATTGGACGACGGATTTTTGTACCAAATTTCATCAAAATCGGACCATCAGGGAAGCCAGAAATGCGCGAACAGACAAATATATATATATATATATATATATATATATATATATATATATAAATATATATATATATATATATATATATATATATATATATATATATATATACAAATTTGAACTACCATCATTTTCGGTTTCCAGGGGTTCTGAAACGCAAAATTTTCTAGTCAGCACTTCCGGATTGTTTCATTGTATCAACCCTATAAGCGGGGTTCCTCCCTATGAGGGAGGGAGGAACCGCGCTAAAATCTATCGATAGTTCTTGACTATCGTTAGCTACCATCGAGAGTCATGAAATATCGATAGTCGCCCTTTAGACAATACCCCTTTCCCACAGTGAAATCTACATAATTTTTTAAATGTTAACGCCAATTTATAATCGACACAGAATTTTAGGACGGGTTATCCGTAGGATACTACCCTCGGTAAAACTGAAGTTTCACGCCCTCCAAACCGATTTTTTTAACACTTTTCACAACAATGTATTTTGATGCACTAAACACGAATACGTTAAAAAAAAAACGTCGGATGTAACTAGGAAAGAAGTTATTAAGCACTAAAGTTCACTGTTGTGCAGGTTATGAGAGCTAATGTAAACAACTAAATTTGTCAACATACACATGCGCGGGTATGGAAAAGTTCGTAATAAGGAAGTTTAATTGAAATTTACCATCAATTATCGAAATTCATCAGCAGTTATTTATTTACAATTTTTAAATAATGAAACACTTTTCACATTTCTTGTTTCGCTCCTGAAAAGTATTATATATAAGATATCCCTTAATAATTAGCCAATGCCTTTATAATTATTAGTTCATTCTAATTCGCGCCTGCTGAACTTTAATTCTTAACATACTCTTATTTTATAAAAAAAGAATAGGTATGATATTGCACGAATTTATTATTCTTGTCCACAATAGGGAAGAATTACATAAATTTGTATTCGCTCAAGAAGATATCAAAACTCTAGTCAATCCAACTCGCTAAAATTAATAGAATTCTATTAATGTTAGCGAGTTTGATTGACTAGAGTTTTGATATCTTCTTGAGCGAGCTTAGCGAGCGGAAACGCATAGCACGTATGCCCTTAAGCGACGGATGAGGATGCCCTTAAAATTAACAATATTTTTGAATAAATGGTTTATGAACATTTCAAATGAGAGTTCTCTGTTTCCCAATGTTACATATCTACGCATGCGCGTGTTTACAAATACGCTGTTGACGCCTAGTTTTATAACCTTCCTAACAGTGAACTTTAGTGGTTAATAACTTCTTTCCTAGTTAAATGCAAAGGTTTTTTTTTTTTTAACGTATTCGTGTTTAGTGCATCAAAATACATTGTTGTGAAAAGTGTTAAAGAAATCGGGTCGGAGGACGTGAAACTTCAGTTTTACCCTACCCTCTTCTAGCCAGGATAGGGCTGATGCCTTTTCTTTTTAGCACTTTCCTCCGAAGGAAAGTAGCTATTGAGGTTGCACTCATGACGGAATTTTTGAAAAATTTCTTCAAATCTCCATCGATCCTACCTAGTAGGCACCGAAAATGACCCCCGTTAAAATTTATATATATATATATATATATATATATATATATATATATATATATATATATATATATAAATTTTAACTGGGGTCATTTTCGGTGTCTACTAGTTAGGATCGATAAAGATTCGTAGAAATTTTTCAAAAATTCCGTCATGAGAGCAACCTCAATAGCTACTTTCCTTCGGAGGAAAGTGCTAAAATTAAATGAAAGATTTTATTCTTGTAGGTAGTTAGTAACTGCTTTATTCAGTCCTCAGATATTTTATTTTCAAGTTACATATTGTGCGGTATGTCACACACTAGGTTATTTATAGTCCAAGAGCTGAAACCTCAATAGCTACTTTCCTTCGGAGGAAAGTGCTAAAATTAAATGAAAGATTTTATTCTTGTAGGTAGTTAGTAACTGCTTTATTCAGTCCTCAGATATTTTATTTTCAAGTTACATATGGTGCGGTATGTCACACACTAGGTTATTTATAGTCCAAGAGCTGAAACCTCAAAAGCTACTTTCCTTCGGAGGAAAGTGCTAAAATTAAATGAAAGATTTTATTCTTGTAGGTAGTTAGTAACTGCTTTATTCAGTCCTCAGATATTTTATTTTCAAGTTACATATGGTGCGGTATGTCACACACTAGGTTATTTATAGTCCAAGAGCTGAAACCTCAATAGCTACTTTCCTTCGGAGGAAAGTGCTAAAATTAAATGAAAGATCTTATTCTTGTAGGTAGTTAGTAACTGCTTTATTCAGTCCTCAGATATTTTATTTTCAAGTTACATATGGTGCGGTATGTCACACACTAGGTTATTTATAGTCGAAGATCAGGTAACGCACGTTTCATTAAGTGTTTTATGCATCTTGAAATTTTGCTATAATGTACCTCTTAGGTAGATAAGAATGTAAATATGTGTTTCCTGGACATACCTTGGAACACCAGGTACTGCATATAGGGGAAAGGTGCAAAACAATATTGCACAAAAATAGTGTTTTATTCAGAAGCCAACTATCTTTACACAAAATTGTAAATTAAGGCAATTTTACAATGAAAAATAAATAAGTCAGACACTTCTAAGGGGGTTAAAATGAAAATCAGTAATTTCTCAACTATTATCCGTAAAAGTTTCATAGATGTGTGAAAGGTGCATCATACATGAAATTACATAAATCCTATATCGATAGCTAAACACTAAGAACCAGATGTATCGAAAATATCTTAAGTTACTCTTAGGACGGTTTTGTTATTTAAATACGAACCCTCAGGTTGCTCAGTGCATAATCTATATTATACAGATGCAAAAACTATTGTCATATTGCAAGCTACTAAAATAATCTATATATATAAAAATCACGTGTCTGTTTTTCTGTTTTTCTGTTTTTCTGTTTTTCTGTTTGTTTGTTCCTTATACAAATCCACATCGTTTGACTGATATTGACCAAACGTCGCACATAGATACGTCTTGATCCGGGAAATCTCGTAGTCTAGCTCAAAATCTTCTAGGATTCATAGTTTGGAAGTAACGAGTTCGAAACTGTCATATACAGAAGAGTTTATAGTCAGAAATCGGCATTTTCTTTCCAGTGTTGCCCCTCCTTCTAAGAAGAAGTGCAATACAAAACCTTTGTTTGTTTATCTAAATAGTAGGTTTATATTCTCAGAGTTTGGACAAATATCATATAAGATATCATATAATAAAATATCATATTTTTTAAGATTAATTTTCTTAATATCAGATCAGTTGTCTTCATATTAAATCAATTTTGATTTGATTGCCTAGGGCAACACTGCTCTAACCAGAATATAGACTAATATCGTATAAATAAGTATATCATAAAAATGTTCTGTGTTTATCTAATCATAATTTGGACTAATATATTATAATTAAGTGTTCATGTTTCTATTCAGAACTTTAATAATTTCAATACTTTTGGTGAGAGAGTTTTTTTATCTCTTTAGTAAAGGAAGGTTGCAATGTCGGTTATAGTATTCGGTATCTCTCACTCGCTTTTCTGTTTAATGAATAAATGAATATGTACTGGTATTTGATGGAGAGGGTTTTAGTATGTGGAAAAACACTTAACTTTTTTATTGAAACTGATGAAGTGTGTAAATAACAATAAGAACAAGGCTAAAAGTATTTTGGAATTGTTTACACTGATGTGGACCTTTTTTTAACTATGAGTCTCAAAGGTGAAAAATATTTTGTTTCATTTATAGATGATTATAGTAAGATTGCTCTCATGTTAATTTCTTCATAATTGTTCAGTATTGTTTATTGTTATTTAAGTGTTTAGTGATGAATTCCCTTTGTCGCGGTCTCACTCTAATAAATAGTAAGATTGCTAGGATTTAAACTATTAAACCTAAAACAGAAGTTTTTCATTCCTTTGTTCAATAAGTAAATGAGGTTGAAAACTTAGGAAATAAGAGAATTGGTATTGTGAGATATGACATTGGTAAGGAATATTTAAATTGTAAGAATTATGACTACCAAAAAAAAAAAAGGGTATCATAATTAATCCCTGTCCCTCATATGTTCATGAATTAAATGGTGTGATTTACTAGAACAATTATGAATATATCTCATTGTTTACTGGCAGAAGCTATTGTAGAAAAAAATGTTGGCCAGAAATGGTCTGTGAAGCAACTTATTTGAAAAATCTCTCTTTAGCTAACACCATTGACAATAAAATACCCTATGAAAACTGTTTTGGAAAGAAACCAGATGTTTCTAACTTTAATTTATATGGTAGTAAAAATTTTGTTAGGAAACCAGAACAAATAATAACTTCTAAATGGGATAAAAAGGTGAATATGTGCATTTTAATCGGTTATAGTGAAGTGGGATATAAAGTACTTTTGAATAATAAAATCTTTGTCGCTAGGCATGTTGATGTTACCCAAGAAAACATAAGCTGTATTGGATTGGCTGAGGGTGAATCTGATAAAGTTCAAGCGATTGTGATTTTTGGGATAGAGAAAAAGATAGTTTGAAATAAAATAATGCTTGAGATTTTGTTGAAATAAGAAAGTTGAAGATATCAAATGGGTCTAAATGTTGTTCAAACAGATGGATGTAGGGACTATATTCTTAAATGATCATTTAGAAGGAAAATCCACCACTGGTTTTCTTATTAATAATTTCTTATACATTGGTAATGTATTATACTGGAAATCGAGAAAGAAAAAAGATCTTACAGAAGAGTCTACATATGCAGAATATGTACCTTTAAGTTTAAGGTTCCAAGATTTTCCAAAAAGATAGAACTTTTTGTTTAAAACATAAAGATTTTTTAAACATTAAAAACTCCTTTGTGAACAATTTCATTTTGTAAAGGACTTAAATTTATGAACTTTAAATTAATTCTCTCACATACATATGCAAATATTATTAAAATATTATATTAAATGTTGTTATATTTAACTTATTTTTTTATTCGCATATAGATAGATGTACATAATAAATTACATAAATGTTTATAATCATACAAATGAATGTATATAAATGAATTAATTTTCACCACGTTTTGAAACATTATTTTATTATTACAAGAGCTGTATGGTTTAGCAACCCTATTAATTTGGGCAGCCTCACTTTAATTTTTTTTTTTAATAAAGTTATTCTTAATGCATGCTATTTTTTTTTGCAGATAAATTAATGTATTAAAATATTATTTTTATAAGAAGAGGAAGTCACGTGAATTGTGGTGTTCTAATAAATGAATAAGTAATTAAATTTTCCATGCAATTTTTTATTAATTTAATATCCATAATAATTTAATCATTATATTCTGACATATGCTTTCTTTTGTCTGAGATAGTTATATCCTCTGACTGTCAACATTTAGTCGGAGAGCTGGTAACGCACATTTCATGAAGTGTTTTATGCACCTTGGAATTTTGGTGTATTGCATGTCGTGGATAGGTAAGGCATGTATGTGTAGCCTGGACATACCTTGGAACACCAGGTGCTGCACATAGGGGAAAGGTGTTAAAAAAAAATGTCACTAAAATGGTATTTTATTCAGAAGCCAACAATCTTTAATGTATAATTAAGGCAAGTTGCTTTATTTCTAGAACAGCCACAACTGTCCTGTCCAGATGATTGGTGCTCTCACTCACTCTTACGGTTACACGCAGTATATTGCAGTCTATCATCGGCTGAATTTATTTTCATGTTTGCTGTTTACTAAACCTCACAAAAAGTGTCTGCCCTTTTGTAATTATTTTCAATTATGGTGTTTAAATAGCAGTGTGAAGAAGAGACTTCATTTAATATTACAAAAAACCCACTTCGGTTTTTTGTTTTTTTTTTTATATGTATCCCACTTAAAAGTGTCTGCCTTATATATTATTCATTATAGAATTGCCTTAATTTTACATTGAACACTTATGGCTTCTGAATAAAACACTATTTTTGGCCCATAGTTTGTTACTGATTACCATGCGCAGTACCTGGTGTTTCAAGGTATGTCCAGCAACCATATACTTAACTTTTTATCTACACTAGAGACCCACTATACGACAATCTCAAGGCACATAAAACACTTGAAAAGTGTGTTACCAGCTCTTGGACTAAATGTTTAAATACGGTTGCAATTCTGGTAAAAATATTGTTGCTCGCCAAGTCAATGTCGTTATTGAAATTCCCAAATACCTTTAATTCATTGTTGTCCATAACTGCAAGAAAAATATCTTAAATTGGTTTTTATTCTTAGAGGCCCCTATTTCCTCTGATAGAAGGACTATCCTTATAGAAGAGTGCATGAACCATAAAATTTGAAACAGAAGCTTTAATAGAAAGGAAAAAAAAAGTGAACAAAAATATGTGAAAGTGTATGTGAAACAACAAACTATGTTTTTAAAACTTTCCTTTTGGCATACATAACATAAACCCTGCACGACTTACCTACTTTTTCATTCATAAAAAAAACTCAGTTACGGATTATTACATGAACAGGCAAACAATATAACATATTAATATTATATTTGCGCAAGGTTGAGGTTTTAGCTTTAGATGCGAAGACCTTAAAATAAATAAATATTATATTTTAAAAAAAAATCAATGAAAATAAAGAATATAGTTTCAGTTGTAGGTTTTGACAACTTATAACTAATCATAACCTTAATTAAATGCCTCATTTGTATTGCTATTTTTTATGAATATTTATTTATGGACCACATATTTTTTTTTTCTTTAAAAAAATTAAACACAGGGAGTTTGGTTTGGATTTTCTTTAAAACGGTATTGCAATTAAATTATTTGGAATCACTTAATTGTAATACCATTTTAAAAGTAAGGGTACTTTTTAAAAAATAAGGATCAATTTAATTTCCACCCCACTTTCTCTAAAAAAAAAATGGAAAATAACTTTTTCAGCCGAGCTCTCAATTTATTATCTTATATTCTCATAATTTGGACCAATATAATATAATCATTCATTTTTTTAAATATATAATATAAAGTAGGCGTACCATGGAAGCTGGGTTACAACTATTTAATATGAAGCATGTGTAGCATGGTAAGCCCGGCTACAGATATTTAATATAAAGTAGGTGTAGCATTGCACACCGGGTAACAGCTAGTAAATACTAAAAATCTTCATTTTCTACAAAAGATAATTAATCATAATCACTATATTCCTCAATAGTTTTGGTATCACTTGTAACTTGGAATAAATGTGTTAATATTTCCGCGGGTTTCATTTTTAGCACTTTCCTCCGAAGGAAAGTAGCTATTGAGGTTGCACTCATGACGGAATTTTTGAAAATTTTCTTCAAATCTCCATCGATCCTACCCAGTGGACACTGAAAATGACCCCCTTTAAAATTTATATCTATCTATCTATCTATATCTATATATATACATATATATGTGTCTGTTAACACGATAGCTGCCAGAGTTTTTGTTTTTTATTCGCGAAACGTGGTATATAGCGTTCAATTAGCAAACGATTGAACGAGTTCGTTAACCACCAAAATCGGTCCACCGGGAGGGGGGGGGGGTTACCCCGAACCCAAAACAGGAATTTGACCATGCTAGCCGTAGTTTTTGTTATATTTCAACGAAACTCGGTATTTGTCATGTTGATCTAAAGAGAGACATACGTTGTAAAAATAAACTAAATCGGTTTATTAGGAGGGGGGGGGGTTACTCCGGACCCACATTACCAATTTGCCACTACCAGCCGTAATTTTAGTTACATTTCAACGAAACTTGGTATTCGTGGTGGTAATCAACAGAGAAAAATGGGTTGTAAAAATAAACTAAATCGGTTCATTAGGAGAGGGGGTTTACTCCTGACATATAGTACTAATATACTCGTCGTACTTTCTGCTGTATTGTAACGGTCGTAATTTCTGCTGTATTGTAACGAAACGCGGTATACGTCGTGGGTATCTTATGAGAAAGAAGTGTTGTAAAAATTAAGTAAATCGGTCGATTGGAAAGGTGGGTTTACTTTAAACTCTGTTTCATTAGAATTAGGCGGTAGGTTCCCAAAGGCGCCGCGAGGAGCGCTATCTCCCACTATGGGGACTTTATCCTGTTCCTGCGTCAGATCAAAAGACGGAAAATGAAGTTTTTGTGCATTTATTAAGTAGTACAGTATCATGTATTAACATAACTCTGGAAGCAAATTATTTAAAAAATTAATAATTGAACAGTTCTCATAAGAAATGTAAATGAGCAGAACTATTCACGTTTTTATTTTATTTATATAGGTTATTTACAGCAAATTATTCAGTAATGTTGTCTACACTACAAAAATTCTGAGGAAAGTGCTTAGTTATGCAGCTCCTGCGTGACGGACTTTTTCTAAAGATAAGCCACAACCCCTTCTGAGAATCGAAGCCAAGACCGTAGGCACGGAGTACGTGATTTCAATATAATTTTAATAATAACAGTATTTAAAAATTGTTAAGAAACAGCTCATTTAGATTTGAAGAAAGCCAAAATTCGACTGTGATAATAATAACATTACGAAGTCGTTCGGGTTGATTTTACGGCTTCTAAAGAGAAAAAGTCCGTCTCGCAGGACTGCATCATCTTAGCGCGGTTCCGTCCATATCCCTAGTCTAATTTGGAAAGATTAAAATAGAAGCAGTTATTATTTTGGTTCCACCAGTCTTTTTTTTTTAAATTAATTATTATAACGGCGTGTCAACCAAGGTCACTAACGCCATTCCTGTGAGTAGTAAAGTCTTGAAAGGTCATGATTTACAATCTTACCTGGAAGGGTCCGCTACCCTAGAAACAGACCCGCTAGTGACAAGGTCTTGGAATCTTGGAAATCTATATTTCTAACAATAAATTGTTTTTGTTCTTTTACTTAACCAGTTTTATTGTCAAATACATTATCCAACTATAAGCAATTAAAAAATAACAAGAAATAAAACAGACAAAAAGAACCATTGGAATAAACGAAATCAATTAATTTAAAGCTTTAAGCACTTTTTTCTCCGATTGACATCGCCTAATTAAAACTTTCTTCAGAACCTTTTTTGTAGAGCATTTAGTAAGCTTCCGAATGGTAATCTTCCGCTTCACAAGATTGTCAACGGTTTTCGAGATACTAACGAAATTATACAAAGTTACCAAAACTTTTTTTGTCTGTTAATAAAATATTTTATTCTAACCCTTCCTTTACTCTAAACGTAACAAAAATTTCAACATATTAGTGTTGATGAAACTCGAACATGCAGAAAATGTTTCAACTGTATCCCATAATTCTAAGTACCAAAATCAAAGACAAAGAACCCTCCCTAGGAAGGACGCTAGGCAGTTGAAAAGCTATATATCTTGGAAATCCATATCTCTAACATTAAATTGTTTTTCTTATTTTTCTTAACCTGTTTTATTTTCAAATACATTATCCAACAATAAGCAATTAAAAAATAACAAGGAATAAAAAACAGACAAAAAGAACAGTTCGAATAAGCGAAATCAATTACTTTAAAGTTTTAAGCTCTTATTTCTCCGATTGACATCGCCTAATCAAAACTTTCATTAGAACTTTTTTTTTAGAGAATTTAATAAGCTTTCTAATGGTATTCTTCCGTTTACCAAGATTCTCAACCTTTTTCGAGATATTAAGGAAAGTAAACAAAGTTACTAAAACTTTTTATGTCTGTTAATAAAATATTTTATTCTAACCCTTCCTTAACTCCAAACGTAACCAAAATTTAATCATATTAGTTTTGATGAAAGTAGAACATGCAGAAAATGTTTCAACTGAATCCCATGATTCTAAGTACCCAAACCAAAAACGGTATTCAAAAAATATTTTTCCAATTTTCTCGAAAACGGTTAAAGCTATCGCCTTGAAAATGGTTTCATTCCTTTTCCTAGCCCAGGAGTCATATAAAACGAGTACTTAAAAGCTTATGAACTCAAAAACGTAAGCGTTACGATTTTTTTTGCGCGAATTTCGCCCCAAACGCCATCCTCCAGTAGGCGGATTTTGCTGGTTAACGAACTTGACCTTTCAAATTGGACGACGGATTTTTGTACCAAATTTCATCAAAATCGGACCATCAGGGAAGCCAGAAATCTGCGAACAGACAAACATATATATATATATATATATATATATATATATATATATACATATATATATACAAATTTGAACCACCGTTATTTTCGGTCTCTAGGGGTTCTGAAACGCGAAATTTTCTAGTCGGCACTTCCGGATTGTTTCATTGTATCAACCCTATAAGCGGGGTTCCTCCCTATGGGGGAGGGAGGAACCGCGCTAAAAATCTTCAAACTACGCTCTATGCCAACAACATTTCTAAAATGTTTTTGCACAGTCTAGTCCAAGTAGAAATAGTTTTGAGCGCCGCATATGATAAAGGTTATCTCTAGTGTATCACATGATTAAGCAAACAATTCCCACCAAATGTAAAGTTAATTATGTGAAAATAGCCTGTATACACGGAAATACTAACATTAGAACACAATAAGACAGTATTAATCCTCTCCAAGTCATCTCCTGTCAAGATGGGACTTCTAGAATTCGCAGCGAAATACCGTAAGGCAGTATTTCTTATTGCATATTTTGGTGTCAATGTTTTCTGAGGTTTCTGAAAGGGCCTCACCGTGTTTCCATATGAAATCTGCATTGGCGTCTTTCTACACTTTGATGTCATTATTTTATTTGGTAAAAATGCAGTTCACGCCCTCCAAACCGATTTCTTTCAAATTTTGCGCAATAACGTATTTTGATGCATTAAACACGAATTCGATAAAAAACCAAAAAAAAAACGTCGGATTTAACTAGGAAAGAAGTTATTAAGCACTTAAGTTCACTGTTATGCAGGTTATCAGAGATAATGTAAACAACTAAATTTGTGACGACTTTAAGGCATAAATGACGACTTTAAGGTATACATGCTATGCGTTTCCGCTCGCTACGCTCGCTCAAGAAGATAACAAAACCCCAGTCAATCCAACTCGCTAAAATTAATAGAATATAATATTAAGCACTAAAGTTAGGAAGGTTATAAAACTAGGCGTCATCAGTGTATTTGTAAACACGCGCATGCGCAGATATGTAACATTGGGAAACAGAGAACTCTCATTTGAAATGTTCAGAAACCATTTATTCGAAAATATTGTTAATTTTAAGGGCAGCCTCACCCGTCGCTAAGGGCATACGTGCTATGCGTTTCCGCTCGCTACGCTCGCTCAAGAAGATAACAAAACCCCAGTCAATCCAACTCGCTATAATTAATAGCTCTCATAACCTGCATAACAGTGAACTTAAGTGCTTAATAACTTCTTTCCTAGTTAAATCCGACGTCTTTCATCATACATGAAATTACATAAATCCTATATCGATAGCTAAACACTAAGAACCAGATGTATCGAAAATATCTTAAGTTACTCTTAGGACGGTTTTGTTATTTAAATACGAACCCTCAGATTGCTCAGTGCATAATCTATATTATACAGATCCAAAAACTATTGTCATATTGCAAGCTACTAAAATAATAAATACTAAAAATCTTCATTTTCTACAAAAGATAATTAATCATAATCACTATATTCCTCAATAGTTTTGGTATCACTTGTAACTTGGAATAAATGTGTTAATATTTCCGCGGGCTTCATTTTTAGCACTTTCCTCCGAAGGAAAGTAGCTATTGAGGTTGCACTCATGACGGAATTTTT
The DNA here is from genome assembly GCA_946811695.1 of Gonocerus acuteangulatus. Taxonomy (NCBI): domain Eukaryota; kingdom Metazoa; phylum Arthropoda; class Insecta; order Hemiptera; family Coreidae; genus Gonocerus; species Gonocerus acuteangulatus. Next base: position 3,694,594 of record OX328126.1, read on the forward strand.
GAAAATTTTCTTCAAATCTCCATCGATCCTACCCAGTGGACACTGAAAATGACCCCCGTTAAAATTTATATCTATCTATCTATCTATATCTATATATATACATATATATGTGTCTGTTAACACGATAGCGGCCAGAGTTTTTGTTTTTTATTCGCGAAACGTGGTATATAGCGTTCAATTAGCAAACGATTGAACGAGTTCGTTAACCACCAAAATCGGTCCACCGGGAGGGGGGGGGGTTACCCCGAACCCAAAACAGGAATTTGACCATGCTAGCCGTAGTTTTTGTTATATTTCAACGAAACTCGGTATTTGTCATGTTGATCTAAAGAGAGACATACGTTGTAAAAATAAACTAAATCGGTTTATTAGGAGGGGGGGGGGGTTACTCCGGACCCACATTACCAATTTGCCACTACCAGCCGTAATTTTAGTTACATTTCAACGAAACTTGGTATTCGTGGTGGTAATCAACAGAGAAAAATGGGTTGTAAAAATAAACTAAATGGGGTTATTTGGAGGGGGGGGGGTTTACTCCGGACCTAAAGTACTAATATACTCATACCGGTCGTAATTTCTGCTGTATTGTAACGAAACGCTATTCACGGTTTTTCTTTATTTATATAGGTTATTAACAGCAAATTATTCAGTAATGTAGTCTACACTACATACATTCTGAGGAAAGTGCTCAGTTATGCAGCTCCTGCGTGACCGACTTTTTTATTAGTAACGACCAAGTGATAAGAAATAAATTTCCATTAGCGTAATCACACGTGTACCTTTTAATGTCCTTGTAATTGTATTTAAAAATAAACAAAACAAAAGTTTCCTAGAAAAACTACTTTGAAGTTAGGGGTTTCAACCCTTATTCCCTCAAAACGAGTACAGTTAGAGGTTTGATAATTGACGAAAAATTATTTCTAGGGACTAGAAATAATATAATGACATCAAAGTGAAGAAAGACGCCAGTGCAGATTTCATGTGGAAACACGGTGAGACCCTTTTGGCTGTTTTCGGGGATAATAAAGTCCAACCTACGGGAATTTTGTCATTTAAGCGCGTTTTTATGAAGTCCTTTGCTTAAAAGCTAAGAATTTACACTCCCAAGTGATATTTTTGTTTTTAAATGGTAATAACTTGCTATAGTTCAGGGCCCATCTGGTTGGTTTCGAGAAAGTCACGATTTTATATTTACTTTTAGCACTTTCCTCCGAAGGAAAGTAGCTATTGAGGTTACACTCATGACGGAATTTTTGAAAAATTTCTTCGAATCTTTATCGATCCTACCTAGTAGACACCGAAAAGGACCCCCGCTAAAATTTATATATATATATGTCTGTTAACACGATAGCGGCCAGAGTTTTTGTTTTTCGTCACGAAACGAGCATCGTTGCAATCGTAGCAAACGATTGAACGAGTTCGTTAACCATCAAAATCGGTCAACCGGAAGGGGGGGGGGGGGTTTACCCCAAGCCCAAAACACTAATTTGACCATGTCGACCGTAATATTTGTTATATTTCAACGAAACTTGGTATTCGTAGTGGTAATATAGAGAGAAAAGTGAGGCGTAAAAATAAACTAAATCGGTTCATAAGGAGGGGGGGGGGGGTTTACTCCGGACCCACTATACCAATTCGCCACTACCAGCCGTGATTTTTGGTATATTTCGACAAAACTCGATATTCGAAGTGGTAATCTACAGGTAAATATGTGTTGTAAAAATAAACTAAATCGGTTCATTAGGAAGGGGGGTTTACTCCGGACCCAAATTGCTAATATACTCATACCGGTCGTAATTTCTGCTGTATTGTAACGAAACGCGGTATACGGCGTGGGTAACTCATGAGAAAGAAGTGTTGTGAAAATGAGCTGAATCGGTCAATCGGAAAGGGGGATTTACTTTGTAATATATTTCAATAGAAAAGCTCGCCAGACGTAGGTTCACAAAGCCGCCGCAAGGAGCGCTTTCTACAACTAGAGGGACTGCATCCTGTTCCTGCGTTAGATCAAAATACGATAATATGAGGTTTTTTGTATTTATTACTTAGTGTAATAGGTACCATGTGTAAACATAACTCTGGAAGCAAATTAATAATTGATCAGTTACTCATTACAAAATTAAAAGAGAAGTATTCATGTTTTTATTTTATTTATGTAGGATATTTTAAGCAAATTGTTCTGGAAAGCAGTCTACACTACCCAAATTCTGAGGTAAGTGCTTAGTTATGCAGTTTTTGCGTGACGGACTTTTTCGCTTTAAACTCCGAAGGTTGCGCTAGGGACCTTCCCAACTCATCGAATGATTTTAAATACAATTTTCCATAATGTTTCATTATTTAGAAAAGATAAAATGTATTCACTGCTTTGCTAAAAAAAATAAACATGAAACAGAAACGTTTCTGTAGGAAATGTATTAAGCATTCGAATGTTTACTGCCGATTTACCACAATTCCCATAAGAAAATCCAAAAACTCCTCATGTTTGTTAAAAAGAAATATTTGTTTTCGAATCCATCTTTAACTACAAGTGTGACCAAAATTGAAATATCTTAGATTTGATGGATTTAAAACATATAGAAGATATTTGAAGCGAATTCAACGATTCGAAGTACCCAAACAGAAACCCACTTTTCTCGAAAACCGTTACAGATATCACTTTGAAAATGTTTTCATTCTTTTCCATAGGTTAAAGCAGGCTACAAGAAGTGTATCTGGAAGCATATTAGTGCAATAACGTAGGCGCTGCAATTAGGTTGCGCAAATTTTGACAAAAAAAAAAAAACATGTTTTGGTGGACATAATCTAATTTGATTTGAGTGGTAGTAATTTTATATTTCAAACGGGTTTACCCTGATGCTTATGGAGGCCCGGTGGTCGTTAGTATTAAGGCGTCAGCACTTAACACTCCGTGCCAAGGGTCTTGGGTTCGATTCCCACTATGGGGTGGTGGCTTTTCTTCTTTGGAAAAAAGAAAAGGCATTTAACCCGTGCTAAACTTCCTAGTTAATTAAAATGTACGTTAAAAATTAAATAACCTGATGCTACCAACCCAAACTTATTCATACATGAGTCCCAGAATAAGAATATATTATTGTGTAGATGCTAAGTTGAAAACTAAGATGCTGTAGGTAGTTGGTAACAGCTTTATTTAGTATTCATATATTTTATTATCAAGTTACTTATTGTGCGGCATGTCACACACTAGGTTATTAAATTTTGTTACAGATACGTTTCGGCTATAAGCCATTTTCAATCTGTATGATTGTGCATTATTTCTTATATTAAAATCTTCTTTAATATTCTTGCACACTCAGTCCTACAATAAAGAAACAGACTCAAAACATGACATTAACCATGCAATAAAATACAATATCTCAAGATTATAATAGAAGAAATAATGCAAGTTCATACAGATAGACAGATTGAAAATTGCTTATAGCCGAAACGTTTCTGTAACAAAATTTATAGTCCAAGAGCTGGTAACCGCACGTTTCATGAAGTGTTTCATGCACCTTGAAATTTTGCTATAATGTACCTCTTGGGTAGATAAGAACCTGAATATGTCCAGTATCTGTTGACTAGACTTACCTTGGAACACCAGGTACTGCACCAGGTACCTGGTGTTCCAAGGTATGTGTTTCCTGGACATACCTTGGAACACCAGGTACTGCGCATAGGGGAGAGGTGCAAATCTTTTATATAAAATTAAGACAATTTTACAATAAATAATAAATAAGGTTGACGCTTTTATGGGGGATAACACGTAAAAACAAAACCTAAACTGTTTTTATTCTTATATTAAATGAGAGTTTTATTCACGCTGCCATTTAAACCGGAACAGCTGTACAAGATCATGTGAGCAAGAACCAATGAGAGCACAGGTAATAACCACAACTGCGCGGTGCTCTCATACACTCTTACGGTTACGCGCAGTGTATTGCAGTCTATCATAAGCAACATTTATTTTCATGTTTCCTGATAATAAAACCCCACAAAAGTGTCTGCCCTTTTGTAATTATTTTCAAATATGTTTACTGAAGACGCTGTTTAAATCGCAGCGTAAATAAAGCACTTCATTTAATATTAAGAATAAAAACTAGGTACTTTGGTTTTTTTTTTTTTTTAATTTTCATTTTAACCCCCTTAGAAGTGTCTGACTTATTTATTTTTCATTGTAAAATTGCCTTAATTTACAATTTTTTTACATTAAAGATAGTTGGCATCTGAATAAAACACTATTTTTGTGCAATATTGTTTTGCACCTTTCCCCTATGTGCAGTACCTGGTGTACTAAGGTATGTCCAGGAAACACATATTTACATTCTTATCTACCTAAGAGGTACATTATAGCAAAATTTCAAGATGCATAAAACACTTGATGGAACGTGCGTTACCTGATCTTCGACTATAAATAACCTAGTGTGTGACATACCGCACCATATGTAACTTGAAAATAAAATATCTGAGGACTGAATAAAGCAGTTACTAACTACCTACAAGAATAAAATCTTTCATTTAATTTTAGCACTTTCCTCCGAAGGAAAGTAGCTATTGAGGTTGCACTCATGACGGAATTTTTCAAAAATTTCTTCGAATCTTTATCGATATATATATATATATATATATATATATATATATATATATATATAAATATCCGTTAACACGATACAGGCCAGAGTTTTTGTTTCTTCCCCACGAAACTTGATATTTAGTATTTCCCAATCAAACGATTGAACGAGTTCGTTAACCAACAAAATCGGTCTATCCGGAGGGGGGGGGGAGTGTTTACCCCGGAGCCAAAGTACGTATTTGCCAATACCAGTCTTAATTTTTGTTATATTTCAACGAAACTTGGTATTCGTTCTGTTCAACTAAAGAGAAAAATGTGTTGTAAAAATAAACTAAATCGGTTCATTAGGAGAGGGGGGGGTTTACTCCGGACCCAAATTACTAATTTTCTCATACCGGTCGTATTTTCTGCTGTATTGTAAGGAAACGCGGTATACGACCTGGGTATCTAATAAGGAAGAAGTGTTGTGAAAATGAACTACACTCCCCGACAAAATTATAGGCCACCCTATATTACGTTAGTTTTTGTCATTATTTAATGTTATATTTAAGCCAAAGCAAATACATACTGTTCTGATGTCACTGACTTTTGGAAGAGCATGTCTGTAATGAGTCCTGACCCTTCTTGCTTAAAGATTACCTGAAATGTAAATATTTAGGCGCGACATAAGTATAGGCCACCCACCTATTTCTTATCTAAATCTTGCTCTAGGAACACTTTTAGTGATCATTACATTTATTAATTCAATCACGAGGTCTAATTAAACCTGATTAAGTAATAACTAGAGGAAAAGTATTGTCCGAGACGGAAAAACGCGTGATTAAAACATTGCACGATAAAAATTGTAAAATATCGAAAATCGCTCGAACTTTAAATAGAAGTAGGCATCTCATAAGAAATTTCCTGAGGCTGGGTAATGATTATGGACAAAAGAAAAGCATTGGTAGGTCCATGGTCCAAGAACAGCGAGCCATTTTACGTCATGCTTCCAACTCTTCAGCCAAGACGAGAGAAATTAGTCAACAAGCAGGGGTCAGCTCTTCTCCTCATTCAACAATTTGCTTCCTGACGATGTCTATACACTTTTTCGCATTCGATGTAGTGAACAAGATACTAATTCTGTCTTTCCATAGTATCCTATCACAGCCCAAACCATAATACCTCCTCCTCATATTTGACGCTTGCTCAAAAATATTTCTTTTCGGAAATCATGAAAATCTATATCCATCAGGGTCATCCAGATTAAACCGGTTTTATCGCTGAAGATAACTTTCTTCTATCTCTTTGCCCATGTGATGTGTTCCGAAGTAACACAGGTCTGTTGGCTTTGAGTGATTTTAAAAAAGGGGGCCTAGAGGGCTTGGACCTCAGCTTAGTGAGCTTTAAATGACGTGCCTTTTGCAGAAGCCGTTGAAGATTCCTGATATTTGTTTGGACCCCAGATTGATCACAAATATCTCTCGTCTTGGCTGAAGAGTTGGAAGCATGACGTAAAATGGCTCGCTGTTCTCGGACCATTATTGCCATGAGCCTTTCAATGCTTTTCTTTTCGCCATAATCATTACTTAGCCTAAGGAGATTTCTTATGAGATGCCTCCTTCTATTTAAAGTTCAAGCGATTTTCGATATTTTCCAATTTTTATTGTGCAATGTTTTAATCACGCGTTTTTCACTCTCGGACAATACTTTTCCTCTAGTTATTACTTAATCGGGTTTAATTAGACCCACTGATTGAATTAATAAATGTAATGATCACTAAAAGTGTTCCTAGAGCAAGATTTAGATAAGAAATAGGTGGGTGGCCTATACTTTTGTCGCGCCTAAATATTTACATTTCAGGTAATCCTTAGGCAAGAAGGGTCAGTACTCATTACAGACATGCTCTTCCAAAAGCCAGTGGCATTAGAACAGTATGTATTTGCTTTGGCTTAAATATAACAATAAATAATGACAAAAACTAACATAATATAGGGCGGCCTATAATTTTGTCGGGGAGTGTAAATCGGTTTATCGGAAGGGGGAGATTTACATTGTACTATGTTTGGATTGAATTGAAACAGGTGTTATTTATGTTTTTATTTTATTTATCTATATAGGTTATTTTAAGCAAAGTATTCAGGAATGCACTCGACACTACCCAATTCTGAGGAAAGTGCTTAGTTATGCAGCTCCTGCGTGACGGACTTGTATTACTAGAAATTGACAATGATCTTCGCTCGCTTTATTTCAGTTCTCCTTTTAAACGATCAATGAATTTAATCAACTACCCACGAAGTGTTCTCTCATTTTAATTATTTAAAATATTGGCTTGACACACATTCTAGCGAAATCCAATATTGGAATAATATCTTTGAGGAATATTGGAATGAAATCCGAAGAACGGAATGTTTTTATTTTCCTAATTCCGCACGAGTGCGAACCTCTGGAGAATATTCTCCCCCCCCCCCCCAGGATATGTCAGTTATTGCATTCCAGATGGGATATTGGAGTCCGCTATAGGAAAGCCAATATTTTTACAGGCGACTCGGCAGAATCTCTTGTTGCAATTTTAGAAAATAGATATTGTTCGAGGAAATTTAATTTCAACTCTCCGTTTGAGATTGCTCTCTCGTCTCCCCATCCGAAAGGGTATACTGTAAACTTCCTTTAATCCGGCACAATCGGGACTTGAAGCATACCGGATTATCAAAAATTCCGGATTATCGGATGCAAGTAGAAAAATAACTCTACTTTCTCATTTTCTTGTACAATTTTATTTTGTTTAATTGCCTTTAAAAGTAAAATGGAAGTCCGTCACGCAGGAGTTGCATAACTAAGCACTTTCCTCAGAATTGGGTAGTGTCGATTGCATTCCTGAATAATTTGCTTAAAATAACCTAGATTGATAAATAAAATAAAAACATAAATAGTTCTGCTCTTTTGAATTTATTATGACCAGCTGTTTCAAATATTAATTTTATAATTAATTTCCTTCCAGAGTTTTGTGTATGCGTGTTACTACGCTACGTAATAAATACAAAAAGCTTCAAATTTTCGTCTACTGATCATGATGAATAAAATATAATAAAAATTACGTCTGTTATTGGCAAATAACTACTTTGGCTCCAGAGTAACCCCCCCCCCCCCTCCTAATGAACCAATTTAATTTATTTTTACAACACATTTTTCTCTTCTGTTGACCACAACGAATACCGAGTTTCGTTGAAATATAACAAAAATTAAGACTATTATTGACAAATAACTGCTTTGGCTCTGGAGTAAACCCCCCCTCCAGATGGACCGATTATGTTGGTTAACGAACTCGTTCAATCGTTTGATGGTTTCGTGGCGAAAAAACAAAAACTCTGGCCTGTATCGTGTTAACGGACACATATATAACTATATATGCATATATATATATATATATATATATATATATATATATATATATATATATATATATATATATACATTTTAACTGGGGTAATTTTTGGTGTGTACTAGGTAGGATCGATAAAGATTTGAAGACATTTTTCAAAAATTCCGTCATGAGTGCAACCTCAATAACTACTTTCCTTCGGAGGAAAGTGCTAAAAAATGGAAAGAGGTGAAAATTAAACGAAAAGTAGACTATAAGACTTGTACAAATTAAGTGTAAAATAAAATTGGACATTGTTAGAATTATACTGGCTGAGTCGAAAGCTATAAACTAAAGTAGGTATTTGATAAGAGAGAGGGTTTCAGGGAGTTATCGAGCACCACGGGGATGTTGGGGTGGGGATTTCAAGGAATTGATGCATAACAACTGAAGAGGTGGACATTTCATGTTTGGCCTTGACACTCCTGCTGTGCCGGATTATCAAGCGTGCCGGAGCATAGGATACCGGATTAAAGGAAGTTTTCTGTATTAAATTTTATAAGTGGGACTTCCCCTCAACGTCCTTATCACTTCCGGTCCACTTTCTTCTTGCTCCCCCTTACATCCTGTTCACTTTCCTTCAACGTCCTTATCACTTCCTCACAACTTCCCAATCACATCCGCCCACTTTCTGCACTGGTCCGCTTACATCCTGCTCACTTCCCCTCAACGTCCTTATCACTTCCGGTGTACTTTCTTCTTGCTCCCCCTTATATCCTGTTCACTTCCTTCCTACGTTTTTATCACTTCCTCACAACCTCCCTATCACATCAGGTCCACTTTCTGCTCGCTCGTGCTTACATCCTGTTCACTTCCGATCAAAGTCCTTATCACTTCCGGTCCATCTTCTGTTAGCTCCCGCTTACATCCTCTTCACTTTTCGTCAAAGTCCTTATCACTTCCGGTCCATCTTCTGCTCATTCCCGCTTACATCCTATTCACTTCAAACTCTCGTACCGTTCACCTGAAGATGATTAATTCATGATCTTAATTATTTCGCGTTACAGGCTACTCAACATTTTGTGGCTCCCAAGTCACAAGACGTTTCTATGTCATTAAAGAAGCTAAAGCATGTTCCATGTTCTTTTAATTATAATAGCAGTCACAAAGTAGAAAGAAACGGGAGTCCAGGGGGCAAAGCTCTCGTGAGACAAAGGATCAAGTTTTTTTTTTTTTTTTTTTCTTTTTTTTTAAATAAAATTCTATGACATATTATGCAGATAAAAATTAATTAACTCACTGGCCCTCCATTTTTTAATATTTCCTTTATTTAATTCCATGGGTTCTTACTACTTTGGTAAAATTTAAAGTCAAAACATTTTAATAAAATGGTTTAAGCGATGATTTGTGTTACATTTTTTATTGACCATGTGGTATGGAATATGTTAACCTTTAACTTATATCATGGGTCAAAAATGATCTGAAGTTGTCCGTAATTTCGCTAGTACTCGACATGTATGACAGACAGTGTAGAATACTTCTTGTATTCTAATGTCCATACCTGCTCTCTCAGTAGGCAGTCAGCCAGTGTCGGTCTGATTTCGCTAGTACTCGACATGTATGACAGGCAGCGTCACCATACTTCTTGTATTCTAATGTCCATACCTGCTCTCACAGTAGGCAGTCAGCCAGTGTCGGTCTGATTTCGCTAGTACTCGACATGTATGACAGGCAGCGTCACCATACTTCTTGTATTCTAATGTCCATACCTGCTCTCTCAGTAGGCAGTCAGCCAGTGTCGGTCTGATTTCGCTAGTACTCGACATGTATGACAGACAGTGTCACCATACTTCTTGTATTCTAATGTCCATACCTGCTCTCTCAGTAGGCAGTCAGCCAGTGTCGGTCTGATTTCGCTAGTACTCGACATGTATGACAGGCAGCGTCACCATACTTCTTGTATTCTAATGTCCATACCTGCTCTCTCAGTAGGCAGTCAGCCAGTGTCGGTCTGATTTCGCTAGTACTCGACATGTATGACAGGCAGTGTCACCATACTTCTTGTATTCTAATGTCCATACCTGCTCTCTCAGTAGGCAGTCAGCCAGTGTCGGTCTGATTTCGCTATTACTCGACATGTATGACAGACAGTGTCACCATACTTCTTGTATTCTAATGTCCATACCTGCTCTCTCAGTAGGCAGTCAGCCAGTGTCGGTCTGATTTTCTGTCTTTCTGTATTAGCTCGTGTTGGGTCATTTTTGACCCATGATACTAGTTAAATAACTATTTAACTAGTATACTAGTTAGTTAAATAAAAATGCTATCAGAATAATTAATTATAATTTTTTTCCGAAACGGTCACCAAATAATATAATAAATTATCTTGTAACCTTACACTCTAAAATATTTATTTTCAAGGAGTAATATCAATATATATATATATATATATATATATATATATATATATGTATATATTTTTTCAGTGCCAGAACTTGAAAAAATGTCAGCGCAAGAAGATGCTGGTCAGTCGAAGCCCAATCCGATGGACTTGCTGAGGAAGCAGTTGAAGAAAAAAACCTCTCCAAGCCATAGCAAAGCCACACCGCCTAAAGCTGTGAAGATCCAATCGGCAACTCGAGCACAGAAATGCGGCCATCTGAGGCCGAAGGGTCCCTTCGCTCCGAGGATGCCTCACACCATGATGCCTCAGTGGGTGCCTCAGCACACTTTGCCTACTAAGGTTGGAGAATTGTTTAATATTATCGGAGAAGGATGATGTCTGTGAGTTTCATGGAGAGGATATTTTAGTGCTAAGCGAAACCAAAACATAATAAATAAACAACAGTTAATAAAGCCTTTCAACAAAAATTCAGAAATACAAAGAAAAATATTACAAAAAAAAAACTGTCTCCTACAATAAACGTTACACAGATAGATAGAAACATTTATTCCAGAAAGCCAATTACATTGGGCAACATTGAACTTGGGCAAATCAAATAAAAATGTTCTTAAATTCTGTAAATAAGATATTTAAATTTAATAATACAGAATATAAAATCTCTTAAATTCACTCTCTTCCCACGATTCCAGTCCATATTTATAAAATACATTTGATAACTGATTTATTTATTATTTATAATAAGCATAAAGTAACTGAGGAAAAGCTTACAAACTTCAACTAGGAATCAGAGGCTTAAAACATTGTGTCACATTCGTTCGGACAGACTTGAATTCCTTCATTTTTTTTTTTTTTTTCGTATGTTTTTTCAATTTTCAACAAAATTGGTTTTGGTGCGCTAAATGTGCCGAATAATTTTTTTTTTACTATTTTTCCTAGCTTAGATATTCACTTTTGTGTTGTTTTCTGGAAATACATTTAAATGGCACATTAGATTAAACTTTTACACAAATTTATACTCATGCATTTACAAATATTCGTAATAAATTAAAAGGGTCATATTGGAATACATCTTGTCATAGTTTACTAAACTATTCATCTTTTTCAGATTACATCTCAGTACCTTCCTTCACAAGTACCTTATGTCCCTGTGCCAACATTCATCGGGAAGATGAAGAAACGAAGGTATAATATATTATTCATTTCAATCAGTGTTAGGCAATTACTCGAGTAAAAGTAATGGGTGAAAATTCAATCGTTACTCATCATTCATTACTCATATATCAAATCTAATCATTACTCATAACCCTCAAAAATGAGTGATTACTCTTAATCATTTGTCAGGAGTAAACTATAATTGCTTTGCTTCTTGTTTACATTTAAAGCACTTATCTGGAAGCGTTGAACTTTGACACACTAAGGTAAGTGAAGCTGTAGCAAGTTGAGCATTTGGTCGAATTAGTAATCATCAGACGAAACACTGGAAACAACTTTAAAAGTGAACTTTGAAATCACTATTTTAGATGGTAAAGTTTTTTAAATTAAAATTTGCTGATAGTAAGGTATGTTTCAGCAGTTGCATGCTCTGCCTAACCAAAAATATAGTCTATGACGAATGTACCAAAAACAAACAAATTATCCGATAGTTTATTTGAAAAATGAATCATCCATAAGGTGAATATACCATTAGGTACTTGGAAAACTTTCCGAATTTATCACTAAGTTTTCTAAAAGTGATTCCCTAATATCATGCAGAGCTTTTGCTTTCTTGATATTGTATAAATATGTTTTTCTCTTTCATGTGAACTTATTCCAACTAGTTATTTTCTCTAAATTTGCCTGCACCCGGTGGCAGGAATTTTCTCATCTCACGGCTCATTGAAAAAATTCCACACTGGATGTCGGCGCTAATAGCCGAGATGTCAATGCACCGTAAAAAAAAAAAAAATAAAAAAGTAGCTATTAAATTTCATTATTAATTATTATTTCTAACTGAGAACTATGATAAATTATTTAACTAATGTTTTTTCATAGTTTTGTACTGCTTTGTTTTTTTTCATTTACGAGAAAAAAAAATTGTTTAAATGGATATGTTTTTATGGAAATAAAATATTTTTTTCTTTTACCTACCCTAATTAATTAAAAATTAACCTACTTCGTTTAAACGTTGGCTCATAATTAAATGATTAATGAGTGAATTAATCAAAGCTACAAAAATGAATGTGATCACTCATCACTCATGACCATGAGAGTAATGATCAGTTAAATCATTACTCATCACTCACAGTCCATGAGTAATTCACTCTTCAATCTTAATCATTTACTTGAGTAATTGCCCAATAATGATATAAATCATGATTGTAATCTCAATCGTTAAAACTTTAATTTCCAGGTCGAAACTGGTTACTACCAAGAGAGAATTAAAAACTGGTACAATGATCTCAAATGTTTCAAATGCTTTAGAAGATTTCAAGAAGAGAAGAGATAAGTTTTTGAACTACCTCGCTCAGCTCCAAGATGATCTGAATAGTAAATTGTTGTTAATTTATTCCTTAATGCAAAAAATGTTTAATTTAAAAATAAACAAGAATGATATTCTTAGTCTACTTGTTTCAGCACTTTCCTCTGAAGGAAAGTAGATATTGAGGTTGCACTCATTACAGAATTTTTGAAAAATGTCTTCAAATATTTATCGATCCTACCTAGTAGATACTAAAAATGGCCCCCGTACAAATTTAGATATATAGACATATCTATATCCCCCCAAAAAACTAACGTTGAAAAAAAGAGGCCAAGTTCCAGGCCTCTTCCAAAATAGTGTGCCTATGAAAGTTATGATATCATAGTATTGGCCCAAGTTTTAGGCCCTAAATACCAGAGTAGGGCAAACTGATTAATTTTTTAGCTAATGACTAATGATTAAATGTGACTAATGATTGATCAATCATATTTCTCCGTGACTAATGACTAACGACTAACTAATTCTATATCGATGATTTGTGATTAAAAGAGGCTTAGACTAATGACTAATTATTAATGACTAAACTTACAGATTGATGATTAAAGACTGAAAAACTAGATTTATGATTGATGATTAACTTCATCAAATTTTGAAATAATTATTATAAAAAAGGTTTTGACTGATATTTTCAGTGTTGGGGCGTAATAGTAATCATAATTACACCAATAATTACAATTTTTAAAGCACAAGGCTCAACATTTTGCTCGTTCACTGTTCTGAACAATTCAATTTTTTGAATAGTTCGTTCAAAAAATAAAACAGAACTGCTTCATGAAGGAATTCTAATCCGCAATGTATATTTGTAGACAAGTTGATATTGGCCTAATACAGAAAGTATGTAGAACGTTAGTCATGTCAATCATTACTACAGAGACTATCAATGATTGACGACTTACGGATAGATAGATGACTAATTTCACATCTGATTTATGCTCATTATGACCTATGATAACCAATGATTAACGAAAATAATTTAATCATGACTAATTCTGATAATATTTCATCCCATTATTGATTAGTCAGTAGTAAAATTTAATCAATTTGTCAATCGTTTAGTTGATCTGTGCCCTACTCTGCTTAAGAACCTAATAATACCCTCTCACTTATTCGCGCAATTCCACCTGGGCCAGTTTTCATTGGAACTAGGTATTGAAGACGATTGAACAAAATCGTTAACCAGCAACGCAGCAACGAGGGGGGTACTCCGGATCCAAATTACCAATTTGCAATTGTCAATACCAACCTGAAAAATTGTAGGTTCCAGACGGGAACAAAGCTTTATGAATTAATTACAATATTTTTTGCTTTATTAAGCGTTAACTATACTTTTATTATATTATTTTGCACAAATAAATTTATTTATTTTTTTCAGAGTACTGTAATATTGCTGATGGTGTCTTTTAGCAGTTTTATGACTAAGAAATCAGTCCCAGTACGGAAAAAAAATATAAAAAAACTAAAATAAATACATATAAAAAGTTCTTTCTGGATGAATGTCAATTTAAAATTTTATTCTACATATTATTTAAAGCCCAACTATATTTAATAATTTAAACTCAATTTTATTTCAATTTTAGAGGTATGTTTTGCACAACTATAAAAATAAAACTAAGGCTCAGTGCCATGCCACACGTTGACTGGCAGGTCCGACACATAGTCAGAGTTAGGATATCTCACTGTGTGCCGAGCCTGACTTGTTGGAGTTTGACTATCCCTTACCTTTCACTTCCTCCACTTCGATAACCGAGGAAAACCTTACAAACTTCAACTAGAAATCAGATCACTCATTCACTCACTGTTGGGGCGCTACAGTCCTTGTTGGAGCTGGGCCTCTCCCACCATCCTGTTCCATGCCACATGGTTTGCTACTAGGATCCTCCAATTTTGGATCCCTAGCGTCCGCAAGTCCTCCTCCAGGTCATCAAGCCACCTCTGTCTTGGTCTGCCTCTCTTTCTTTTTCCCCCAGGTGCACCATTCAGCATCAATTTAGGCAGCCTACAGGGTTCCATTCTCTCCATGTGCCCTAACCACCCTAGTCTACCTTTCTTGATGACATAGAAGATGTCAGGCTTGCCATACAGCTCCATTAGTTCGGCATTGCTTCTGACCCTCCACCTGTGCTGCTCTATTACGGCTCCAAAGATTTTCCTGAGGACTTTTCGTTCTCAGACCAGCAGACCTCTCCTCATTTCTTTGGTCATAGTCCACATTTCGCTGCTGTACACAACAACTGGCCTTATTACAGTTTTGTATAGTAAAATCTTTGCTTTCCTGGAGATACTTTTGTATCGGAGAGCTTTTTGCAAGGCATAGAAACATTTGTTTCCTGCAACCATTCGGCCCTTAACCTCCACTTCCAGGTTATTGCTCTCTGTTACTACTCCCCTCAGGTATTTAAATGTGCTACAGCTACGGTACGTGTCCTCGCCCAAATCAACAGTCCCTCCTCGCTCTCCGCTTTGTCTTGAGGTTTTCATATATTCGGTCTGTTCACTATTTATAGAGTGTCCCAAGTCTTGCGCTGCACGATCGAATTCTTTCACAGCACCGGCCAAAGCTGCTGTGGTCCTCCCTGTTATTACCACATCATCAGCATACGCCTTGTGCTGAGTGAGCCTATTGTAAATTGAATTGTAGATTGAATAATACAGGTGATAATGGGTCCCCTTGTCTTAAGCCACTGTTTACCTCGAAGCTATCAGAGATGCCTACTCTGGTTTTAACCTTACATCTTGTTCCTTCCAGAGTCATCCTTGTCAATCTTATTAGCTTCCCAGGTATACCCAGTGACTATAATGCTTGCAGCAACTTCCCTCTATCAACACTGTCATAAGCCTGTCGGAAGTCAATGAAGAGGGGGTGCAGATCAATGTTATATTCATATGTTTTCTCCAACATCTGTCTAATGGAAAACAAATGATCTATAGTCGACCTTCCTGGGCAAAATCCACTCTGATATTCACCCAGTAGTCGTTCACTCCAGCAATCAGATAGGCTTGCTGTATTTCAAGTGTCATGTTGGTTCTGGCAGATTAGACTTCCTTCTGTTTTTTGGGTTTTTTTTTATTATTTTTGGTAAGTTTTTTGAGCCTAATACAAAAGCAGCTTTAAGGTAGGGATTGTCGGGGTTCGGTCACTGCTACTTAATAAAACTACATTTTATCATAAAAATGGTTTTATTGTGCCGACGTTTCGGCTTGAACTTCAAGCCTTCATCAGGGCTGTAAAAAGCCCTGATTAAGTAGCAGTGACCGAACCCCGACAATCCCTACCTTGCATCATCTACGGTCAACGATCTCCTCTCAACTCAAAAAAAGCAGCTTTAGTGCGCTAAATGTCCCAAATGATTTTTGTTACTATGTTTCCCAGTTTAAATATTCACTTTTGAATTGTTTTCTGGGAAAATATTAAAATTGCAAATTGGACCGCTCTTGGAAATTTGGGTGGCAGCAAAAGTGTTAAAGCATGAGCATTCCTTAGTCTATTTAGCAGTAGATCACCCATCCCGAAAATCCGTCTTAAAATTTAAATAAAAACAAACAAAAATCTTGTTTTAATGTTAGCCGCATTATTTTATTACAAAATGAAAACAAATTTAATGATTGATAATTTTCTTAAAAGGTCAACCTTCCCAGTGCACTTAGACTTGGTGTATTTACCAGTAGATCACCCTTCCCGATAATCTGTGTTTTCTATAATTGGAGGTTAAAAAAAAAAACAAAAAAAAAACAAAAAAACTTGTTATTAAAAATCAAACAATCTTGTTGGAAAAAATGTTGATGACTGAAAATGTTATTTTCCAGAGCTGAACCTCCCCAGCGCATCAAAGGAGAAAATGGAACTTCGAGAGGGAGAGGTAAAGAAGAAAGAAATCAAAAAGAAAAAAAAGAAAGTCCACAGATCGAAGCCTCTTTCTGAACAACAGAAACCGTCAAAAAAATGTCCTGATGTAACAACGTCAGAAATCACTCAGAAAAGGAGGGCAAAGACGGATATTCTTAAGAAAGATACTCTTGATAAAAAACATAAAGCCATTAAAACTGTAAACAGGAGTTTCCAGAATTTGCATGAGTGGCGTGAAGAGTAATTAATCGTGTGTTATCATATTTCCCCGTGATAATGTAATTCAGATTAAAACACTTATGATTGTGATTCCTTTTTGTCACATTGTTGTTTTTTTTATAAATATTAATTCTTGAGAGAACCATTGTACATTTTTGTTGTTCTCTGAAATAGAAATAGAAATTTACAATTTCCATTTCTGAAAACTTCATTACCTGAAAATGTATGCAGAAGAAGAATCTTGTAAATTTGTTTTAGTTATGTATTTTATTTTCTTCTAATTCTAAAGAAAAAAAAAGAAGATTTTTCAGGTTTACAAATTTGACTTCTTGTTTCAGACTAACTAATTTTTATATATATTTAATAATAATGATATGTAAGAGAATGAGTATACAGAACTAATAGATACACAACTACTAGGCTAATGTTCCGGTGGATCTGAGTTGAAAAATTGTGTACGCGTTGAAAGATTTTATCTTCTAGTGTTGTTTTTGAGCCCAAATTGGGGTCCCAGATCATTCCTCGACCCACCCAGTCTTTCATGGGCACCTGCAAACATGGAAGTCAGATGTTTAGAATATAGCCCTGGCCACACTATCTTGTAAGGTAAAGGTATATATATGGGGCAAATATTATGCTGGTACATTCATACGTATATGTGCACACAAACTCACATTCGAATAATCCTTATATTCTATGTCCTGTGGATTATGAAATGTCAAATGGGCAGAGGAAACTTGTTTAAATGAGTTTAGTATTCAATGCTTGGTCATTTATTTTACTGTCAAGTAAATTAATATGTACAAAATTAAACAAATTGGTGGGATAATTTTATCACAAACAAAAATTAAGCGAGAATCTTCTTTTATTTTCTAATTAGCCAAGTATCCACCATCTATCAGGATCTCGGTCCCGTTTATCATTTTTGATTTATCGCTCAACAAAAATATCACTGAGTCTGCAACTTCATCTACCTCTGAAAAGGAAAAAAAAATATTGAAATTAGAATACAATACAATGAAAGAACTCATGAAACTAAAATTAATGACGCCAGGAAAAATATTATTCCAGTAATTGCAGTTTGTCAGAATTTATGATTTTTTATTTATTTATTTTTTTTTATTATTTTTTTTTTTTTTATAACCCAAAATACCTAAATGGTTTTAATTTGTTAGTACAAAATCTTCGGTTGTATTCCCACTAGAAATGGTAAAAAGAAAAACATTATTTATTACCAATGTTTTACATTAAATAACTTCATGGCAATTAGAGCTTGGCTAGCAACACATTGTCGCTTTTTAATAATGCCAACCGTATATGGTTTTCCCTGGCCATTACCTATCCAAGTTCTGGCCTTGCCCGACGTTCCTTAACTTTGGTGATCTACG
Source organism: Gonocerus acuteangulatus (assembly GCA_946811695.1). Taxonomy (NCBI): domain Eukaryota; kingdom Metazoa; phylum Arthropoda; class Insecta; order Hemiptera; family Coreidae; genus Gonocerus; species Gonocerus acuteangulatus. The sequence goes on from OX328126.1 coordinate 3,712,874, forward strand.
GTAACCAATGTGTTAATTGTGGCTATGGCTGTTGGCATTATGAATTTTCTATTATCATTCGTAAATTGTTACAGACATTGATTAAGTTTCAATTTTTCTAAAGCTATTATTACAATTTCCTGCAAAATGTAAATTTCAGGTATTATTATTGTAAGGCCCCGTGTCCTTGGACTTGGTTAAATGAATAAAAAAAAACAAAAACAAATCAGTCCCATGACAGGCCGCGAGGGCCCTGAGGGGCAGATATCTGATTAGATATCTGGAATCCGCAAATGTTGCGCCTGGATTGTTGGAACCGCACGTGGCTGATTCTTGGAAGATTTATGACCTGACAAGAGTTTCCCGTCCAGCCACGTGCTAAAGCAGGGGTGGGGTTAAAGGGCATAAAGAGCTGGCTTACCTCCGACGGTCCCTGCTAATTGCTCCCTTATATTATTATTTCAGGTATTGCATGGGCAACGGGAAGAAAAACCCAACAAGACATACACAAAGTAATAACAATGTTAATAGTCGAATCACATAGCCTCAACAACTATTAAATTATAAATAAAAAGCGGTTAATAAAAAAAAGTGGCAATAAAATTTGCATAACGCTGATTTGGATGAGAAGTTTAAGCCATAGAGTTCAGTAAATTAAAAAAAAAAAAATCCTCACCAACAAATCGGCCGAGTGGAATTCTGTCTGTCATTGTTTTCGCTTTTGCGGGATCCGACCAAGCACTCCTCCCCAAATCCGTCATAACCACGGTTGGTCTAATGCAGTTTGATCTGATTCCGTACTCTCCAAGTTCTAATGCCATTACTTTACTCAAGGTATCCACTGCACCTTTGGAAGTGTTGTATGCAGTTTGCAGTCTCACCCCTAACTGAAATATATCATATTATTTTGTTGAAGCTACATAAATAAAAGACACTTTTCATGTTCAAGATTGATAATTTGAAAACATTAATTTCAAAGCATTAACTTTATATTTTGGTAGATGGTTAATATATAAAATAAAATGGACGTAGGCTAGGACAACCTTTAATTGTTTTTCATAATGAGATGGAGATAGTTATTTGTTTTTTTAGCACCCAGACCCCAGAAAATAGACTGGGTTGCCGTTCTGGTCATTGGATCCATGGGAGGGGGGCAGATATGCCTTGTAGAGAGGGATCAGAGTATCCCAAAATCTCTTCAGAAAATCTAGAATGACTGAAAATCTCTGAAGCAGAAATTAAAAACAGGAAACAAATCAGAAACAAGAAAATAGAATGAGCCTCAAGAAAATAAAGAAGAGGGAAGAATTGGACAGAGGAGAGGAAGAATAATCACAGCGAACTAATGAAGAGGTTTTGGGAGAAAATAATAATATGAAAAGTAAGTAAAGCAGTGATTGGCTCAAGTTCAACCACTCTCCTAAAGGCGAAATATATGTATATATATACATATATATATATATATATATATATATATATATATATATATATATATATATATATGTCAGTTAACACGATAGCATCCACAATTTTTGTTTTTTTACCATGAAAATTGCTATATAGAATTCCCATAACAAACAATTGGACGAGTTTGTTGACCTGCAAAAGCAAGTCGTTCTCACGACGTTCTGCTCCCATACATTGAGCAAGTGTTCTGACTCTGGTGTGTACATATGTCTCACTTCGTATGTCACAATAAATAACAATTGACATAGAAAATTTAGTCCTGTTTAAGATTCGAGCACAACACATAAGGACTAGATGGGAAAAATTCCTTAGTCCATGGAACAGCGCTGACAGGCAATAAACAATTTTATATTTGTACGGCCTATATTAGTGGATTTCGATACAAAATATTACTGAGAATAGCAGTGTTTTCCAGTGAAGTAGTGTAATATAATATTTAAAAGAAATCATCATCTTGAGAATAAGTGATTCATACAAATCATTTAATGCGAAACAATTAAGTTAGTTATTTTAATACTAAATTAACTTATATTTCAAATTATTAATCAATAAATATGTGTATAAGAAATTATAATGTTACCCTCGAGGCTTGTGATGAAATGTTGACAATGCTGCCTTCTATTTTGTTGTCTATCATCATTTTCGCTACAACCTGGCTTATTATAAGCACAGATTTCAGGTTAACATTCATCACCCTTAAAAGATAATTTTAGAAGCTACAATATTCAAATCATAATAACTTCAGTGATAAATACATACAAACAAGGGAACATATTTAATAATATAATTTCATTCTTTATTATTCTTGTTTTCAACAAAAGCTAGGAATATCATGCATAAATATATACATGTATACCAGTGGTTATATGTGTTTAGAGTTGAATTATTGTATTTTTCTATGCCAGAATTTGATGTGTCTTAAGGAAATTTTAGCGTGAAAAAATGAACTGCCAAATGCAATATAATAAAAAGTTTCACAGCCATAGCTCATAACACATATTATCATCAGTAAAGTAAAACATTGTCAAATTCGACATATCAACTTTTGGCAAATAGCCACTGATTGCATTCTCTATTATTGTTGTCTTCAACATAAGCTAGGAATATAATGCATATATATATATATATATATATATATATATATATATATATATATATATAATTTAAAGCTAATTCATTAATAAAAGATTGTACATAAAAAAGAAAAAAATCACATTGAGTTAATTTCAGCAATTCTCCATAACACTTTTGAAATAGAGACCCAAAATAACCCTGAACATTTTTTTTTTTCTTTTAACGGTGTATCAACATTAGGGCTATTAATGCCGGGCTGTCTACAGGTTGGCACACTTTTCTATAAACAGCACGTGGACAATCACCAAGAACCTTATTGTTAGACCTTTTATTATAAAGTTCGTTTCGGAACTTTTACATCAGAATTTTTATAGTAAAATCTCATCTTAGAAATTTATCATAGTAACTTATACAGGGTGTATCGCAAGTAGACGACAATATGCAAGGGAGTGAAACAGACCAAAATTGTAGATAAATACTGCCACCTGCAAGTCTCTATCTGCTTTTGATCCAGACATATGCCATTCTAAAAGTTTTTAACAAAAACCTGTGTTTTTTGTAGAAAACCCCCCAATTTTCTCTGCTTGTACACATCATTTTTCAATGTTAAATTGCTTTTTTTGAAATCAGCATTAAATTTGCTTTAAATCTAATGCACTTTCAATTTTCACAATCATCTTTTTCACACTGCAATAAGTGTTCAAAAAGTTTATATTAATAAAAAAAAGTCTACGGAGGCAAGGGACGATTGGGATTCGGCTAGAAGAGAAAAAAAAACGTCAGATCTTGACGTTTTAAAAAAAAAAAAAAAAAAAAAAAAAAAGTTCTGGGTTATTTTGGGTCTCTATTTCAAAGTGTTATGGAGAAGTGCTGTCAATTTTTATGAAAGTCGGTTCATAAATACTTGGTGTGATTTGAAAGATCAAGTTCTCCCTGTGTTTTGTATAAATATACATTAAAATTTACTTATTTATCTAAATCCAAGTTATTGTCATATAAGGCTCAGAGTAATATTAAATGATACAAGGATATTTAATAAGCCACTTTATAATATGCAGGATGGTATTTGCCATCGGTAATTTAATTTTCAAATCTTAACTTTATTTTTATTTTTTATTTTTAGTAATTAATACAAGTAGAACACTCAGTACCGCCTAGCTGGCGGTACTCCTCGTCATAACTAAGAGAGCTTAGCTAGCTCTCTTAGTTATGACGAGGAGTATATCAAGTCTGAGGCACCAATAGAATGGAAGAGAGCCCTCATGCAGCTCAGACTCTCAAGGTACCCCGAGTCCAGGCTTTATCCTAAAGGCACCTCCTAAAGAATTGACACCGAACTAGATTCCACTATATGCAACCTCTGGAAACCCGAGACACTTGCCCATTTTCTCCTAGAATGCCCAATCTACAGGCAATTGAAGAACAGTTCACATTGATTATTTCATTGTCGAATAAGGACTCAATGTTCAGGCCAGGAGATCATTTGTGCTTTTTGAATAGTGACGAGTAATTTATACTTCCATAAATTTATCTAATTTACTGTTAATTTTGATTGTTATTAAGATGTAAATTATGTATATTTATTATGGTTAACTGAGGAATGTTTTTTTTTAGTTTTCTTTGAAACCAGACCCCAGTAATTGTTTGCAACAAAATACACAATTATTATCTATAATTAATAAATACAAACAACAATTTATCTATAAAATGAATTGATATTTTAAAATCTCAAGGTGAGTAACCCCACAAGAGCTTCAAAAGGAATATATTTCCTGTAGATAATGAGAGAAGTTTGATACCTATCAAAGCGCTCTACAGTCACCTCCAAAAACGGTTGTAGATCTATGATTCCTGCGTTATTAACTACCCCATAATAGGGACCATGCACAGCTACAAGCTCTCGCACCCTTTTCTCGTCAGCTACATCACAAGTAATAGTCGTTATTTGTGGTAATTCGTGTTTTAGTGTTCTTAATTCTTCTTCTAACAGTGACAGTGCTACAACATCTGCTCCCAATTGGACAAGTCTTTTTACAAAGTATCTTCCCATACCTGAAAATAAAAATATAATGACTATTACAATTGTACAGCAATTATAGCCATGATGAATGCACCGGTTCTCGTTTATCACTGAACTTAAGCAACGTCAGGTGTGGCCGGTACCTGAATGGGTGACCGACCACATGCTGTTGGCATTATAAAAGGGCGGCAACCTATAAATAGCCCGGCGTTCATAGCCCAAATGTTGATACACCGTTAAGCACAAGAAAAAAAAAATTAGAAGTTAAGTTATTATAATATAATAATTAAATAATATAATAAATTTTCAAAAAGTAAAATTTCCTAAATAAACCATAATTTCCTTTGTTATAATATTATTGAATATTCTTTTGACACCAACGTAAACATTGGTTCGATTCTTAAGGCCTATTCACGCTAGACCGTGCCGCGTCCGGGACGGGCCCCGGACGGGGCACGGACGGGACACGGTGAAACAATCACACTACTGTTTTTAATGGACTAGTTCACGCTAGACCGTGCCGGGTCCGGGCCGGGGCCGTGCCGAGCCCGTGTCCCGTCCGGGCCCCGGTGAGAAAGGCACGTAGACATTCTTTCCCGTCCGGGCCCGGCCCGGGCCGGCTCCCTCTTTTGTTTTTTTATTGATTTGTTTAACTAGCTGAATCCGCGAACTTCGTACCGCCTAAATAGCTACGAATCTTCGGAAATAACTACGTGTTTATTCGGGGAGTGTCACAGGATGGTTTAAAATCGTCTATCAGATGTCTGTCTGTCTGTTTTTTCCTTATACAAATACACACAGTTTGGCCAATTTTGACTACACTTTGCACAAAGGTAGGTTTTTAACCGGGAAGTGGCTTAACCTAGGTCAAAATCTTCAATCAGCTGTCTGTATGTCTGTTTGTTCATTATAGGAATGTACACCGTTTGACCAATTGTGACTAAACTAGAGACACAGATGGGTCTTTATACTTGAAGAATGTTAGGCTAGTTCAAAATCGTCTATCGGCTGTTTGCCTAACTGTTTATTCCTTAAACAAATCCACATGATTTGACAGTTTATGATCAAACTTGGCACACGGGACAGGTAGGTCTTGGCCTGGGAAATGGCATAGACTATGTCAACATCGTCTATCAGCTGTCTCTCTGCATTTTTGTGTCTTACAAAAAATTCACACCATTTGATCGATTTCGACCAACATTGGCACACAGGTAAGTATATTTCCGGGAAGTATCACAGGCTAGGTCCAAATAGTCCATCAGCTGCCTTTCTGCATTTTGTTCAAAAATTGACAATATTTGACCGTTTTTGATCAAACTTGGCACACAGGTAGGTCATAGTCGGGGAAGTGGCCTAGACTAGGTCAACATCGTCTATCAGCTGTCTCTCTGTATTTTTATTCCTTACACAAATTCACAACATTTAATCGATTTTTACCAAAATTGGTTCACATGTAGGTATATATATCCGGGAAATGGCATAGACTAGGTCAACATAGTCTATCAGCTGTCTCTCTGCATTTTGTTCTGTACCCAAATTGAGAAAATTTGACCGATTTTGACCAAAATTAGCTGACAGGTAGGTCTTGGTCTGGGAAATGGCATAGACTAGGTCAACATCGCCTATCAGCTGTCGACCGTTTTTGATCAAACTTGGCACACAGGTAGGTCATGGTCCGGGGAATGCACTGGCTAGCTCAAAAAGATAATAATGCAATTTAAATTAGTTTATATTTGCGTTAACGAGGAAAAAAAAAAGAACCCACTTTTCTATATTCCCATACAAAAGATTCGCAATAATACTTAAAAGTCAATTTCAAATTTAATACCATACCACAAAGTTTTAGTGTTAGTGGAGAGGTTCAGGGAAAGCAAAACAATTGAGTGACGTTAGTGTACTCAATTGTAAATATGTCAATACTTGAAGGGCTCATTGCCAAAGGTGACTATCCCGAAATTAGAAAATACTTAAAAAATCGAATTTAAAGTAAATAGAATCTAAAATACATTGTGTTGGTGACAAAAATGATTTCAATTGGAGCAATTTAAGTCAATTAAGTCATCAACAGTAATGTTTTTCAGATTTTTTTAGTTATTACTAGTTTTTGGCACTCAGCCCTTCATTTATACGATGGTAACATTAGCCAGAAAGAAATTGTCTATAATTAAATATAAATTGTCTGTGGTAAAATGTCACTTGAAATGTAAACATCTCTTTGCTGTGCATCTATAATATTAGTAAATCTAAAAGCCACAAGTTTCTATAAAATTACTAAAGTGTTGTGTGTTTGTGACTTACTAAATATGCCTCCTATAAGGCGTCGGACAAATTTAGGCAGATGAACCCGAAATGCAAAGAATCAAATTAAATATCAATTTTATTTTACTGCCCAGGAACGTGAAGATCGCAATAAACGTGAAAGAATTCGGTTAAGACAGACTCAAGAAGACATTCGACTAATAATGGTGCAAGTTTGAATCGAGCTGCTGTGAATTCATTACAGTGCGTGCAGCTGTGTTGCTATTGGACCTATGAACTCAGTTTGACTATAAACAAATTCCAGGGGCAGTCATTATGTGTTTGTGGTATTCATTTAGAAAACCCATGTTTCTCGCATGGTCAATTTTATGTCGCCTTTTCCCGTGGTGGAAAAACCATCTGCTCTGTTTGTTTACGCGTCAGGTAATCAAAGAAAAATTATCGCGTACCATAATAAACTACAATACAAATGAAACTTAATTTAGAATAGGCAAGTAAAAGTAAAATGTAATATAACAAGTAGATAAAATAATAAGTAATCGTAATTTTCATTGTGATTTATTATTGACTATTAAAAGAATTTTAAGTGTTTTACAATTTCTATTTATTTTACATAATTTAATCGTTGACTTATCAACTTTCTTTTTTTATCGTACTAGTAGGCATTGTGTCCCGAATAACAGAATAAGAAATAAATAAAAGAAATTCAAACATGCAGTAAATATTTTAGTCTAGTACCACTATTCTATGTAACCAAACCAAAAATTTGATGTAACAACTATTTTTCCGATTTTCTTGGAAACGGTTAATGCTATTGCTTTATCCGGTTCCAGTCATTTACTAGCTCAAGAAGCCTATAAAACGAATTTCGCTTCAAAAACCATGTTCTGTTCGTTAACAAACTTGATCTTTCAAATTAGACGAACGATTTTTATACCAAATTTCATGAAAATCAGACCATTAAAGACAAGGAAACCGCGAACAGACACACATATATATATATATATATATATATATATATATATATAT